>QNTS01000015.1:913074-1118631 GCA_003317085.1 Hucho hucho | reverse complement strand
CAGACGTGTCCCCCTGCTTAAGCCAGTACATGTTCAGGCCCGTCTGAAGTTTGCTAGAGAGCATTTGGATGATCCAGATGAGGATTGGGAGAATGTCATATGGTCAGATGAAACCAAAATATAACTTTTTGGTAAAAACCCAACTCGTCGTGTTTGGAGGACAAAGAACACCATACCTACTGTGAAGCATGGGGGTGGAAACATCATGCTTTGGGGCTGTTTTTCTGCAAAGGGACCAGGACGACTGATCTGTGTAAAGGAAAGAATGAATGGGGCCATGTATCGTGAGATTTTGAGTGAAAACCTCCTTCCATCAGCAAGTGCATTGAAGATGAAACGTGGCTGGGTCTTTCAGCATGACCATAATCCCAAACACACCGCCCGGGCAACGAAGGAGTGGCTTCGTAAGAAGCATTTCAAGGTCCTGGAGTGGCCTAGCCAGTCTCCAGATCTCAACCCCATAGAAAATCTTTAGAGGGAGTTGAAAGTCCGTGTTGCCCAGCGACAGCCCCAAAACATCACTGCTCTAGAGGAGATCTGCATGGAGGAATGGGCCAAAATACCAGCAACAGTGTGTGAAAACCTTGTGAAGACTTACAGAAAACGTTTGACCTCTGTCATTGCCAACAAAGGGTATATAACAAAGTATTGAGATAAACTTTTGTTATTGACCAAATACTTATTTTCCACCATAATTTGCAAATAAATTCATTAAAAATCCTACAATGTGATTTTCTGGATTTCTTTTCCTCATTTTGTCTGTCATAGTTGAAGTGTACCTATGATGAAAATTACAGGCCTCTCTCATCTTTTTAAGTGAGAGAACTTGCACAATTGGTGGCTAACTAAATACTTTTTTTCCCCACTGTACCTCATCCCCATATTGTTTTTATTTACTTTTCTGCTCTTTTGCACACCAGTATTTCTACTTGTACATCATCATCTGCACATCTATCACTCCAGTGTTAATTTGCTAAATTGTAATTACTTGCTACTATGGCCTATTTATTGCCTTACCTCCTCACACCATTTGCACACACTGTATATAGACTTTCTTTTTTTCTATTGTGTTATTGACTGTTCTCTTGTTTATTCCATGTGTAACTCTGTGTTGTTGTTTGTGTCGCACTGCTCTGCTTTATCTTGGCCAGGTTGCAGTTGTAAATGAGAACTTGTTCTCAACTAGCCTACCTGGTTAATGGTGAAATAAAGGTGAAATAAAAAAATGTGCCATTCAATGTGGCCTTTTTCCCTTTCCCTATTGCCTTTTTGCCTCTGACTTATTGTGCAAGCAATCAGTCAAGCCACCTCTGAGACGCGCCACTCCGTCTTTCCCGCCAGAGGGCGCTGCCAGTATAGACAACAAGGCAGGAGAATCCTAGCCATATTTGGTTCTACGGGAGAACAGGTTTCCAGGGCTCACTGTGAAACCCCCTCAGCCCTTTTTAGGTTCTGAGGGGCGTTTTTGTTCTACTTGGAAAAGGCGACTTGGCTCTGTTATTAAGGAGAACACCCTCCATTGAGCTAAACATCAGTCGGTATAGTAATTCTTTACGGTGACCTCACCAGGCGTCAGAGCCCCAGACAGCTATCTGGTACTCCCGAGTCCACAAAGCTTCAGTTTTTCCTCAATCCGGTATTACTGCGACTGGCAGGTGCGCGTCGAGACATTAGATTGGTCACTTTCACTGGAATGATGGACAAACTAACAAATTACTGCCAATGGCCAGTCCAGTGTTGTGATTGGCTATTACAAGCCTTTTGTTTCCCACGCACTGCAGAGCCGTCTGTTTAGCTAGCTAGCCGGTTTGATTAGTAAGCGCTGAACAACTTGGGAAACCCAGCAGCTTGATAACCAAGCAAATGGAGAAATACATTCTAATAGGTTTACTATACCTTTAGTTGAGTGGAATCTACTTGCTAAAGTTAGCTAACTTTTGTCTGTAAAACGAAAAGCAGACAGTCAGCTCTAGCAAACACCATAAAACAAGTCCACTAATTGCAAGCAGGAGCCTTTATTTAGGCTATTAAGCCAAAGGACACACACACAGCTCATGGGGGATTTTTAATTATATGAAGACACAAAGGGGAGGATCTGCTACCTGCTACAGTTCATCCAGTGCATAACCAGTCCCAAATAATAATGTAAACTGACATACAGTATGATAAACCAGCTAAACTCTGGTTAACATGTCAGAATCAGCTTTATTCGCACTTTACCCTAATTGGTCCTGGATAAGAATCTGCTAAATGACTAAAATGTAAAAAATAGTGATAGTGCAGGGTGCGTAGTCCATGCATGAGCGGACCAGGTGGACAGTTGTCGAGGGCCACGTCACGGGGGAGAAACTGTTCACGTCGTGATTGACCTGAATCGTTTGCCAAAGGGGAGTCTTTGAAAGAGGGGGTGGAAGGGGTCGGGGAGGATCTTTCCTGCACTCTTCCTTGCAATGGAGTTGTGCAGGACCTTGATGGAGGGCAGGTGGCAACCACTGACCCTCTCAGCAGACCGGACGATCCGTTTCAGTGATGGAGGAAGTGAGGAGGGACTCTGATGGTCATTTAGAACTGAATTAGTACACATCGCATTCAAAGGAGGACTGAGGACAAAACAACACCATGCATTCACCAAACATTTCACTGAGGAAAACATATTTTGTAATTGTCTGATTGGGAACTACCATCGTCTATCAATTACAAAATCCCAAATTATTTATATTTGACATGGGACGTTTTATTGAATAGAGTCAGTAATAGAGGAGTCAAATCGCATATGGAGTCTCATCAGATCAGATGTTATCAGCAATCTGTGGAAAGAGCACAAGTACAACAAATATAAGTGCATCATTCAACATAAGATTCCACTAAAAATAATGACATGAGCTCTCTACTAATTAATCTCTGCTCAACTCCTCACTTCCTCTCTACTCGCATCCTTCTCAAAACCCATTGGAGGGGCAAGGAACCTTGGGTTGTCTCCTCCAATGGGGTTTTAGAAGGAGGCGTGAGGGTCAGTCCTTGCATCCATAGCTCTATGAATTTGAGAGTGGTTACATTTCTCCAGCCAAATCCCTCAGCTTTTTAAGAACCGGGTGAGGAGAATGCTTTGTTATTGTTTCAACTGCTGATTGTCGCTTTAAGAAACACATAAATGAGCATACAAGTATTTTTAAGCATACATGACTGTTGGGAGTGCGGTGCAATACCTTTAGCTCCCAGCTGCAGCAGAGCTGACACACTGAAGATGAAGTTGCGACAGATGTCCTTGACCACCCTCTGGCTGTCCTCCAGACAGATGTCCTTGACCACCCTCTGGCTGTCCTCCAGACAGATGTCCTTGACCACCCTCTGGCTGTCCTCCAGACAGATGTCCTTGACCACCCTCTGGCTGTCCTCCAGACAGATGTCCTTGACCACCCTCTGGCTGTTCTCCAGACAGATGTCCTTGACCACCCACTGGCTGTTCTCTAGACAGCGGTAGCGCTGGAAGCTGTCCCAGGCACTGTTTATGGCCACTGCACCTCCCTCAGAACCAGTTTAGATTTCTAGAGGGTCTAGTTTGAGAAACAGACTCCTCACAAGTCCTCAACTGGCAGCTTCATTAAATAGTAACCTCAAATCAAATCACATACACATGTCACATACGCAGATGTTAATGCGAATGTAGCGAAATGCTTGTGCTTCTAGTTCTGACCATGCAGTAATATCTAACAAGTAATCTAACAATTTCACAACAACTACCTTATACACACAAGTGTAAAGGAATGATTAAGAATATGTACATATAAATATATGGATGAGCGATGGCCGAACGGCATAGGCAAGATGCAGTAGATGGTATAGAGTACAGTATATACATATGAGATGAGTAATGTAGGGTATGTAAACATTATATAAAGTGGCATTGTTTAAGTGACTAGTGATACATGTACTACATCCAATTATTAATTATTAAAGTGGCTAGAGATTGAGTCTGTTGGCAGCAGCCACTCAATGTTAGTGGTGGCTGTTTAACAGTCTGATGGCCTTGAGATAGAAGCTGTTTTTCAGTCTCTCGTTCCCAGCTTTGACGCACCTTTACTGACCTCGCCTTCTGGATGATAGCGGGGTAAACAGGCAGTGGCTCGGGTGGTTGTTGTCCTTGATGATCTTTTGGCCTTCCTGTGACATTGGGTGGTGTAGTTGTCCTGGAGGGCAAGTAGTTTACCCCGGTGATGCGTTGTGCAGACCTCACTACCCTCTGGAGAGCCTTACGGTTGTGGGCGGAGCAGTTGCCGTACCAGGCGGTGATACAGCCTGACAGGATGCTCTCGATTGTGCATCTGTAAAAGTTTGTGTTATGTTTTTGGTGACAAGCCACATTTCTTCAGCCTCCTGTGGTTGAAGAGGCGCTGTTGTGCCTTCGCGAATGCTGCCATCAATCCATGGTTTCTGGTTGGGGAAGGATTTAATAGTCACCGTGGGTACCACATCACCGATGCACTTGCTAATAAACTTGCTCACCGTATCAGCGTATACATCAATGTTATTGTCCGATGCTATCCGGAACATATCCCAGTCCTCGTGATCGAAGCAATCTTGAAGCGTGGAATCAGATTGGTCGGACCAGCATTGAACAGACCTGAGCACGGGCGTTTCCTGTTATAGTTTCTGTCTATAGTCTGGGAGCAACAAAATGGAGTCGTGGTCAGATTTGCCAAAAGGAGGGCGAGGGAGGGCTTTGTATGCGTTGCGGAAACTAGAGTAACAATGATCCAGAGTTTTGCCAGCCCGGGTCGCGCATTCGATATGCTGATAAAATTTAGGGAGCCTTGTTTTAAGATTAGCCTTGTTAAAATCCCCAGCTACAATAAATGCAGCCTCAGGATATATGGTTTCCAGTTTACATAGAGTCCAATGAAGTTATTTCAGGGCCGTCGAGGTGGGGATATACACGGCTGTGATTATAACCGAAGAGAATTCTCTTGGTAGATAATGCGGTCGGCATTTGATCGTAAGGAATTCTTGGTCAGGTGAACAAAAGGACTTGAGTTCCTGTATGTTGTTATGTTTACACCATGACTCGTTAATCATAAGACATACACCCCCGCCCTTCTTCTTACCAGAGAGATGTTTGTTTCTGTCAGCGCAATGCGTGAAGAAACCGGGTGGCTGTACCGACTCTAACGTATCCTAAGTGAGCCATGTTTCCGTGAAACAAAGAATGTTACAATCTCTGATGTCTCTCTGGAAGGCAACCCTTGCTCGAATTTCATCTACCTTGTTGTCAAGAGACTGGACAATGGCGAGTAGTATACTCGGGAGCGGTGAGCGATGTGCCCGTCTACGGAGCCTAACCAGAAGACCACTCCGTCTGCCCCTTCTGCGGCGCCGTTGTTTTGGGTCGCCTACTGGGATCCGATCTATTGTCCTGGGTGATGGTCCAAACAGAGGATCCGCTTCGGGAAAGTCATATTCCTGGTCGTAATGTTGGTAAGTTGACGTTGCTCTTATATCCAATAGTTCCTACCGGCTGTATGGAATAAGACTTAAGATATCCTGGGGTAACAGTGTAAGAAATAGTACGTAAAAAAACAAAATACTGCATAGTTTCCTAAGAATGTGAAGCGAGGCGTCCATCTCTGTCGGCGCCAAACAAAACACCAGTCTCAACGTCAACAGTTCTTCTAGGCAGAGTTGCAAAGAAAAAGCCATGTCTCAGACAGGTCAATAAAAAGAAAATAACCTAGAAGGCAAGCATCCAGAAGTCGCCTCTTCACTGTTGACGTTGAGACTGGTGTTTTGCGGTACTATTTAATGAAACTTCCAGTTGAGGACTTGTGAGGCGTCTGTTTCTCAAACTAGACACTCTAATGTACTTGCCCTCTTGCTCAGTTGTGCACCGGGGCCTCCCACTCCTCTTTCTATTCTGGTTAGAGCCAGTCCGAGATCTTCAGTTTCTTGGCAATTTCTCACATGGAATAGCCTTCATTTCTCAGAACAAGAATAGACTGACGAGTTTCAGAAGAAGGTTATTTGTTTCTGGCCATTTTGAGCCTGTAATCGAACCCACAAATACTGATGCTCCAGATATTCAACTAGTCTAAAGGCCAGTTTTATTGCTTCTTTAATCAGGACAACAGTTTTCAGCTGTGCAAACATAATTGCAAAAGGGTTTTTCTAATGATCAATTAGCCTTTTAAAAGTATAAACTTTGATTAGCTAACACAACGTGCCATTGGAACACAGGAGTGATGGTTGCTGATAATGGGCCTCTGTACACTAGAATATTCCATTAAAAAAATTATCTGCCGTTTCCAGTTTCCATTTACAACATTAACAATGTCTACACTGCATTTCTGATCAACTTGATGTTATTTGAATGGCCAAAAGAAAATGCTTTTCTTTCAAAAACAAGGACATTTCTAAGTGACCCCCAACTTTTGAACTTTCGAACTTTTGAACTGTAGTGTATGTGCTGAGTTCTCTAAGGCATAAGATGAGTTGGTGACTCACTGGTCCAAACTTGAGGTCCTCATTGGTGTAGTGGTCCAGGGCGATGAAGTAGAAGCCTGACTCCACCTGGTCAAATGTGTTTTCTCTACACACACTGACCTCTCTCCTGAGAACAACTGAAGTGAAAGAGATGAAAATAAGATGCCAGGAAATGTCACAGACAGAGTTCAAATGTTTCAACATCTTAATGTTGCATTCAAGGTAACAGTCCATTTTAAGACCGCTGTATCAAAAGAAGAAACTATGGTTAATCATTTAGCCAAATAAGTGATGCGATATTGGACTGAGCCGAGCTGTAGGGCACCCCACGCAACTTGTCAGTCATCATGGCTCAGTATTGAACAGCATGCTTTCAGTTCATGCCCAACCCACCTAGTGGGGGCGCTATCCTCTGAAAGGTTCACTTCATCCCTTACCTACACTACTTGATATTGTTTAGCAATGACTATCACATACATTCAGTATAGAACTATCTTTCTAACCAATAGACCATGTGGTTAAACCACATGGCTTAACGTTAGTTAGCTTCCTAGCTAGCTGACGTTCACCTAGCTTGCCTCATCAATAGCCTGCTTTAATAACAGTAGACAAAATAACTATCTACTTCATTTTCAATATTGAAATCATAGTTGATTAGCTAGCTAGTTGGTTAGCTAGTTTCTCTACTTAAAATCTATCGAACTTATCTCTTTTTGTCAAATTTTCACGGTCCCCTTTCATCACTATATTAAAAACAATTGAGTTAGAGAGCAGTCAAGCCGTGATTGGTCCGAAAACCTGACCAATTATCTTCATTGGCAAATCATTTGTGAGAGCAGTAATTTCTGAGTCTTGACATGTAGTAAGTATTTCTTCAGACAAACACAAATCTCTGCTGTAGGATTGATTTTTCTGCGTGAGGAAATTAAAATATTTTTTTCAAGTGCCTTTTGAAAGACTAACAATGTTGGATCATATTTTATAACTTAGCTAGCCATGTTGGCAATAGAATACGTTTTCAAATGATGCCCACCTGACCCAGATTGCGATTTAGAATGGAACGTTTTTGGATTGCGTAAACAACAGTAATTGTGTGATGTGGGGACGCAGGGCTGTGTTCCAAACAAAAAACTACAAGTGTGCTTGTTAACCCCTTACACGATTCTTGCCATTCACTTTCGACCTCTCATCAACTAGCTGTTTTCGCCCACAGGACTGCCGCTGACTGGATGTTTTTTGTTTGTCGCACCATTCTAGACACTGTTGTGCGTGAAAAGCCCAGGAGGCCGGCCGTTTCTGAGATACCTTCTTGTTTTGAAAACGGCCTGTGGCGTCGATATGAGTCAAACTTTTATTCAGGTGTCAAAATTGACCACAAAGTGTAAATAGGATAGTTTGGTCATGAAGTCAGTCTGATCCAAAACTGAGATATGCGAGATAGGACAAAATGGTATATTGCAGAATGAAGGGTACTGTAATGGTTTTCCTTGGGTTGGGTTTATTTAAATTCTGCTGGCAGCTTCCTAGTAATCATCAATAAAAGGAGCTGGTTGTAATGCCCATGGTCAATTTGGTTTGACCCCTATGAGGCTAGTTCGGGACGACCAGTAAATTACAATGTACATGGGACAATATTTTAAAAATGTCAAATTTCAATGACTTAACATCAAACCAACTATAAAATGTATCAATTCAAAAACTAATATTGAAAGCATTTAATGAGACAACAAATATGTGCAACATATTGTCCCATTTACATGTGTAGTCCTTAACTAGCCCCAGAGATTGGACAGCTTATGTTAAACCAACTTTACCACGGTTGCACACCAGCTGTCTGAAAGCTAATTGGCGAAAGAAGTTGGCTAGCACAAGCGATTTTAAGACAAGACCTGGTTAGACTGTTTCAAGTTACAGTGCATTCGGAAAGTACTCAGACCCCTTGACTTTTTCCACATTTTGTTATGTTACAGCCTTATTCTACAATGGATTAAATTAAAGTTTTTCCTCATCAATCTACACACAATACCCCATAATGACAAAGTGAACATACCTAATTTACATAGGTATTCAGACCCTTTGCTATGAGACTCGAAATTGAGCTCAGGTGCAAACTGTTTCCATTGATCATCCTTGAGATGTTTCTACAACTTGATTTACCACCTGTGGTAAATTAAATTGATTGGACATGATTTGTAAAGGCACACACCTGTCTATATAAGGTCCCACAGGTGACAGTGCACAGATCTGGGGAAGGGAACCAAAAAATGTCTGCAGCATTGAAGGTCCCCGAGAACACAGTGGCCTCCATCATTCTTAAATGGAAGAAGTTTGGAACCACCGAGACTCTTCCTAGAGCTGGCCACCCGGCCATACTGAGCAATCGGGGAAGAAGGGCCTTGGTCAGGGAGGTGACCAAGAACCCGATGGTCACTGACAGAGCTCCAGAGTTCCTTTGTGGAGATGGGAGAACCTTTCAGAAGGACAACCATCTCTGCAGCACTCCACCAATCAGGCCTTTAAGGTAGAGTGGCCAGACAGAAGCCACTCCTCAGTAAAAGGCACGACAGCCCGCTTGGAGTTTGCCAAAAGGCACCCAAAGGACTCTGACCATGAGAAACAAGATTCTCTTGTCTGATGAAACTAAGATTGAACTCTTTGACCTGAATGCCAAGTGTCACGTCTGGAGGAAACCTGGCACCATCCCTACGGTGAAGCATGGTGGTGGCAGCATCATGCTGTGGGGGTGTTTTTCAGCGGCAGGGACTGGGAGACTAGTCAGGATCGAGGAAAATATGAACGGAGCAAAGTACAGAGAGATCCTTGATGAAAACCTGCTCTAGAGCGCTCAGGACCTCAGACTGGGGCGAAGGTTCACCTTCCAACAGGACAACGACCCTAAGCACACAGCCAAGACAAGGGAGGAGTGGCTTCGGGACAAGCCTCTGAATGTCCTTTAGTGGCCCAGCCAGAGCCCGGATTTGAACCCGCTCTAACATCTCTGGAGAGACCTGAAAATAGCTGTGCAGCGACACGCCCCATCCAACCTGACAGAGCTTGAGGATCTGCAGAGAATGGGAGAAACTCCCCAAATACAGGTGTGACAAGCTTGTTGCGTCATACCCAAGATGCGAGGCTGTATTTCAAAATAAAAAACAGTATTTCCTTTTTCATTATGTGGTACTGTGTGTAGATTGAGAGGGAAAAAACGATTTAATCAATTTTAGAATACGGCTGTAACGTAACAAAATGTGGAAAAAGTCAAGGGGTCTGAATACTTTCCAAATGCACTGTATGTAGAACGGTGAGTGACTGTGTACTGTTTTGGCAGGGTCAGTGTACAAACGCTTGCCACATAAGAACAGACACACACAAGAGACACCCAAATTAATCCATCCCCCCAAGACAACGCTCGTTTGGTATTAGTCCTGGCCGCTGCATTTGTTAATGACCAAGCTGAAAAACGAGGCCAAATCAGAAAGTTCAGCCCCCCTTTAAATTTCAATCACGCTATAACGCTGAACTTCAGCGATACAGATTGAATCCAGCTCTTTGGTTGAGATCTGGCAGCGGAAATGTTAGCCGTTGTGTGCTAAACGCTCTGAGGCTTTGGCAGAGGAACAATGGCTGTTTAATGAGGGGGATAATGCACTCATTTAGCTAGAGACAGAAAAGCCTTGCCAAGGGACAGGGTGCTCAATGGCCAGCTTATGCTCCATCTACCAGTAATCATCTGTATTAGAGAGTAGGACAAAGCACTTTTTTAAAATGTATTTAAATGTATATAAGTGTGAGGAGGGTTACAACTGTTTTGGCAATGTGTTTACACTACATCACAGTTTAGGCAGGCTGCACAAGTGGGGCTATTATGCTTGCTAAATGAGCTAGTAAATATACCCAATTTCCTTGAGTGGGAGGGCTGGCCCTCTTGGCTGTAAATGGTTGTGGTGGGTCACAATTAGCCTATATGAAAGATAAATTGTATAAGATGAATCATTTGAACGTAATTGCTTGACATACGTACTGTATCTAGTAATAGTTTGGGTACGTACTGCTGGTTTGCCTTCATGGTAAATGTAACTAATAAGAAATGAATCATCTAAGTTTCTATTCAGCAATAATCCTCAATGTTTTGGGATTGCAGAACTACAGTATTCAACAAGATGACTATCGTGTCTTCATAGACAGTGCTTGTGATAACTGAGCACCTCTGAGCACTAGATGGTGGTAGAGGTGTGGTTGCAAGCACTGGATTATTTCTCAGCCAGGTTTTCAAATCACCATGGGATTTATAGTTTCTGAATCAAGTGTCAACTCCCTCCAACCAGGAGATACAGTGCCTTCAGAAAGTATTCACACCCCTTGACTTTTTCAAAAATGTTCTGTGTTACAGCCTGAATTTAAAATAGTTTAAATTGCGATGTGTTTTTGTCACTGGCCTACACAAATACCCCATAATGTCAAAGTGGAATAATGTTTTTCAAAATGACTTCTTGAGTCAATAAGTATTCAACCCCTTAGTTTTGTTATTTTGGCAAAAAATGCTTTGTAAGTCACATAAGTTGCATGGACTCACTGTGTGCAATAATAGTGTTTATAATTTTTTAATGACTACCTCCTCTCCGTACCCCACACATCAAAACGCAAGGCCAAATCTACACTGGAGTTTCTTACCAAGAAGACAGTGAATGTTCCTGAATGTCCAAGTTACAGTTTTACTTAAATCTACTTGAAAATCTATGGCAAGATCTGAAAATGGTTGTCTAGCAATGATCAACAGCTTAAAGATATTTGAAAAAGAATAATGGGCAATGGAAAGCTCTTAGACACTTACCCAGAAATATTCACAGCTGTGATCGCTCCCAAAGGTGCTTCTACAAAGTATTGACTCAGGGGTGTGAATGCTTATGTAAATAAAATATATTTCTGTATTTAATTTTCAATAAATATGCAAACATTTCTAAAAACACTTTCACTCATGTTTAGAGCATTGTGTGTAGATGGAGAAACAAATATTTCATACATGTTTAATTCAGGCTGTAACACAAAATGTGGAATAAGTCCAAGGGATGTGAATATTTTCTGAAGGTGCTACCTTGTTTAAAATGCTAGTTATAGGTGGATAAAGAACCTAAACAAAAGTAAAAAAATACCCAAGTGCTTCAATGATGATTGATTTCATTTGATTTATTGCAATAAACATGTACAAAGTATTGGTAACCTTAATGTTAAAATGTTTGAAAAAAGCATATCTGTGACAGTTAACAGTACAGCATATCAATACAAATACAGAGGATGACGATGTCTCAACATGGCTATGCCACAAGTTACAGGCAACATGTTTTGGTCTCTTAGACAGAGCACAGTAGTGTCAGGTTTCGGCTAAATAATGACGTTTTGAGGACGTTATAGTATTCCTCTCCTCACACCTATACATAGATGAAAAAAAGAACACACGACAAAAATCCCCGCCCGGTTGTATTGACACACATTTTCTTATTTATATATTTAAATATAAATGTAGAGTAACCCGTGTTTTTGTTTGGAACATTGTTGCTTTGTATAGTAACTGAGGGTTGAGTGGTTTACTCACCGGTACACAGAACAGATCTTGGTAAACCATCTGGTTTCTAAAAAGCTTTACAATCCCCCACCCATTTAAAAAAAAAGATTACATGCTTTGCACATATTTCAAAGAAATATAATTTTATACACTATTATATTTACACTATATGTGTATATATTCATTCACAATCACATGGCGTAGTCATTCTCTAGATAAAGGACACAGAACGGTGAGATGCAGTCGTGTGGGTGGTAAGTTAATTGAGCCAGAAATACAAAGCATGGATTTCCATGTGGGACTGAAATCTAAAAGGATGTAGCTTTTGCAAAAACATTGAACTCGGCACTGTAGAAGTAAAAAATAAAAGCAACTCCCAGTTTAGTGTTTATCAGATTTACATTCAACTGACCCAAGCCTCCTGCCGAAAAAGTCATTCTTTTTTAAGAAATTGCATAAAGGATAAGAATGAGGGAAGAGAGGGGCAATGACGTGGTTGGCCTTAAATGCTATGACCTATAGACAGCGTGTTGGGTAAGGCGTGGGCAATACTGTACATTATAAACGCAAATAACCCTGTTTTGATCCAGTAGCTTTCGGCAGTTATTATAAAACCCTCATTCACAAATAAAGAAACAGTTAACATGCCCCCTTGCTTTGGGACATTTCACCCCTGCGAGAAAGGCCCCACATGGTACGCACCACAACTTTAACTCTCCCGGAACAATGGCAAAGTGTGCTGACAAAATGGTCCAAAAATGAACTGAGGGACAGTAGAACCCTTCAAATAAACCATGCATGGGATTTTATCCCAATACCTTATTACAGTAGCTCACCTGCATAGAGGTATGCATCAGTGCCCTCTTGAAACATGCTAATCCATAACTTCTACCAACAATTTCCCCTCTTTTGAACACCCAAAAAGAACAGCCACGGAAAGATACCCAGCAAAGTGCCTACTCATCTTCACAGACTAGACAGAGTGGGAGTCGTTTCTGCATTGAACAGAAACGAATGGAGGAGAATTGAGTCTACTAGTCCAATGTACATCAGGGCAAGCAGACAACCAGCCAGACATGTGGGCATGAATGAATGCAGGACTCCGGTCCACCTTTTAGTGGAATACGTAAAACAGTCTACACCAGAGTATGTCCAGGTACCATTGTCTGAAGCAGAATGAGCTAATGCCACCACAACTGGAGAAAAGACTGACATGAAACAGCACTTTTCTAGCAATGGTTGAACCTACAGCAAGCACAAATTCCAGACTGTTCCATGTAACAGACTAAGGGGGGCTTTCTTGAAATAGAAACAATAATAAAATGGTACATACATATACAGAATTGTTTTTAAAATACTGTATAAAGTAGAGTGACAGTACATTGTTCTTTATGCAATACTCCTCTATAGCTACATCTGCATTGACCCACTAGTTCAATCATACAGCCAGTACAGCTTATAAGAGAAAGACAACAATCATTACTTCTAGCGTTAAGGCAAAGTTTTAATTCGCGGTTGTAAGGGCTAGACCAGTTCCTTCATAGAGTCACTCCAATGTGGGGAACCTGAGGGGCCGTGTCCTAACTTGAGATATGCATAAGTAACTCACTTTCAAGTCTCCTATGGACATCGATACACGAATTCCGCAAAAAAAAAAGTTTGAGTAAAATTGGAGCATTTGAAGTTAGGATTCAGCCGATAGATTCCAATATGGTGACAGACTTCAATGTGGGGACCTACTTGAGTCCAAAGGAGACTTGGACTAAGAACTTGTTTTTGGTTGAAACACTTCTTTGTGTTAGCAGCCTTTGTGAGACAACTGGCTCTTTAGCATGGCAAAGCTAATCAGAAGCTAAGCCCAATTCTAGCCAACTGTAGTCATTTCTGACACAGTGTGGAAATAACCCTGGAACTTAAAATTCTAGACCCGCAAATGCTTTTTTTTCGACATCCAATCAACTTTCAGATTTGAAGCAGATTGCCTCTAGTATTAAGTAGAGGGTACTGCACTAGAAACTATTTCATTTACAGTCAGAGGCCATAAAAAAAACTGGAACTCATTTAGGGATGGAGGAGGAAAATAAACACCAGAGAAAGCTTTTTATGCCATCAAGTGGAGACTCTCTGCTAACCTCCTACAATCAATCCACTACCATAAAAATCCTCAATAAAAACAAAGATTACATTTAAAACCTAATAAAAATAACTCTGATACATCTATATTTTTCATACCGTTCAATATGGGTAGAGCGATTAATAGTTTAATTATTTTGATTTCAAAGGAAGGCACAATAAGGCAATAAAAAGTGTTGCAAAGCATTCGGCATGCCTCTCTCCCAACACAAGAAAATGATTGAAAAAAATATAAAATGATCTATAACTTAACATCAAGAAGAATCTGAATAATAATAACAATATTAATAGTAATAACAGTGCGAAGCATGAACAGGCGCTTTCAAGCCAGAAATCAACTTTGTAAATTAAATTGTGCACTTCTTTTCGCGTTCGGTTGAATGTGTTAGCCAGGGGTGCAGGAACGAACCCCCACGTGTTTTTCAGTCTCCAGTTTCAAAAGAGTAGTGGAGACTTCACTGACCGACTGCCCTTTCACACTATATTCAAAAGTATGTGGACACCCCTTAATTTGTGGATTCTGCTATATCAGCCACACCCATTGCTGACAGGTGTATAAAATCGACCACACAGCCATGCAATCTCCATAGACAAACATTGTCAGTAGAATAGCTTTACTGAAGAGCTCAGTGACTTTCAACATGGCACCGCCATAGGATGCCATCTTTCCAAGAAGTCAGTTCGTCAAATTTCTGCCCTGCTAGAGCTGCCCCGGTCAACTGTAATGCTGTTATTGTGAAGTGGAAACGTTTAGGAGCAACAACGGCTCAGCCACGAAGTGGTAGGCCACAGTGCTGAAGTGCGTAAAGATCGTATGTCCTCAGTTGCAACACTCAGTACCGAGTTCCAAACTGCCTCTGGAAGCAACGTCAGCACAAGAACTGTTCGTCGGGAGCTTTATGAAATTGGTTTCCATTACGAAGCAGACTCTGGAGCAATGGAAACGTGTTTTTTGGAGTGATGAATCACCATCTGGCAGTCCGACGGACGAATCTGGGTTTGGCTGATGCCAGGAGAACGCTACCTGCCCCAATGCATAGTGCCAACTGTAACGTTTGGTGGAGGAGGAATAATGGTCTGGGGCTGTTTCATGGTTCAGGCTAGGCCCCTTAGTTCCAGTGAAGGGAAATCTTATTGCTACAGCATACAATGACATTCTGTGCTTCCAACTTTGTGGCAACAGTTTGGGGAAGGCCCTTTCCTGTTTCAGCATGACAATGCCCCTGTGCACAAAGCGAGGTCCATACAGAAATGGTTTGTTGAGATCGGAGTGTAAGAACTTGACTGGCCTGCACAGAGCTCAACCTCATAGAACACCTTTGGAATGAACTGGAACGCCGACTGCGAGCCTGGCCTAATCGGCCAACATCAGTGCTCGACCTCAGTAATGCTCGTGGCTGAATGGAAGCAAGTCCCCGCAGGAATGTTCCAACATCTAG
Source organism: Hucho hucho (assembly GCA_003317085.1). NCBI lineage: Eukaryota > Metazoa > Chordata > Actinopteri > Salmoniformes > Salmonidae > Hucho > Hucho hucho. The sequence continues at coordinate 1,103,025 of QNTS01000015.1, read as the reverse complement.
TGTAAAGTCTTCCCAGAAGAGTGGAGGCTGTTATAGCAGCAAAGGGGGGACCAACTCCATATTAATGCCCATGATTTTGGAATGAGATGTTCGACGAGCAGGTGTCCACATACTTTTGGTCATGTAGTGTAAGAGGCTGGATGTCCACAACAACACCATATCCTTTATCATTATTAATATTATCATCAATTGCTACTGTTTCTACCTTCATTGAAGTATATGTGTGTGTGTCTTAGTTAGGGCTGGCGTAGGGATGGGAGGTCCCAAAGGCAGCATGTGTGTGTTTATGAGTAGAAGGTGAGGACGCTCTGGTGGTTGCCGCGCACCAGGAGGAGGGGAGGCAGGTCCTTGGACAGAGTCTCCAGCCAGGACATGTAGAGAGCACTGGACACCGCTCCCTTTCTGGCCAAGGGCATGCTCCTGCAGATCGAGAGAGAGAGAGCGATGTGATGAGTGACAGAAATAGCCCTATCCATTTGGATCCTTTCAAATCTCACCCTCGTGCCCCGTATATCAACAGCACAATAAACTCAATACCACACGCATACTTCACGAAAGTGCAGTATAATTAACAGAGCATTGAAACACCCTATTCTACACATACATTAATGAGACACAAAATGGAGGTCCAGTGACACTGAGGACAATGGGTTTTTATATCGCAGGGACTGAAGTAGAGCCAAGCCAGTGGTGGAAAGAGACAACGCTAGGGCAATTAACCCACAGCTCTACTGAATGAGTGCGAGTGGAGTATTGTCTGTGTGCGCCCATGCATAGAGAGGAAGCAGAGGGAGAATAAATGAGAAGCAGGACGATGGGAGGAAAATGGAGAGGGGGAGAATAGGAAGAGGTAAATATAGCAGAGAGAAAAGAAGATGAAGAGTGGATTGAGAAAGAGAGAAGGTAGAGCAACAGAGAGAAAAGGTGGAAGAGAAGTGGCAGGGAAATGGAGGAAAGGAGAGAAGACCTAAAGAGGACGAGGAGAGTAACAGAGGAGAGCGAGAGAGTGTTTATGTGAGGGCGGCTGGCGTCTCAGTTTACAGGGCACCCAGCTGATTCACTTAGCGGCTGTTATTACAATTTATTTAGCGGATGCTCTTATCCAGAGCAATTTGGGTTAAGTAACTTGCTCAAGGGCACATTGACAGATTTTTTACCTATTCGGCTCAGGAATTCAAACCAGTGACCTTTCGTTTACCGGCCCAATGCTCTTAACCTGCTAGGCTACCTGCCGGCCCCAGACAGAAGGCCTCAATCCTTCTGCTCGCACACACACCACACAAAAAAATGTATTATCTTAAATCTACTTACATGACAATGAGGTTAGCTGTGCTTGAGTGCTCCTTCAGCAGTTCGTTCAGTCTGATCTGACGATTAGTCTGAGAAGAACCAAAACAAAAACACAGTTTAAAGTGGATACACATTCGTCTGGTTACGAGATTACCATCTAAAGCAGCAGCCACACTTTGCTGTAGGATAGGCAGATATGGGAGCACGTTCATCCCCAAATAGCTCATCAAAGACATTGGGCACAATACCCGACTCTGGAGGACCCCATTTCAAAACTTTTTATAGGCTTGGTTCTATTTGGCTCCTAGCATCCTACAGCTAGCCCCTACCACTTCCATGTTCACATATCTGAAATAACTGGATATGGGTAAGTAATATGGTGATGGCTAGAGTGGTTAGATTTACCTTGGCCCTGTAGAGCTCCAGCTCGTTGTCTGTTATCCTCCAGGGCTCGCTGGCCTTCTGTGCCTCCGCCGCATCCTGCTCCATGTCGTCCTCATTCAGCCGGTACGGCTCGATCATCTCTTCAAAAGCAGTAACACTGCACAACCATAGGGGATCAAAGGTTAGTAAATGATTAGTTAGAAACTTTAGTACACACGCACAGTCTATATAACAGGCCAGTATATTTGAGTATATACACTGAGTATACCGAACATTAGGAACACCTTCCTAATATTGAGTTACACCCCCCCAAGAGCCAACACTGTCATGATTATTGAATGTGTCAAAGTTCAACCCAATGCTATGTGAGGGCATAGGTCATCAAGCAACAGACGTCATCAGAGCGCGCAACAGATCAGTGTACTGTCTACACTCAGTCTGTTGTTTTATGAAATAGTTTTCATTAAATCATTTTTCATCATGTCAACAACAACATCTTTAACCATTGGAAGTTCAGATAGCTGGGAACGCACGTTTGTGTCCCGGATTCCTGCTAAAAAAACAATGGTTAGCGGTTAGCCATCATGCTAAGAGAGCAAGACAACGCTTGCAGTGTTAGATTCAAAACAGAGTGGTATTTGTGTCTACATCTGGGCTCAAATGCGCTAGGTCTGAGATCATATCAACGCAAGAGGAGGAAAAGGTGGAACTCAAATGAACATCAATTCTTTGTCTGTTCCAAATGTATCATCATCAAACAGCTTAGGGAAGAGATTCTCTGGCTGCTACCTCAACTGCGGAAAAACTGCTTTCTAAGTACTTGGATGCAGCCCAGGCACACAGAATGTCAGTTCTGAATGCCTCCTACAGCCAAGGGGGTCGATGAGTCTGGCGGTACTGACCTGCTCCAAACCACTGGACCGATGGTAAGCTTAACTCCGCGGCCAGTGGGAGACACTGGCAATGCGAAGGAGGTCGGGTGGGAGGCAGTCTGGTTGTCCTCCATATATCCTAGTAGTTCTGTTCTTCTTCCTTCTCCATCGGATTCCATCACAACCACCATAGTCGTGGGAAGCTCAATGGTGACAGATTTTGGCCTGCCTGCGGGTTGACCAAGGTCCACTGTCACCCAAGCGCCCGTGTCGAAGACATCAACTCCCTCCTGCCCACAGTTCTATCCAACTACTCTAATATTATCACTATTGTAACTCACGTTGGATTTAACGACATTCGCTTTTGGCAATCTGAGGAACTGAAGAAGGGCTACAACATTCTCTTGAACACCCTTGTTTGCACAGGAAAGAGAGCAGTCATCTCTGGCCCCCTGCCGTGCTATAGAAGGGGTTCGGAACGTTACAGCTGCCTCGCTGCCCTAAACAAGTTCCTGAAGAAATTCTGCAAAGACTGGAATGGCTCTTTTTTGACAATTTTAACTTGCTGTGAGCAACCAACACTCTTTAAAAGAGATGGAATTCAGGGGTTCCAGGATTATCTCCAACATAGCGAACTGCTTAAGAGACTGACAGTCTGGGTTTGATAGTGCTCCAGTCCTCCCTGTCATAAAAAGCAACAGAGGACATGGAAATCGTATTCTATCCCAGAGAAATGGAAGTGCAGTAAATGTAATCTATGTTCCTTTAAGTGTTACCTCCGAGGATATTGTCTGCAATAATCATATGCACATTTAATTCCACTGTTTGCACTGAAGAAGCCAACTGTGGGCAGCCCACTCACTACCATTGACTCAAATATAAATGTCACTGACATGTCTAACTCGAAATCAGCCTTTCAGAATAGCACTCAAAACAAACAAGCAAACCAAAAAATTATTCAAAATAGCCCATATTAACATAAACTCAGCAAAAAAAGAAACGCCCCTTTTTCAGGACCCTCTATTAAAGATAACTCGTAAAAATCCAAATAACTTCACAGATCTTCATTGTAAAGGGTTTAAACACTGTTTCCCATGCTTGTTCAATGAACCATAAACAATTAATGAACACGCACCTGTGGAATGGTTGTTAAGACACTAACAGTTTACAGACGGTAGGCAATTAAGGTCACAACTATGACAACTTAGGACACTAAAGAGGCCTTTCTACTGACACCAAAAGAAAGATGCCCAGGGTCCCTGCTCATCTGCGTGAACGTGCCTTAGGCATGCTGCAAGGAGGCATGAGGACTGCAGATGTGGCCAGGGCAATAAATTACAATGTCCGTACTGTGAGACGCCTAAGACAGCGCTACAGGGAGACAGCACAGACAGCTGATCGTCCTCGCAGTGGCAGACCACGTGTAACCACACCAGCACAGGATCAGTACATCCGAACATCACACCTGCGGGACAGGTACAGGATGGCAACAACAACTGCCCGAGTTACACCAGGAACGCACAATCCCTCCATCAGTGCTCAGACTGTCCTCAATAGGCTGGTAGGCCTGTTGTAAGGCAGGTCCTCACCAGACATCACCAGCAACAACGTCGCCTATGGGCACAAACCCACCGTCGCTGGACCAGACAGGACTGGCAAAAAGTGATCTTCACTGACGAGTCGCAGTTTTGTCTCACCAGGGGTGATGTTCGGATTCGCGTTTATCGTCGAATCGATTTGGAGGTGGAGGGTCCGTCATGGTCTGGGGCGGTGTGTCACAGCATCATCGGACTGAGCTTGTTGTCATTGCAGGCAATCTCAACACTGTGCGTTACAGGGAAGACATCCCCCTCCCTCATGTGGTACCCTTCCTGCAGGCTCATCCTGACATGACCCTCCAGCATGACAATGCCACCAGCCATACACTGCTCTTTGTGTGCGTGATTTCCTGCAAGACAGGAATGTCAGTGTTCTGCCATGGCCAGCGAAGAGCCCGGATCCCAATCCCATTGAGCACGTCTGGGACCTATTGGATCGGAGGGTGAGGGCTAGGGCCATTCCCCCCAGAAATGTCCGGGAACTTGCAGGTGCCTTGGTGGAAGAGTGGGGTAACATCGCACAGCAAGAACTGGCACATCTGGTGCAGTCCATGAGGAGATGCACTGCAGTACTTAATGCAGCTGGTGGCCACGCCAGATACTGACTGCTACTTTTGATTTTGACCCCCCCTTTGTTCAGGGACACATTATTCCATTTCTGTTAGTCACATGTCTGTGGAACTTGTTCAGTTTATGTCTCAGTTGTTGAATCTTGTTATGTTCATACAAATATTTACACATGTTAAGTTTGCTTAAAATAAACGTAGTTGACAGTGAGAGGACGTTTCTTTTTTTGCTGAGTTTAGTATGTAGCCTGAGAAACAAGGTTCATGAAATTGATAATTTATTATCAGAAAACATTCATTCTGGCCATCTTTGAAACACACTTAGATAATTCCTTTGATGCAATAGTAGCTATAAATGGTTATAGAATATACAGTGCATTCGGAAAGTATTCAGACCCCTTCACTTTTTCCACATTGTTTCATTAGACTTATTGTAAAATGGATTAAATAAATGTTTTCCCTCAATCTACACACAATAATAATGAAACATAATGATGAAGCGAAAACAGGTTTAGATATTTTAGCAAATGTATAAAAAATAAAACAGAAATACCTTATTTAAATAAGTATTCAAACCCTTCGCTATGAGACTCAATGCATCCTGTCTCCATTGATCATCCTTGAAATGTTTCTACAACTTGGAGTCCACCTGTGGTAAATTCAATTTGATTGGACATGATTTGGAAAGGCATACAACTATCTACAAAAAGTCCCACAGTTGCAGTGCATATCAGAACAAAAACCAAGCCAGGTCGAAGGAATAGAGTTCAGAGACAGGACTGTGTCGAGGCACAGATCTGGGGAAGGGTAACAAACATTTCTGCAGCATTGAAGGTCCCCAAAAACACAGTGGCCTCCATCATTCTTAAATGGAAGAAGTTTGGAACCACAAGACTCTTCCTAGAGCTGGCCGCCCGGCCAAACTGAGCAATTGGGGGAGAAAGGTCTTGGTCAGGGAGGTGACAAAGAACCAGATGGTCACTCTGACAGAGCTCCAGAGTTCCTCTGTGGATATTGGAGAACCTTCCATAAGGACAACCATCTCTGCAGCACTCCACCCATCAGGCCTTTACGGTAGAGCGGACAGACGGAAGCCACTCTTCAGTAAAAGGCACATGACAGCCCGCTTGGAGTTTGCCAAAAGGCACCCAAAGGACTCTCAGACCATGAGAAACAAGATTCTCTGGTCTAATGAAACCAAGGTTGAACTCTTTGGCCTGAATGCTAAGCGTCACGTCTGGCAGAAACCTGGCACCATCCCTACGGTGAAGCATGGTGGTGGCAGCATCATGCTGTGGGGAAGTGTTTCAGAGGCAGTAACTGGGAGACTAGTCAGGATCAAGGGAAAGATGAATGGAGCAAAGTACAGAGAGATCCTTGATAAACTTGCTCCAGAGCGCTCAGGACCTCAGATTAGGGCAAAGGTTCAGCTGTCAAAAAGGACAACGAGCCTAAGCACAGAGCAAAAACAACACAGGAGTGGCTTCGGGACAAGTCTCAATGTCCTTGAGTGGCCCAGCCAGAGCCCGGACCCGATTGGGGAGACCTGAAAATAGCTGTACAGCGACGTGCCACATCCAACCTGACAGAGCTTGAGAGGATCTGCAGAGAAGAATGGGAGAAACTACAAATACAGGTGTGCCAAGCTTGTAGCGTCAAGCTTGTAGCGTCATACCCAAGAAGACTCGAGGCTGTAACTGCTGCCAAAGGTGCTTCAACAAAGTACTGAGTAAAGGGTCTGAATACTTATTTAAATGTTTTATTTTCAACATTCGCAAAAATTTTAAATAAACTGTTTTTCTTTGTTATTATTGGGTATTGTTTGTAGATTGATAAAAAAAAGTTGAATCCCTTTTAGAGTAAGGCTGTAACGTAACATTTGGAAAAAGTGAAGGGGTCTGAATACTTTCCTAATTCACTGTATTGGAAAGATGGAAATGTAAATGGAGGTATTGCCATGTACAGTAGCTTGCGAAAATATTCATCCCCCTTGGCATTTTTCCTATTTTGTTGCCTTAAAAATCGATTTTTGGGGGGGTTGTATCATTTGGTTTATAAAAAAACAAGCCTACCACTTTGATGATGCAACATATTTTTTCTTGTGAAACAAACAAGAAATAAGAGAAAAAAGAAAGAACTTGAGCGTGCATAACCATTCACCCCCCCCTAAGTCAATACTTTGTATAGCCACCTTTTGCAGCAATTACAGCTGCAAGTCTCTTGGGGTATGTCTCTAAAAGCTTGGCACATCTAGCCACTGGGATGTTTGCCCATTCTTCAAGGCAAAACTGCTCCAGCTCCTTCAAGTTAGATGGGTTCCGCTGGTGTACAGCAATCTTTTAAGTCATACCACAGATTCTCAATTGGATTGAGGTCTGGGCTTTGACTAGGCCATTCCAAGACATTTAAATGTTTCTCCTTAAACCACTCGAGTATTGCTTTAGCAGTATGCTTAGGGTCATTGTCCTGCAGGAAGGTGAACCTCTGTCCCAGTCTTAAATCTCTGGAAGACAAACAGGTTTCCCTCAAGAATGTCCCTGTATTTAGCACCATCCATCATTCCTTCAATTCTGACCAGTTTCTCAGTCCCTGCCGATGAAAAACATCCCCACTGCCACCACCATGGGGATGGTGTTCTCGGGGTGATGAGAGTTGTTGGGTTTGCGCCAGACATAGCTTTTCCTTGATGGCCAAAAAGCTAAATTTTAGTTTCATCTGACCAGAGTACCTTCTTCCATATGTTTGGGGAGTCTCCCACATGCCTTTTGGCGAACACCAAACGTGTTTGCTTATTATTTTTTTCTATAAGCAATGGCTTTTTTCTGGCCACTCTTCCGTAAAGCCCAGCTCTGTGGAGTGTACGGCTTAAAAGTGGTCCTATGGAGCTTTGCAGATCCTTCAGGGTTATCTTTGGTCTCTTTGTTGCCTCTGATTAATGCCCTCCATGCCTGGTCCTTGAGTTTTGGTGGGCGGCCCTCTCATGGCAGGTTTGTTGTGGTGCCATATTCTTTCAATTTTTTTATTATGGATTTAATGGTGCTCCGTAGGATGTTCAAAGATTTGGATATTTTTATAATCCAACCCTGATCTGTACTTCTCCACAACTTTGTCCCTGACCTGTTTGGAGAGCTCCTTGGTCTTCATGGTGCTGCTTGCTTGGTGGTACCCCTTGCTTAGTGGTGTTGCAGACTCTGGGGCATTTCAGAACAGGTGTGTATATATACACTGAAAACGTGACAGATCATGTGACACTTAGATTGCACACAGGTGGACTTTATTTAACTAATTATGTGACTTCTGAAGGTAATTGGATGCACCAGATCTTATTTAGGGGCTTCATAGCAAAGGGGTGAATACATATGCACACACCACTTCAGTTTGTTTTTTTTCCCCAATTTTTTTTCAAAGTTCTATTTTTCATTTCACTTCACCAATTTTTATTATTTTGTGTATGTCCATTACATGAAATCCAAATAAAAATATATCTAAATTACAGGTTGTAATGCAACAAATAGAAAAATGCAAAGGGGATAAATACTTTTGCAAGGCACTGTATGTCCAGAGTCATATTCCTGTTAGGCTGAGAGAATCTCATGTCAGATGATGTGGAAATAATATGGCTACAGGTTCATCTGCCTCACCGTTTAGATCTAATATTGAATAATGTGGCTATTGAGAAATTTGAGAAGAGTAAACTGCTGGGTGTAACTCTCAATAGCAAGCTGTCATGGTTAAAACATATAGACTCAATGGTTGCTAAAATGGGAAGAGGTCTGTCCATGATAGGGCGTTGCTCTGCCTTCTTGACATCTGTCGACCAGACAGGTCCTACAGGCCCTAGTTGTCACACCTGGACTACTGCCCAGCTGTGTGGTCACATGCGGCAAAGAAGGACCTAGGTAAATTGCAGTTGGTCCAGAACAAAGCAGCACATATCACACTTAGATGTACATGGAGGGAAAGTGTCCGTCTCTCCTGGCTCAAAGTTGAGGAAAGATTGACTGCATAACTATTGGTCTTTGTGTAAGGTATTGATGTGTTGAAGGAACCGAACTGTCTGTTCAAGCAGTTAGCACACAGTTCAGACACTCATCGTTACAAGACATGCAAGCCAGTGGCCTCTTCAGTTCCCAGGTCCAGAACAGAGGCTGGGAAACGCACAGTATTAAATAGAGCTATGACTACATGGATCTCTTTGTCACCCCAGGTAACTCAAGCTAGTATTAAAACCAGCAAAAAAAAAAAAAAGATAAAAGAACACCTTACTGCAAAGGGGACTGTTAGGAGAGAGCCATTTGATATATCTTGTATTGTAATTTGCACTGTGCTATGTATTAGCCTTAGATATTGTGTGTATGTACTAATATGTAGGCTATGTGTGATGTTTAAAATGTATGTATTTCAGTCCTTGACTAATAATGTTCTGTACTAGGTCATGTTTCATGTGGACCACAGGAAGAGCAGCTGATGCTTTTGCAGCGGCGAATGGGTATCCTAATAAATACAACATTTTGTGTTTTGTTAATAGTGGTGGAAAATGCAGTCTCAGGCACCGCTACAGAATCTCCCAGAAGTGTTCAAATCCCTAACCCGGACGACCCTGGGCCAATTGTGCACCGCCCTATGGGACTCCCGATCACGGCCGGTTGTGAGACAGCCTGGGATCGAACCCGGGTCTGTAGTGATGCCTCAAGCACTGCGATGCCTTAGACCGCTGCGCCACTCGGGAGGCCTTGGCTTTTTGCCTTGACATAGAAATTTAGAAACAACATACTTCTCTTTCTTGGGCTTGGTGTTGATGTCTCCTAGTACGTTGATGTCGGAGAAGTCTATCCTGAACTTGCTGAGCAGGGTGGCCATCCTGAGGAGAAAATGTAACAACAAACACATAACACTAAAGCCACTTTTCATGCCACTTACATCCAAGAGCTTTGGAGAGACCGCACAAACCACTGAGGGCATCAAGATGCCATTTGAAAGGATTGCTGCTGTTTGAAGTAGCACAGCGAACAGGTGCGAGCTGAAGTCGATATTTTCCAGATATTTGAGAGAAAAAAAGCTGTTGTGGCAGTTGAGAGGCTTTCTCTTTATGACACTCATTTCCCTAGGTTTTTTTTTTAATCAAAAGATAGGGATAACTTCTCCTCAAAACATCTTCACCGACTCCAAACATGTCATGTCCGCGTCAGTACGCCAACTTTTATATACAATGACTTTTATATCAAAAGGATACTTGAATCCTCAATTACATGCAGAGAGTTTGGATGGGATATTATTGCAATAATGAGGTCCAAGTATTGAACAAATGAAGTCCAAAATATATAGTTTGCCAATACTGAAACTCTATTTTAAATTAGCAAGGAAATGTCTGTTCCTGGTTTTTCAAGTAATGAACGCACAAACATATGGCTTGTGACACACACACACACTCTAAAATGGAAGGCGTGGGTTGCCAGCGCGGTGCTAATTCTAGCCAACAAAAGGAGGCAGGAGGCAGCTGTGGGGGACAATGACAGTGAGGGTCAGGACATTTGTGTTGGACAATAACACTGCCGCCACGTGGGCTTGTAATATGCAGAACACTGAGAGAAAAGAGAAAGAAGAAAGACAGAGGAGTGGGAGAAAGAAAGACAGAGACCCTAACCTGCTTCTATGAAGCAAATACAACAATAAATTGTTATATAGAAAAACATGCAGATTTAATGTGGTGGTGGAACAAAGTGGGTTTAATCCTGTAAGGGCCATGCCTGTGCCAGTCAGTGACTAAACTGTATTTTTGGAAGGCAATGTAGCATAGGGCTCTGACGGGCAGCAAAGAGCAGAGCAAGATCATCCCTCGAACCAGTAACACACTGATCTTATTTAGCATTGGAGGTATTAGGGGTTTGAAGGAATTTGCCAGACAGACCTCAATCTAGGATGTAAGAGAATATAAAAATGTGTTACTCAATATGGAATGTAAAAAATGGAAGAAGAGGAAAACGCATCACACAGTATTAACTCTGTGGTTCTGCCCCTGAACAAGGCAGTTAACCCACTGTTCTTAACTGACTTGCCTAGTTAACCCACTGTTCTTAACTGACTTGCCTAGTTAAATAAAGGTAAAATAAAAATAAAATAAAACAATACAATGTACACTATATATAGATTAGTTGAGTATCTGGAGCATCAGCATTTGTGGGTTCGATTACAGGCTCAAAATGGCCAGAAACAAATACCTTTCTTCTGAAACTCATCAGTCTATTCTTGTTCTGAGTAATAAAGGCTATTCCATGGGAGAAATTGCCAAGAAACTGAAGATCTTGTACAACGCTGTGTACTACTCCCTTTACAGAACTGTGCAAACTGGCTCTAACCAGAATAGAAAGAGTGGGAGGCCCCGGTGCACAACTGAGCAAGAGGACAAGTACATTAGTGCCTAGTTTGAGAAACAGACGCCTCACAAGTCCTTAACTGGCAGCTTCATTAAATAGTACCGCAAAACACCAGTCTCAACGTCAACAGTGAAGAGGCGACTTCGGGATGCTGGCCTTCTAGGCAGAGTTGCAATTAGCCTTTTAAAATGATAAACTTGGATTAGCTAACACAACGTGCCATTGGAACACAGGAGTGATGGTTGCTTTTAATGGGGGGGGATCTGTACACCTATGTAGATATTCCATAAAAATCTGCCATTTCCAGCTACAATAGTCGTTTACAACATTAACAATGTCTACACTATTTCTGATCAATTTGATGTTATTTTAATGGTCAAAAATTGTTTTTCTTCAAAAAAAAAAAAAGACATTTCTAAGTGACCCCAAACTTTTGAACAGTACATACATACAAAGTATGTGGATACCCCTTCAAATTAGTGTATTCGGCTATTTTAGCCACACCTGTTGCTGAAAGGTGTATTAAATTGAGAACACAGCCATGCAATCTCCATAGACAAACATTGGCAGTAGAATGGCCTTACTGAAGAGCTCAGTGACTTTCAACGTGGAACCGTCATAGGATGCCACCGAGTGAGTTCATCAAATTTCTTCCCTGCTAGAGCTGCCCCGGTCAACTGTAAGTGCTGTTATTGTGAAGTGGAAACGTCTAGAAGCAACAACGGCTCAGCCGCGAAGTGGTAGGCCACACAGGCTCACAGAACAGGACTGCCGAGTGCTGAAGCACGTAAAAATTGTATGTCATTGGTTGCCACTTACTACAGTGTTCCAAATGACCTCAAAGCAATGTCAGCAGAACTCTTCGTCGGGAGCTTTATGACATTGGTTTCCATGGCCGAGCAGCTGCACACAAGCCTAAGACCACCATGCGCAATGCCAAGTGTCGACTAGAGTGGTGTAAAGTGCGCCGCCATTGGACTCTGGAGCAGTGGGAACGCGTACTCTGGAGTGATGAATCACACGTCACCATCTGGCAGTCCGACAGACAAATATGGGTTTGGAGGATGCCAGGAGAACGCTACCTGCCCGATTGCATTGTGCCAACTGTAAAGTTTGGTGGAGGAGGAATAATGGTCTAGGGCGATTTTTCATGGTTCGGGCTAGGTTCCAGTGAAGGGAAATCTTAACGCTACAGCATACAATGACATTCTAGACGATTCTGTGCTTCCAACTTTGTGGCAAAAGTTTGGGGAAGGCCCTTTCCTGTTTCAGCATGACAATGCCCCCGTGCACAAAGCGAGGTCCATACAGAAATGGTTTGTCAAGATCGGTGTGGAATAACTTGACTGGTCAGCACAAAGCTCTGACCTCAACCCCATCGAACACCTTTGGGATGAATTGGAAAGCCGACTGCGAGCTAGGCCTAATCGCCCAACATCAGTGCTCGACCTGAGTAATGATCGTGGCTGAATGGAAGCAAGTCTCTGCAGCAATGTTCCAGCATCTAGTGGAAAGCCTTCCCAGAAGAGTGGAGGCTGTTATAGCAGCAAAGGGGGGACCAGCTCTATATTAATGCCCATGATTTTGGAATGAGATGTTCGACAAGCAGGTGTCCACATACTTTTGGTCATGTAGTACACTTTCAATAAATTCCCATTGGCAGTATAGATCTACAGCGAATAGAAAGCAATACAGATCTGTAGTGAATAGAAGGTCACTCACGCTCTGCGGTCGTGGTCGATCCTGTTGATCTTGCCTCCGATGAAGACGCGGATCTTGCAGTCCTTCCACTTCTTCTTGTTAGTGAGCAGGTAGGGGATGAGCAGGGTAAGGCCTGGCACAGTCACATTACAGAGACACAGTCAGTCACTACTCTATCAGTCTTTGGTGCAATGCGGCAATACCAGTCTCTTCTTACTGATGTGCAGAGTTATGGTCGCGCTCTAAGGTCTCTCTAAATGTTTCCAAAGTGTCTACATGGCTGCTGTGCCTACTCCACTCATGTTGGTGCAATGTTAAGTCTCTTGTCCAAAGTATATTTTTCAAATTTCTCAGTGGCATGTTACTCTTGTTGCATATGTTACTCACTGGTGATATTCACGACCAGAAACCAGTAATATTCTCAACCAAAGAGATATTCTAGTTCCGAGTGCAGCACGCTGTAGACTGCTCAGTCATCCTGACCTCTTCCTGAATTGTCTGTCCTCAATACAGTGTTTGTCAAACTTCCAACTACAACCAAGTTGCTCTGTAACAGCAACCAATAGGCACAAAGTAACCTGAAACCACTCCCTTGGTGGTCTGGAGGGCCAAACTCACCACCATCGTCAAAGAGCCACCACACGTCCACGGTGCCCTTGCCCTGTTTCCTCTTGAACAGCTGACTGGCGTCCAGCAGCCTCTGGTCGGCCACGTTCAACCTCTGGGGGCTCTTGTCTGTGTGGCCAAAAAAGTGCTATGTCAGACATTAAGATCAAGACAGGACAGGAAGCTGCATCCTCAATGAGGGAGATGACTTAGCTAGGAATTCCTCTGTGTGACTCAGACTGGGCCCACATTTATAACGTTTCTAGGATCCGCTTTGTCTTCCAGATCATAATGAATAAGATTATACGGACAAGGGGGACCTGATCCTAGATGGTCATTAGCAAGACAGCCTAAACATATCTGGCACCAGGCTTTGTGTGACTTACTTTGGGTGTGTGATAGAAATCCAAGGAAGTGGGGATCTTATGTGGCTTTTATCTAACAGTCATGGTACAATGGAAACGATCTCTGAAGTGGGCTCAGTGTGATGTGAAGTGGGCTCAGTGTAATGTAAACTGTGTGCAGTGTCTTTATTGTAACGTTCCCTTCTCTACTAGGGCTGTCTGTGTATGTCTGTGACTTGGCTAAGGTGACAGCTGTCAAACAGCTGTACCTGAAAAGCACATGACAACAGGAGAGTGAGACAGGGAGAGAAAGAATGAGAGGAAGAGAGAAAAACAGACAAACCCAAAGAGCAGCCTGCTAGAAAGGAACAGATTGAGACAGTGACAAAGTACTCAAGACAGTGTCATCTCTGCAGAGAGAGAAGAAACAGGCACTTAAGACTGAGGAAGTTCAGGAAAGAAAGGATTGAAAGAAAATACATCAGAGCACACACACAGCTAAGAACAAAGAGGAAGACCCTCTCACACTGCCACAGAGCAGATGTATACGCACACACACGCATGCGCAACGGCGCTTCAGAGACTGCACTAGAGCTACAGGTAGACGGATTGAGTTAGGAGTGGAAAGAGGACAGGAGGATAAACAACAGTTATTCCCAGAGCCAGGCAGCTAGCAACGCAGTTAAGACTACTAGATGACAGAGTAACAAAGAGTGAGAGACAATGTGTGCATTAGAACAATAGAAACAGAGCAATAGAAACAGAGAAAAAGAAGGTTCAACGGCTTTTCGAAAGCTCATCACAGAGTGAGAACAAGAAACATGTTTTATTTAAAAACGGTTACATGACAGACAAAGAATGAGTATGTGTGCAAGTGAGTGAAAGTAATAGAAGGAGAGAAAAGGAAAAGTAAAGCAACTCAATAAGGTGGACTGCCTGCCTTTTTTCAATAGGGGCTTCGTTGCGGCTTTGCATTCGTCATCGTCATCTGGATCATGTAAAAAAAAAAGAAAAAAGCAGGGAGGTAAAGAAGAAAAAAAGAGCGAGAGAGAATGGAGAGGTTAACGTTTTTGCTGCTGTCGCCATGATGGGAAACATGCGTCAATAGCACCTCTACAATGAGGGGTCTGTTCTGGGGGTGGGGTGGGTGTGTGTGTCAGGGGGCCGCTGTGTCATTTATCCCTGCGCCAAACGAGATGGAATGGGCTCCAATGGAAAAGGCACCAGCGGTAACACACAAGCACACACACTTGGGGTCCCTCAGGAAATACATTTAGAATCCCGGCAATGGTTAGAAATTGTGTAATCGGAAAACTTCACCACTGCCTTAAGTAGTGGACGAGCACTTTGTACATTTCTTGGGACACGCCAAGTTAGCGAAACCAGTGTTTATAGCCAGGACACACTCTTTAGTCTTCACAGAGACAAAAATTATTGGCTGCAACTTCAACCATTTGAGAAACACTGCTTCACAACAACTTGACAGTTTAACTTCTTAGGGAGCGGCTCCCGAGGTGACGGTTTTGGAGAGTCTGGCATGCCCAAAGTAAAATGCCTCCCACTTAGGCCCAGAAAATAGGATATGCACATAATTAGTACTATTGGATAGGAAACACTCTGAAGTTTCTAAGAGTGTTAAAATATTGTCTGTGAGTATAACAACGGATATAGCAGGCGAAAACCCGAGGAATTTCTGTCCTGTAAAAAGTGTATTTGACACATTGCCTCATTTTGAACGCCTCCCTATTGAAAACAGCTATATATAGGAGTAAGATTGCAGTACCTATTGCTTCCACTGGATGTCAACAGTCTCTAGACAGTGTTTGATGATGTTAGGTTGCTCTGGATGGTAATAGAAGAAGAATTTCAAAGTAGTCACAGGATGTAAACAGAAGAGGATGCGCGTTCACGGGCTCGCGCGCGCTGTGGAAAAAAGGAAAGGATAGCAGGTCAAATATTAGGCCAACTTTATAATATCATTTATAAGTATTTTCACAAGGATTCCTATGTAATAGTTACTACAAACTAACAAGAACCTGTTCACATATCCATATCCAACTTGCTCAAGAGAAGTGCCAAGTATGGGCGAGTGGACGCTGTATTTTATGAACATAATGCGCCAACCAAATGGAGATTTATGGATATAAATTACTTTTTCTAACAAAAGAACCATTGGATGTCTTCGTTGGACACTTGGGAAGCCCTCAGCAGAAGTTCTTCAAAAGGTAAGGGATTTGTTTTCGCTGTGAAATGTGTTTTGTGTGAACCGCGATGGTTTATGAATTTATGCTAATGGAAAATTTGAGGTGCTACCCTCAAACAATCAAATGTTGTGCTTTCGCCGTAAAGCTAGCGCCCCACCACTCCCTAAGTAGTTAACCCATAAGCCGGGGGATGGGAGGGTTCTACTAAGCAATATGCAGTTGTTTTAAGGTCATACCAAAGATTATTTAGCTGTTTGATTTAGAATTTTAATACCCCTTGAGGTATAATTTCATAATTTTTTTAATTTAAAAGGTATTTTGGCCTTACTGCTCTTAGCCCATACAAACACAGTGAATAACAGATCACTACACGGATAGTCCCCCCAAAATCCAAAGAAGTTTGTTCTCTAATGTCTGCCCTATATCTGAGAGATGTAAGAAAGATCAAGTTTTTTTTGGTTGTTGTTGTTGACATGCTTCTAAACACCTTTTTTGGCACTAAACAGTCTCCATATATACTTCCATTCATTTTTTCAACTGGTGCTGGGAGACCTCTAGACAAGTCTTTTGAGGCTCCTAGAGCAAAACAACCGATGTGCATGTTCGTGAGAGTCTCACCTTTCCACAGAGGGATCATACTAGTGTGTAGCCCAAACTGTTCGGACGCTACAGACTGAAATTGGCAGATCGGCTGTTCCGACTTCAGACGAGTCCCAAGACGGGTCGTAGAGCAGAAAGCAAAAAAAATTGTGAGATGACAGATTTTCGGGATATGATCTGACACACACCGCTCTAGCTCTGTCACCTTTCACCGCAGATGCGTATGTGCAACATAGGGGAATGTGGTGGATTGAGTCGCATCCAATGGAAAAAAAACATCTCTAGTTTTAAAACGGACAGATTTTTATGGGGATTTTTTATTATGCTAATTAGAATTCTGCGAGGACGCAGACGTCAACCTTAGGGGGTTAAAAAACACAAAGCCTTGGCCTAAATCCCTCACTTCTAAAGTATTTTGGAGAGGTTTTCTGGTCAAGGTTCGCAAGTGGAGAATAATGTTGTGGAAAACGACTGTACATAAATAATCTGGACAAGTTCTGAGAAAATAATAAAAGGTTCCGGCATTAAGCCGATTGCAGACGTGACAATCTTAATTATGCTGTTTTTGTCACTTGGCCCACTATGTTCACTATGTAGTGAACACCAGGGTTTCCATTACGGAAATGTGGTGCCGGACAACGTGACCGGGAATATTTTAATTTACCGGCCAATCGAGAAATTGACCGGACCCATATGCATTTGGTGCATAACCTATTAGGGCGCCCATGCTCGGAATTACAGAAATCACATTTAGATTATGTTAGTGAATCTTAACAGAACATGCAACTCTGTACTTAAGTAGCCAATAAAACGTCATTTTTAAACATTTTCCCGCAAACCATTCTAAACAGAGCACCTGATAGAGGTTCCATGTGTGACAGAGACAAAAATCTCTGTTAGAAACTTCTCTGTTAGAAAAATCTAAAGATGCAACAACTAAAGAAAGTTGATATGAAAACCAATAGAACAGGAGAGAAATGTCATAGCGATGGGTCCAATAGGGGAGTAAATGGACATAAATTTGCCAAAATTATGTAATTACTCCTGTCTATACAGAAACGGATAGAGGAATCGAGGATCATTAGCGCATTAGGGAATTCCTCAACTTGGGCAGCGAACTTGGCAATAGGTCTTGCTGATTTCTGGAGTTGCGGCTGTCAGTGAAAAGCATCTAAAATGTGTGTGAAGTACAGTGGTGGAAAAGGTACTCAATTGTCATACTTGAATAAAAGTAAAAGATAACTTAATAGAAAATGACTCAAGTAAAAGTGAAAGTCACCCACTAAAATACTACTTGAGTAAAAGTCAAACTATTTGGTTTTATATATACTTAAGTATCAAAAGTAAATGGAATTGCTAAAATGTACTTAAGTATCAAAGGTAAAAGTGTAAATCATTTAAAATTCCTTAAATTAAGCAAACCAGACAGCACAAATTTTTTTTTTTTTTTTTTTACTAATAGCCAGGGGCATACTCCAACACTCAGACATCATTTACAAATGAAGAATTTGTGTTTAATGAGTCTGCCAGATCAGATGCAGTAGGGATGACTATGGATGTTCTCTAGATAAGTGAGTGAATTGGACCATTTTCCTGTTCTGTTAAGTATTCAAAATGTAACGAGTACTTTTGGGTGTCAGGGAAAATGTATGGAGTAAAAAGTACATTATTTTCTTTAGGAATGTAGTGAAGTAAAAGTTGTTAAAGTAAATAGCAAAGTACAGATACCCCAAAACACTACTTAAGTAGTACTTTAAAGTATTTTTACTTAAGTACTTTACACCACTGGTGAAGGATAATTTAAAATGTTGAGACAAGAAGAGGAGGCGTGTGTGGCGAAGATATAGGCGAGTCTCCCCCCAGAATGGCACCGCTGTCTCCCGCCAATTCATTGTTTCATTGTGAATGGTTTGCCCTTAGATTTTTTTAAATCAATTCCCCATTTCATGTCACCAGTAGTAAATGTACCGTTAATTACATACATTTTATTCCATTAATTTCTGTTAATGCATGTCTTAAATTACAGTCATTTACAGTTCTCATTCTCTGAGTGTTTGCAGAGTTCACAACCTGCTACATTTTTGAGAAACAAGTTTTGGTTTATTTTATAACCGTCATTTTTTTTATCTTCTTTTGTTTGGAGTGCTCCATGTGAGCACGTGTCTGGTTTTTCTGTACTTATAAATGTTGATGATGTGTGCGCAAATGAGCACGCATAGAAGTACCTGGTCTGCTGCACAGATTTTTTTATTATCATGCGAATGATAATACGGTGCCTTCGGCAAGTATTCAGACCCCTTGACTCTTTCCACATATTGTTACGTTACAGCCTTATTCTAAAATGGATTAAATAAATAAAAAAATCCTCAGAAATCTACACACAATAACCCATAATGACAAAGCGAAAACAGGTTGTTCGAAACTTTTGGTAATTCATTATTTTTTTTTAAGAAAAAAAGAGTATTCAGACCCTTTGCTATGAGACTTGAAGTTGAGCTCAGGTGCATCCCGTTTCCATTGATAATCCTTGATGTTTCTACAACTTCATTGTTGTAGAAAGTCACCTTCAGTCCACCTGTGGTAAATTCGTCATACCCAAGAAGACTTGAGGTTTTAATCGCTTTCAAAGGTGCTTCAACAAAGTACTGAGTAATGGGTCTGAATACTTATGTAAATGTGATTTTTTAATAAATTAGCAACATTTTCAAAAAAAAGTTTTTACTATGTCATTATGGGTTATTGTGTGTAAAAACAGTTGAATAAATGTTTAAATAAGGCTGTTTTATTTATTTAACTTTTTATTTAACTAGGCAAGTCAGATAAGAACAAATTCTTATTTGGTCTAAGGCACTGCATCTCAGTGCAAGAGGCGTCACTACAGTCCCTGGTTCGAATCCAGGCTGTATCACATCCGGCCGTGATTGGGAGTCCCATAGGGCGGCGCACAATTGGCCCAGCGTCGTCAGTGTTTGGCCGGGGTAGGCCGTCATTGTAAGTAAGAATTTGTTCTTAGCGGACTTGCCTAGTTAAATAAATAAAATAAATATTGTTTATCGTCCATAGGTCTGAAAAAATATATATATTTTTAGGCCATAACGCCCAGCCCTACCCACAAGGTCACAGACATGGGACTCCCTATGCGAGGAAACAATTAAACGTGACGTGTGTGGCATAAATAGAATTCCGTGTCGGGAACCAGCCTGTCCGTAAAACACTGTGGGAACAATTTCCTTGTTTGTTTGTCCACAGTTTAAGGAGGCAGCAGACAGACAAACATTTGAAGCCATCTGTGTGTGAGCACATGCGTATACACGCATGAGATGTTTTTGTGTATGTACATGCACAAGTGTGTAAACAAACAAGGACACACACTCTGTAGTAAAGCCATCTGTGTGCTGTGGAGACCAACAGACTGGGCCCAGTGGGAAGGCTGGGGGTCACAGGGTCAGAGGCCACTTCCTCTCTGAGTAGAGCAATTTACAGGCCCGCCCACTCAGTGTAGCCTAGTGACTGGCTGGCTGGAGGAGCATAAGGGAGGCCTTTGAGAGATCTAGAGGGGGATCAGCGTGTGGCGGTAAACTGCTTTCAGAATTCTTACATCCGAAACCCCTTCCTCAAGAGCCAAAACAGCACGTTCACATTGTGATTTCACAAACGCCTAATTTTCCATATCTCAATGTGAAGTTATAAAAAATAAGGTGACCAACCTTCCTGCTCCTGCAGAGCTGAAGCGTGTTTCCGTCCTGCACAGCAATCGGGACCTCGATTAGCCAAATCAGGTATGTGCACACAACCACTGGTGTAAAAAGGCACTCACTGTTTATATGTGGGTTACTTTAGAATGACGCCTGACCTTTCTGGATGGCTGGGCTGTTCTGGACACTGGTAGCCTTGGACAAAGGCTTGGACGAGTCTCCGTCAGTCATGTCGATGGACACCACCACATCCTTCATCCCTGATGTCTTCTCCTGCGACGACAGCAGGTCATCTGTGAAACGACAAAGCGAAACCATTAACCATGTTTACTGGACATTCTGTTCATGTTTGTTAACAAATGACCAGTGAAGCTAAACTATTAGCCTAGAGCAAAAAGAACATCTTGTAAACGTCAAAAACCAATTACCTGGAAAATAGCATGGGCTTTGTGTGTGGAAAACAACCTAAACAAGAGTCATTTTTGTGTCCACTAAACACAGATGTGGACAGTAACTCTTAAAATGTAGGAAATAATCTTGATGATGGGGTTATTTGGTGGGTAAAAGGCAAACAGTGTGTTCTAAAATGGTGGCTGATCCATTTGGGCCAATTTAGGTGAATTTGGGTGGAAAAGCAGAGGAGTCGCCCACTATTGGCCATGGTACAAGCCAGGTCAACTGACTGGACTAAGGAAGATGAACTCAACTAGAAAGTACAAGGAGTCATGTATGGCTCTGTAAAAATCGAAGCAGTTGCGTCCCACAGACAAGCAAAGACTTGTTTTATTTTATTTTAATGCTGTTATTAACAACATGCATTGACTGAGATTTATTGGTGAACAAATGGTACGTGAGTAACACGTCTACTCTTCAACCAAGAAATGATCTTCCTTATGCGAAAAAAATGGGTTTCAAATCCAAGGCTAAACAGAGATAGAAAATGGGAACCTTTAAGTGAAGAGGAATAAGAAGGTTAACAGGGAGTGACTGCCTGAGAACAAATCAAAGAGCCTAATTTCTATAATCTGCATCTGGACTGTCTTTAGAAGGTTAATCTACTGAAAAATCCCTTTTATTCACTTGTTTGATTCATCTCTCCAACTTTAGTTAAACAACCACACCTCAATTGGTTGCTCTCGATTCCCTGTGTAGTTGCAAATTGGCCCAGACACAATCGTTGTGCTGAACAAATTAACATGACGCGGCAAAATACTAGTGCTGAATTAATTTTCTCAATGACTGAATAATGTTTTAGGAGGAAACAAATGAGACAAGTTGATAAGATTAGTTGTTTGGCAAGAGAGTGTGGGTGGGTAAGTATATCATGTAATTTGGTACGAAAGTGTTTCAGCGTGTGTGTGTGTGTGTGTGTGTGTGTGCACACACCTTGTTCTGAGATGTGGGATACGTCTAGTCCCTCCTTCAGTCTGAGGACCACGGAACCGTACTGGAAGTCAAAGGCATCGCTGAAAGGCACAAACAAACAAACGCACTCTGTTTGCATTTTACAGGAAGACGCTTGACACCGAGCAGGGCCTGTGTGTATGTGTACAACAAACTACATTAAACGTGCACTTTTCCACTCGGACTAAACACGCATACACACTTTAACCAGGCTAACGTAAACAAACAAGCTTAGAACTCAAGCCGCAATGAAAGAGGCCAGGTTTTGAAGGACAATGTTAAATGCCTTACTGGTAGAGATGGGATCTTCACAGACCATGTGAAAGCAAGTGTATAGTAGAAGCTAGCATAAAATGAAAACTAAAGAGCACATTCCTATGAGTATTAGCGTAGGTTTTAATATGCTGGGGCTGAACCATCTCTAACCTTCCAATCAAATACAATAATCCCTACACTTTACGCCAGGAACTGATTCAACTTAAATCCATTGGTCATAATCTCATAACCAAGTTATCATTACTCAGTGTATTATATACTTTACTTTAATAGTATTTCTCTATTTTCTTTCTCTCTGCATTGTTGGGAAAGGCCAGTAAGTAAGCATTTCACTGTTATTTTTTTTATTTAACCTTTATTTAACTAGGCAAGTCAGTTAAGAACAAATTCCTATTTACAATGACGACCTACCAAAAGGTAAAAGGCCTCCTGCGGGGACGGGGGCTGGGATTAAAAATAAATTAAATAAAAATATAGTACAAATACAAATCACGACAAGAGAGACAACACTACATAAAGAGTCCTAAGACAACATAGCATGGCAGCAACACATGACAACACAGCATGATAGCAACACAACATGGCAGCAGCACAACATGGTAGCAGCACAAAACATGGTACAAACATTATTGGGCACAGACAACAACACAAAAGTCAAGAGGGTAGAGACAACAATACATCACACAAAGCAGCCACAACTGTCAGTAAGAGTGTCCATGACGGAGATAAAACTGTCCAGTTCGACCTTAAACAGAATGTGACTAGCAGAACGGGTTTTGTATGTGGAGGATGAGGGCTGCAGTAGATATCTCAGATAGGTCGGGGAGTGAGGCCTAAGAGGGTTTTATAAATAAGCATCAACCAGTGGGTCTTGTGACAGGTATACAGAGATGACCAGTTTACAGAAGAGTATAGTGCAGTGATGTGTCCTATAAGGAGCATTGGTGGCAAATCGGATAGCCGAATGGTAAAGAACATCTAGCTGCTCGAGAGCACCCTTACCTGCCGATCTATAAATTACGTCTCCGTAATCTAGCATGGGTAGGATGGTCATCTGAATCAGGATTAGTTTGGCAGCTGGGGTGAAAGAGGAGCGATTACGATAGAGGAAACCAAGTCTAGATTTAACTTTAGCCTGCAGCTTTGATATGTGCTGAGAGAAGGACAGTGTACCTTCTAGCCATACTCCCAAGTACTTGTTAGTCTACATCTGTTGCTTAAAATTTGATTTGTGATTGAATAAAAGTTGACAGAAGTCCAAACTAGTGTGTGTGTGTGTGTGTCTGTGTAGGATTCCATATAGAGTACTTTGGTTGTGTGACAAAACGGGTTATCTTCACAACCCATCGCATGTTCAGGTGTTTTAAAACAATGCCTGTTCTAAATCAGGCGTCTTTGTGGACGGCCTTTTGATGAGGTGGCTTGCAAAGCCCCCGTTTACTCACTGGATCATGTGGATGTAGGTCTCCACGTTCATCATGTCTCCGTCCCTCCAGTCGCTCTTGTAGCCAATCACCAGAGTGTTGGGCCTCAGGCGACCCAGTCCGGCAGCCTTGGGTAAAACAGAGGGGGAGAACAGGTCAGAACAACCTAAAGCCACTACTAAATAAATCCCTATCTGTAGATCAATTTCACAGGGTGCTGCACCTCCCAAAGATCAGCTTACGCAATCGCTTTCAAGCATGAAGAAGTCTGTTTGGCCGGCGATCATAACATTAAAGTACACCACCTGCATTGGGGTCAATTCAATCTTGATCCATGGATATTTTTTTTATTCTAGTCTTCCATGTCATTTTTCATTTGACCATTCCATGGAGTTGAACTGGAATTGACCTCAAATCCGCACCACAATGGGTTTCAATATATACTCATGCACTTTGACTCAATGTGCTTGAACTTTAGGAAAAATAATGCAAATTTAGCATAAATCCAAAGGCTTGTGTTTCTAGGGAAACCAGAGTAAAATTCAAATATATATATAGAACAAAAATGTCGTACTTATACAAAAAATACAGCAGATCCCACCACTTCCACCAGTTGCAGCGTTTGTCTGTTCTCATCTGTAACAGATACTGGGTGCCCTGTCTCACGTCTGAATGTGCTTGAACTTCAGGAGAAATTATTCAAATTTAGCATAAATCCAAAGGCTTGTGTTTCTAGGGAAACCAGACTAGAATTCAAATATGAACTCATCAAAAAAGAAAAACGTCCTCTCACTGTCAACTGCGTTTATTTTCAGCAAACTTAACATGTGTAAATATTTGTATGAACATAAGATTCAACCATAGACAAACTGAACAAGTTCCACAGACATGTGACTAACAGAAAATGAATAATGTGTCCCTGAACAAAGGGGGGGGGGGGGGGTCAAAATCAAAAGTAACAGTCAGTATCTGGTGTGGCCACCAGCTGCATTAAGTACTGCAGTGCATCTCCTCCTCCTCATGGACTGCACCAGATTTGCCAGTTCTTGCTGTGAGATATTACCCCACTCTTCCACCAAGGCACCTGCAAGTTCTCAGATATTTCTGGGGGGAATGGCCCTAGCCCTCACCCTCCGATCCAACAGGTTGGGATCCGGGCTCTTTGCTGGCCATGGCAGAACACTGACATTCCTGTCTTGCAGGAAATCACGCACACAAAGAGCAGTGTATGGCTGGTGGCATTGTCATGCTGGAGGGTCATGTCAGGATGAGCCTGCAGGAAGGGTACCACATGAGGGAGGGGGATGTCTTCCCTGTAATGCACAGTGTTGAGATTGCCTGCAATGACAACAAGCTCAGTCCGATGATGCTGTGACACACCGCCCCAGACCATGACGGACCATCCACCTCGATCCCGCTCCAGAGTACAGGCCTCGGTGTAACGCTCATTCCTTCGACGATGAACGCGAATCCGACCATCACCCCTGGTGAGACAAAACTGCGACTCGTCAGTGAAGAGCACTTTTTTGCCAGTCCTGTCTGGTCCAGCGACAGTGGGTTTGTGCCCATAGGCGACGTTGTTGCCGGTGATGTCTGGTGAGGACCTGCCTTACAACAGGCCTACAAGCCCTCAGTCCAGCCTCTCTCAGCCTATTGCGGACAGACTGAGCACTGATGGAGGGATTGTGGGTTCCTGGTGTAACTCGGGCAGTTGTTGTTGCCATCCTGTACCTGTCCCGCAGGTGTGATGTTCGGATGGACCGATCATGTGCAGGTGTTGTAACACGTGGTCTGCCACTGCGAGGACGATCAGCTGTCCGTGCTGTCTCCCTGTTGAGCTGTCTTAGGCATCTCACAGTACGGACATTGTTTATTGCCCTGGCCACATCTGCAGTCCTCATGCCTCCTTGCAGCATGCCTAAGGCACGTTCACGCAGATGAGCATCTTTCTTTTGGTGTTTTTCAGAGTCAGTAGAAAGGCCTCTTTAGTGTCCTAAGTTTTCATAACTGTGACCTTAATTGCCTACCATCTGTACGCTGTTGGTGCATGTTCATTAATTGTTTATGGTTCATTGAACAAGCATGGGAAACAGTGTTTAAACCCTTTACAATGAAGATCTGTGAAGTTATTTGGATTTTTACGAGTTATCTTTGACAGGGTCCTGAAAAAGGGACGTTTGTTTTTTTGCTGAGTTTATATAGAACAAAAATGTTGTACTTTTAAAAAACTACAGCAGATCCCAAAGCTTCCACCAATTGTAGCGTTTGTCTGTTCTCACCTGTAACAGATACTGGGTGCCCTGTCTCATGTCGTCGGCAAACACAGGGGTGTAGAAAGCCTTGGTCTTGTTTTTCAGCAGCCAGCGCTGGTAACGCGTCTGGTCGTTGGACAGCTCTTTGAAGTTGGGCCTTCTGGTGCCCTGTGCACACAACACACATAGATAAGAACACAGTCACGCTAAAGGCTAAGTGTAGCATTTAGCAACTCATGAACAAACGTAGACATAGTTCTACCTTGCACAGTCAAAATCACAGGTGGTGGATATATATACACCGTACCAATTACCGTCAAAGGATCTTAAGTTTTCCTGGAAGAAGCCCCAATTCAAACAGCCACTCCTTAAAAGGTCCATACATGGAGTCTTCCTTATTTCTAAAGAGAGGGGCTTTAGCATAAAAAGCAGGCCTTAGCCAGAAAAATTTACCGCCATTAGGAGGGAATGTTTTTACCATTGGCTGGTGTCGGAGCACTCACTCTTTTTTTGCCCGTGTTAATGGAAGAATAGAGAGAGTGAGTGTGTTTATGAGAGAGAAAGAGAGAGCGTTGTGGGCACAGCGCGCGTACAATTACATTTCCCCAGTCCCACACCGCTTTAATGGAGCAGTCATTATATAGCCCCCCAGGTAACGCACAAATAAGGGATTTAGATTAAATAAAAGTCGCTAAAAGTAATGAAAAAAAAAAATCGCTAATTGGGAGCAATGACTCAATCAACATGAAATGTGATTTTGAAAGTAATACGGGATTCATTTGAGCAACACAACAAACAAAGTCCAAAACAATAGGGCAGCCACTGTGTTCTGTTTCCCGCAAATTGGTTCTAATGGGAGTTAATAAGGCACTTAGTCACCGGTAGTTAACTAGAAGTATGACATTGCATTGAGATCAGTAATCTAAGGTTTAGTGTATTCTATAAAATAAGAGTGAAACATTGTGAAATGGAGCCAAAATGGCCCCGTTGTGTGCCATTGTACAGTTATGTGATGGAGCCAAAATGGTCTCCAGGTAGGCGAAGTCTCTGGTTACTCACCGTGCGCACATGGCCGCAGATCATCAGGCCCACGTTCTTGGTGAAGGCGTGAACCAGGTGGAGCAGAGCCGGACGGGAGTTGGGGTATCCCGTCATCACCAAGCACTGGGGTCTGTGGTAAAACATAGTCAATATGAAAGCATGGATGCTAGCTAAATGCTGTTAACAGTAAATGGTACACATACTCGGGACACCAAGATCTAACCCAAGGATGGCCAACCCTCCTCATGGAGATATACTAGATGAGCAGGTGTTTTTTTACAGACCTGCTGCAACACACGTGATTCTAACAATTCAAAGTTCTAATGAGCAGCTGATATAGTAGATTTTGGTCGGTTTAGCACAGAGCTGAAACAAAAACATGCACCCACTAGCTCTCCAGGAGGGTTAACCAATGGCCACCGCTTGCTTCACCCTTTTGACTTTTTCACGAGGTCACATGCACACAGTACTCCTCAGTGCTTCATCTCACTCAATGTCTTCTAATGACCTTGAGAGCATACGTTTTAATCTCCTCGGTGAGGAACAAGAACAGACTTGGATGGAGAGCTCCAGAGTAACGCACATCAAAGCAAAGCTATGTTAAACACATGGGATTAAGAGAGCCAGGAGGGGGGAAAAGAGAAGACCAGGAGTAACACGTTTGAATTATGAAGACAATATCAGATGCTCCATAATCCCTCACCGCCGGTTTATTGCCATGGGAACACTTCCAGGGCGAATTGCGCATTCCGAATAGCATCCACAGCAACTCTTACAGTCCATGTGTGAGCAGGTGAACAATAGAGCATGAGATTGTCGTGTTGTGGCTCAGACAAGTTCTGAGGGTGACCTGATGGAGCGCTTTTCCTATATCAGTGTTTCTGAACAAGACCCTGAACGAGAGTGTATTCTTGATTAAAATCAAGGTAAGCATCAATTAGATATTGTATCACTAGAACTTGAATATGTCTTCCCCCTTGTTTGTGTGGTTGTGGCAATGCCCACGTTTTTGAGAAACACAGTTCTATACCCCAACACCCATGCTCTCCACCGTTGCTATATGATGACCGATGCTAGGTTTCCGAGAATAGACTATTTAGTCTCACACCTTTGTCCTCTGAGGTGAGGCAGTGTGAAGGACGCCAAGTATCTGCCACTGTTGTCCCAGGTGTGGAGTTACACAACCCTCTCCAAGGGGATGTGTCATGCCGAGACAGAGAGAGGGGTCTGCTGTAGCCTGACTGGACAAACAGCAATATCCTCCCCTGCCACCCAGATGCAGTCAGCCTGCTGCAGCCTTACCGGATCTGCACACCTCAGTGGGCGTGCGTTAGAGACAACTTGCCTAGCAACATCAAAGGGTAATTAAGTGGAGGAGTTGTTAATCTAATTTGCCTATCAGATACTGTTAGAACTAACAGGGCAACAGCCTTTATGACAACGTGAATGAAGGACATTTCCTGAATACTGAACATTTTACCCAATAAATATTTAAAAAGTAGCATAATGAAACTAACACCAGGAAGGACGCTGGTGGTAAGACTAAGGTGGTTTAGTGAGTGTCAAGAATATAGCCTTTCTATGTGCCACTGCATTTCAAAGACCAGACCTTTCCTTTGGTCTAAGTAGTGTGTGTGTGTGTGTTAAAGTGTGTTCTATACTGTACCTGAAGTTCTTGATGTGGTCCTCAACACTGCTGAGGTGCAGACTGTGGGTCAGGGCCTGGTGGTATGTCAGAGCCTGGGTAGAGGAGCCCCAGTTCACATCTGGAAGAGAGGACAAACAGTCACATTCTAGAGTCAGGACCCTGTATGGGTGGCCATTAAGCCAGTCAGGCCATTGGAACAAGTTCCATGCAGTGTGGGAGTCAGTAGGGATGTTGTGCATGTGTGTGTAGAGCTGTGTGTGAAGCTGTGACTCTGCGTGTGTGAGAATGTGTGTAAGTCTGAGGGAGAGCATGTGTGTGTATAGAGCTGCATGTCAAACGGAGTGTGTGAAGATATTTGTGTATGTGTGTGTTCATACAAGTGTGCCTCTGTGAATGTCTATATTGGTGTCTGGTGCTCCCCCCTGGGGTTTCCAGCGCAGGTCAGGTGTGTTTACCCAGAGCCAGCGGTTCCATATGGGGACTTCCAATTGACCATCTCACCCCTGTGGGGACCTCAACAGTCCAGTCCTCAGCTTGCTCCAGAATAGAATCAGCACAGCCAGGCCAGAGAGCCTGAGCACTAATACAGTCGAGCGCATATAACTGCATGTATCCGCACCCTCACCCGCCTCACCCTCCCAGCACTAGACATTTAAAAGCCCCCCATTTAATGTCACGCTGCCTTGCGTGGGTGAGCAGCTTAAGAAAAGTTAACAGGAGAATGAGCCAGCCCTTTGGCAAATCACCATAGAAACATCGGAGGGAGAGTCTATTAATGTACTAGGTAAAAATAATAATTTATATATACATGTATGCTAATTAACAGACTGAATGACGAAGTTGACAGAATATTTTTGTGGAAACATATGTTCTACCCTGCAAATAGAGCCGAGAGCCATTGTTTTTGACAACCCACAGTCTGCTTTCCTTGTAAGAGGCAAGCCCTCCGATTCAAATGTAACGGGCCTTAATACAGTATCACATTGTGAATAGCTGGTTCATTTCGGCTGTAGTCATACTGAAGTTTCCACAACCCTAAATACATTTCAACCATGTTGGCCTGGGCTGCACTGCAGCAGAGGGTGCACAACAAAAACATAATTGTGATGCAATGCTTACCACTTCACCAAAATACATGTGTGCATCAGCATGCAATAAAAAAAGCTTGAAATATCAATAGTGGGGCCTGAATCAATATTGTTTTCAAAGCATTTATGTTATTTAACTAGGCAAGTCAGTTAAGAACAAATTCTTATTTACAACGAAGGCCTACCCCGGCCAAATCCTCCCCCAACCCGGACGACGCTGGGCCAATTGTGCGCCGCCCTATGGGACTCCAGATCACGGCCGGTTGTGTTACGAACCAGGGTCTGTAGTGATGTCTCTAGCACTGAGATGCAGTGCCTTAGACCACTGCGCCACTCGGGAGTGTTCAAAGCATCTTTGGGCGTCAGGGGACTTTCAGTGCATTGTGCTAATGTGGCTTAGTCATAAAGGTTGATATTTCAGTGGAATCAAAAGACTAGGAAATTATTTACACTAAGTGGTGAGGTGTAATTCACAGCGATTGACCTCTTTTGGGGAAATTGCTATATTCTTTCAATTAAAGGGTAGGCTAATTCATGAAATAATATGGTAATGATATTTGTAAAGTAAGACAACCGTAAGCCATGTTAGCCTAGTTTCTCAATGAGCACCTATCTTGGCAAAATAACACTAGTCGATGTTGAGGCAATCCAAGATGGCCGACTTGGCCTGGTCTCGAGTCACTCACCGGGCTTCTTGTAGCTCACGTAGATGTAGAGGCCCATGACAATAACGTTGGTCATCAGGGCTGCCCACCAATTGATGACGAACATGACCACGCAGCACAGCACAGCTCCAGCCAGGGACACCCACATGTTGTAGAACTTGAAGCTGGGGCGCCACCCTAAGGGTCAGAGAAACGTTAGGTGGACTGCCTTATAAGGACCCTCGTAAAAATACACGTTGGGGGTCAGCAATACCAAGGGGTGCCAGCATATGACCTTTATCCTTATTGTAAAAGCCCGTAGAGAGGTTAGAATGGGTTATAAATCCACATTTAAGGAATAACAATCGAACATGAACAGAGGTAGAATCCAAAAGGTTAGATCAAATCTGCCACTAATGTCTAGGAAGAATCAGCAAGTGTCTATGGAGAGCTGCTTACCATAGCTGAGAGCTCTTGTTCATTTACGACTTGCGTTACCTCTTCACATATTCCAACAAACATCATTGTTATAAGTGAAATTACTGAATCATAAAAAATGGGCGGCGGATTAATATAGCAATGTCACTAATTTAAGAGCATGAATATGCACTTGGATTAAAAATGGTGTAAAAAAACATTGCACAATCATGCTATATCCACTACTGGATCCCAGTTAATTAGATACTAAAGAGACTAGACTAGTGGGAGTTTAGTAAACTGGTACAATGGGGCACAGTTTAACTGTGTGCAAGGTTACACAATGACAAGAACTACAAAAACCACAGGACATAAAGGGTACATTGGAGTGACGTCATTCTTTGCCCCATGCCCGTTTGTACATACACTCATGGGAGAGCGAAAACGGGCTCTAGGTGGCCAGAAAAGAAGGCGTTAGACATTGCCAGTTTGAGTTTCCAGATGCGAGAAGCCAAGTGTCTATTGCCTTGCCTCTAGTGAGTCATGTACCCTTTAAATCCGTGTAATTAAATGGTCTGCATGGACAATGTCAGAATTAGATATAAAATCTGTACCTGGCGTTCTCCTAGGGCTTTTTTTGTGGTATTAACAGAAAAACAAACATCATTTTATACAACGACTGCTGGACGATACAACAATGAAACGGTCGTTTCAAATTCGTACACTCATTTGTTTTTTCCATCACGACTAAGGCACAACTGATGACCATTAGGTACAAAAAATTACAGTAAAGATCTTGATTTCTTGACACCAATAGACTGACAGTTGAAACTGAGTGGGCATCATCCAGCTTGGATCAACCAAGTGATAATTAAATGACACTGTGCCATCATGCCAAATAGCCTCACTACTAAACCCCCGTCCCTGGAGGTTTGACTTCTACACAAATCACATCAGTCAGACAAGGGTCTAATCCAATATACGGAATGTGTTGCATTGAATAATAAGCAGCAGTACATGTTGTTTCCCAGCAGTATTGCTTTCAACCAAGTATCTACCAATCATTTGCATAATACTGAGAGCCATTGAGACAATCCCATTTCTTCCAATTTACTTCCTTAAGAAGCAAACTGTGGGCCTTATCAGAAAGATCGCTGTTGCCATTCTTTAATAAAAACAATTGTCCAGTTATGCGAATGTTCCCATAACTCAGGCATGTCATTACATCTGTTACCTCAAGGCTTAAGCTATTTGGGGAATGGCAAAGATAGATGAGACTCGATGCAACGCATACCAGTGGAGCCATGCATATCACTAAGAATGACAGAGTGAGGACTGCCCCCACCTATAATTAATTGGTTTGGAAGTCCTATTATTTCTGCAGATATAACCTTTCCTCAGGAAAGTGTTGTTGTTGTTGTCCCAAAAGGACTTACCTGGAGAGTTGGCCAGAGAGGCGTGGAATACAGAGAAGTTGATGAGAGCATAGGAGGCCAGGAAGAAGTTGGAGATGATGGGAGCGATAACATTCAACTGGGCTAAAATAAAGACAAAAACATGGAAGTTTAGATGTTCATAGGGAACTGTCCACAGACATTCAATAGTATAATTTAGGACTAAATTATACTTCTAAATGACATATTACTGACGTACTACTGAATGATATACTGACATAATACTGAATTACATTTTCATGGCATACTACAGAATGTCATATTGTGAATAATAGTGTCATTGTTAGATAAACCTGGACAGCGTAAGTACCAATGAGGATGAAGGCCAGAGCGATGCAGAAGGTGAGGATGTAGCCGCGAAGGGGCTCGTTGTTCTTGCCATATCCCTTGGCAAACATCTCAAGGCCGGGGTAGATGTTGTCTTTGCATAGAGCCTGGAGGAGAAGTAAAAACCATTGGAATTGGACACTAGATGATGACCTGAGGAACATTGGGATACAAGATTCCAACCTTGCCTTTGATTGGTGTCTATGGGACAGTAACTGTAACAGGACGTGTGCATAAACTCTGCAGGCTATTCCATAAAGTAAGGATAATATGGTAAAAGCATAAAGTGACTAGCAGGGACAGATTAAGGAAGCAGGATCTGGGGACGGAGTCTAGGGGCTTACCTGGAACACTTTGGGGGCGCTGACCAGAGAAGCCAGGGCAGAGGACAGAGTGGCGGAGAAGATTCCGGCGGTGATGATGGGGCCGAACCCAGATACTATGCTCATGACCTAAGGAAAAGGCATGATACCGGTTAAACAGCTGAGCCTATAAGGCCAAACCTTTCTTCGTCAACTTCTGTCCCACCCGGGACGAAGAGGACTAAGTATGTACGTTTCTTCAAGTTTCCCTCACCACTCAACGGTGATAAAAATTGCCACAAAATGGCTGCCGTTCTAGGTGCCAAACATCACCCAATCAGACATGCACTATATATACCCAAAGTATGTGCACACCCCTCCAAATTAGAGGATTCTGCTATTTCAGCAACACCCGTTGCTGACAGGTGTATAAAATTCAGCACACAGCCATGCAATGTTCCAACATCTAGTGGAAAGCCTTCCCAGAAGAGTGGAAGCTGTTACAGTAGCAAAGGGGGGACCAACTCCATATTAACGCCCACGATTTTGGTATGAGATGTTCGACGAGCAGGTGTCCACATACCTTTGTAGTGTAGTCATGTAATGTACCTGGAAGTCGTTCTGGAGTCCGTATCTGCAGTTGTACTGGCCGTCGTCACCCTTGCAGGAGGAGAAGTCATAGCCAAACTTGCAGGCGGCGTCGGTGCAGTTGACCATGAACTGTGCGGTGAGTGTGTCATTGCCGTTTCCTGTGGCGTCTCTCACGATGCAAGAGCCTTTAATGAGAAACAAGAGACAGATTGTCACAAACTCCATCTGTAATATGTATAATTTATTCGGTCTTGTTAGAGACAAATTAGAAGAAATTCCACATACCAGTAGAAATGGCAACCCCCAGGTAGACAATGCCAGTGATCAGAATGGCTAAGAGTGTTCCTCTTGGAATGGCCAGTTGTGGGTCCTGTGAATATAAAGAAATGCCTAGTCCCCCACACTGATTTCATATCAAGTCCCACACATTAAGCTTTTAATCAAGACAAAATGAGTACCATTGATTGTATCCTTTTTACAGTGAGGGAAAAAGGTATTTGATCCCCTGCTGATTTTGTACGTTTGCCCACTGACAAAGAAATTATCAGTCTATAATTTTAATGGTAGGTTTATTTGAACAGTGAGAGACAGAATAACAACAAAAAAATCCAGAAAAACACGTGAAAAATGTTATAAATTGACGGATTAGACCCACGGCAAACGTACAAAATCAGCAGGGGATCAAATACTTTTTTCCCTCACTATATGGATTGGGATAAGTAATCTGCTTGTTGGTGATTTTGTTCTAAACAATGACCAGGGGCTCTTACAGAAAGATCTCCTGATATGTTGGCGCCAGCCAGAATGCCAGTGGCTGCAGGAAAGAAGATGGCAAAGACGGAGAAAAACGACTCTGTGTCTCGGAAGTCCGGACCCATGTTCTCCATCATAATCGCACCTTAGAGCAAGAGAGCAGGGGGGAGAGAGAAATAGAGAGAAAGGCGAGGTGAGCAGATCAACAGAGAATGCAAGAGAGAGCAATGGTTACAAAGCATGCAGTGCGCATCTCAGGACAGTCAGACTCGATCAGTTGATCTGCGAGTTGGAATCAGGTCTCAAAGTGAATTTCAAATAATCCAATTGGTTTGGTCTTGTGATTTCATCAAAAAATCTCTAGTACAACTTTGAGTAGTAGTCTGTATACAGTAGTCATGTAGGTCATGTAGGTCATGAGTTCAGAGAAGAATACATTAATTCAGAATTATAGCTCCACAACGAAACCACCGGTAGTGTGTAAATCTAATTTCCCTCGACACGTCTTGGACTGTCTTTACTTTTGCTTGACAGTCATGTCAGTTTGTGTAAAGGGAGAACCAAAGAGGGTCATACTGTCGTAGCCAAAGAAGCCCTGCGACTCCTTGGACTTGAGTGGGATGAAGGAGCCGATGAAGTAGTTGAAGATGGCCGTAATCAGAACGACCAGCAGGAATATCTGAGCCTGTGGACAGAATGAACATGTTAGTTACAGATGAAGTCGGAAGTTTACATAAACTTAGGTTGGAGTCATCAAAACTCGTTTTTCAACCACTCCACACATTTCTTGTTAACAAACTATAGTTTTGACAAGTCGGTTAGGACATCTACTTTGTGCATGACAAGTTTTCTACTTTGTGCATGACAATTGTTTACAGAGATTATTTCACTTATTATTCACTGTATCACAAATCCAGTGGGTCAGAAGTCTACATACACTAAGTTGACTGTGCCTTTAAACCGCTTGGAAAATTCCAGAAAATTATGTCATGGCTATAGAAGCTAATTGACATAATTTCAGTCAATTGGAGGTGTACCTGTGGATATATTTCAAGGCCTACCAAACGCAGTGCCTCTTTGCTTGACATCATGGGAAAATCAAAAGAAATCAGCCAAGACCTCAGAAAAAAATTGTAGCCCTCCACAAGTCTGGTTCATCCTTGGGAGCAATTTCCAAACGCCTGAAGGTACCGCGTTCATCTGTACAAACAATAGTACACAAATATAAGCACCATGGGACCACGCAGCCGTCATACCGCTCAGGAAGGAGACGCTTTCTGTCTCCTAGAGATGAACGCACTTTGATGCGAATAGTGCAAATCAATCCCAGAACAACAGCAAAGGACGTTGTGAAGATGCTGGAGGAAACAGGTACAAAAGTATCTATATCCACAGTAAAATGAGTCCTATATTGGCATAACCCGAAAGGCCGCTCAGCAAGGAAGAAGCCACTGCTCCAAAACCGCCATAAAAAAGCCAGACTACGGTTTGCAACTGCACATGGGGACAAAGATCATACTTTTTGGAGAAATGTCCTCTGGTCTTATGAAACAAAAATTGAAGTGTTTGGCCATAATGACCATCGTTATGTTTGGAGGAAAAAGGGGGAGGCTTGCAAGCCGAAGAACACCATCCCAACCGTGAAGCACGGGAGTGGCAGCATTATGGTGTGGGAGTGCTTTGCTGCAGGAGGGACTGGTGCACTTCACAAAATAGATGGCATCATGAGGGAGGAAAATTTTGTGGATATATTGAAGTAACATCTCAAGACATCAGTCAGGAAGTTAAAGCTTGGTCGCAAATGGGTCTTCCAAATGGTCAATGACCCCAAGCATACTTCCAAAGTTGTGTCAAAATGGCTTAAGGACAACAAAGTCAAGGTATTGGATTGACCATCACAAAGCCCTGACCTCAATCCTATAGAAAATGTGTGTGCAGAACTGAAAAGGCGTGTGCGAGCAAGGCCTACAAACCGGACTCAGTTACATCAGCTCTGTCAGGAGGAATGGAACAAAATTCACTCAACTTATTGTGGGAAGCTTGTGAAAGGCTACCCAAAACGTTTGACCCAAGTTAAACAATGTAAAGGCAATGCTACCAAATACTAATTGAGTGCATGTAAACTTCTGACCCACTGGGAATGTGATGAAAGAAATAAAAACTGAAATAAATCATCCTCTACTATTATTCTGACATTTCACATTCTTAAAATAAAGTGGTGATCCTAACTGACCTAAGACGGGGAATTTTTACTAGGATTAAATGTCAGGAATTGTGAAAAACTGAGTTTAAATGCATTTGGCTAAGGTGTATGTAAATTTCCGACTTCAACTGTACACTTTCACCACACCTCCCAACTAGCATTAACCACAAAACAGAGCATGTACTACATCTAGCCTACTGCACAGCTGCTCATCAATGTCTGCATTCAGTCAGTCTGGAAGGAATTCTGCTTATTTGAGGTCAATTTCAGCTTGACATCAGAGATGAGTTGCAGTTCAATATCACCTTAAGTTCTAGATAGAAACCATGACTGAGGGCTCTATTCAATCAAACCTAGTTGTATGTTATCATCTTACCTTAGCTTCCCATTCCATCCCTGCCACGGAGATACCCAGGAGAAGGATGACGGTGATGGTGCCGATGATTCGGATGTCATTGATCTCATCCGTCATAATGCAATCCACGCTCTGAGAAATAACAGGGGAATATTAACTTCACTGTCAGACCAAGAGGTTCGAGAAACACTCAAATTCATCCCTGGCTGTCCGGTGTTCAGCTACGTTACTGTGATACTGGCCAGTTGAAAAAGCATTGCAAATATTTTGCTTTACTTTTATTTTCAACTGCTTTACAACTGAGTTTGAAACTTAACTCGCAAAATGGAATGTAAAATGCAACATACATTTGTTTACCAACCCCATCTAAAAAGGCAGAAAAACATCTGACCAAATTTTATTAAAAAATAAATAAAATGTAAAAACACTACTGAAATGCTAAAGAAATTCAGGGGCAATGAAATTCTGATGAACAGAGAAAACAACAGTTCATTATCCTCTGATCAACTTCACGCAGCTTACCGCAATCAGCAAAGTGCAAAAAAACTGCCCTCATCTGTGACTAAGGAGTAACCAATAGGCAGTGTGGGGGGCAGGATTGTACCACACCGAGCCTTGCTTAAAATACTTCAAAAGACCTCAAAGGAGAAGAGTCATCATTATTAACTTTGCATGAGCTGCTCCTAAATAAATAGTGGGTTTTCAGTCCTCCTTGCAAAGAACCCAAGAATAAACATTGAACATTAGGAGACCCAAAGCGTCCCTCACCGCTTATTAGAGATGTGGAAACAATGGTGTTAAAAAGTAGGCTTCAGCAGCATTATTTAATCTTCAAGTTAACCTTTTGAGGGAAAACCAAATATTTAATCAAAGTGAAAAAAAGGAACAAATAAAACTGAAAGAAAATGTTGATCTTGGATGATGACGTGGGGAAGGATTGGGTGACTTACTCCGAGGAGCTCCACAACAGTCTCGGCGAAGCCCACCACGTACATGGCGACAGCCACAGCGTTGGCAAAGGCAAAGATCAGACCAATGGAGCCGCCAAACTCTGGCCCCAAACTTCTCGATATCAAATAATATGCCCCTCCTGCAAAGAGACAGATGGACGCAGCATTTACATTCTATTTTTATTTGATTTAATTTGTCTCAGAAAGGGGATACACATTGTTTAATCAAATAACTGTTATGTAGGCTAGCCTATTGAATTTGCATACATCAGTAAAACTAACTGCAGTACAACCTAGTACACGCATCTCAACAACACCCTTAAAACAACATATCTGCTCAAACGAGTGGATAGGATGGAGGAGCTCCAAGATGGGAGCAAAATTAATTGACACATTTAGCTGCACAATGAGTCCGTAGTGCGACAGGCTGAGTAGAGATCCTCGTTGATTTCTCTTTATACGACCTCTCTGCTGATAGCTTTGGAGAGCACCTCAAGTGCTCATACAGACACGAGTTGTGGACAAGACAAAGGCAGGAACCAAAACGACTGATCTGTGAGGGCATGAGTGGGTGGACAAATTAATGTTGGGTCATGCTTGAGCACATGGGGGATATTTTGCTGGCTCTATTCGTTCCACCTACACTCAAATCTAGTTTTATTGGTCACATACACAAATTTATCAGATGTTATTACGGGTGTAGCGAAATGCTTGTGTTCCTAGCTCCAACAGTGCAGTAATATCTAACAATTCACAACAATACATACACATCTAAAGTAAAAGAATATAAATATATAAATAATAGGACGAGCAATGTCGGAGTGGGATTCACTAAAATACACTAGAATAGAATACAGTATATACATATGAAATGAGTAAAGCAGTATGTAAACATTACTAAAGTGACTAGTGTTCCATGTCTATGTATATAGAGCAGCAAGCTCTAAGGTGCAGGGTTGAGTAACTGGGTGGTATCTGGCTAGTGATGGCTATTTAACAGTCTGATGGCCTTGAGACTCTCGGTCCCATTCAAGCTTCAACATCAGTACGTCAAATTGAACAACCGTTCAGGAATATCCCCTGAAAGTCAAACTTTCAGAGAGCACATTTTGATTTGCCCACTGTAAAATTGACATTTTGATATTGAGAGACCACTTGGAGGGAGATGTGGGAATATATGGAAACATTTGTTTGGATGGGATTAAAAACCTACACAGTGCTGTAATTGGGAGTATTACAGTAATCCCGAAGAATGGCATGTGATTTCGATCTACTCTTGACATCATAATGCACCAACTTTACTTTGCTAGAGCAGGTGCAGCAGCAGCAGGGGGAACTTTCTCTTAGGCAAAGGTTTGTTTGAACATGATACAGATATTACCAAGGGGCAAAAAAGGTGTTAGCCTTGGTGAAAAGTTTTTGCATTCCACCGAAGGGTAATGGATTAGCCTACTTCAAAAGAAAATCAATTCAGGAGGAGCAGATGTTGAAATTAGATAGTGTGTGTGTGTTTCGGTTACTCTGCTGTTCTAGACAAAACCATAGCCACTATATGGAGTCTCTCTTGCCGCCTGTAGCCGAAAACAATCTGGCTGTGGTAGACTGAAAACCTTATGAAAATTTATCGAATAGGCGGTCTCCAGGAGGAGTACCCTGCAGAAAACACAAATATCCTTTACTACAATATGATTACATCACCAGCGCATTTTAAACTAAATCTAATCCTTTGTTTTCCCTTGCCCTAATATCCATTTCAGACCTCCCTGCCAGCACTGGTCTTTTTCAGTGACTTGAGGGACAACTGCTGCAAATTTAGAAACACAATACTGAATTTCCCCTCATGCTGCGACAACTGGGACCAATGTGTGGACAGTGTTTTCCCCCTCCTCCATTCGACTCCAAATGATTCAGGGAACATCTTATTGAGGCCCTCAACTGATAATGCATATTCTGTCAAGTGAGCCGGTCACTGCTCTGCGGGACGCACGTTTGAATGGATTCCAGAGAAAAGTTAAAGGTTAGCCTATCAGTAGTGTGGGAACCCTCAGCACCATTCATCCAAACATGCCAAGAAAAGGCCAGAACAAAACCACACTAAATAAAAATCAGCATGAAGCGACCTTGCGCAACACATGAGAAATATATGAAGGTGGAATTATGAATGCAAAACTGAGCACTGAGCAGACCGTTGGGAGAGCCATCTCTTGAATTATTTGATTTTTTTCTACAGTATTAATCTATTGATATGAGAGGCTCATTTCTATGCACCAATAGCCAAATCTTGTGTTCGGAAGTGCCAAGATCAGACAGCGCTGGTAAAAACGGTAAAGGGAAATTCCACGGTAACAGGTTGATGCTGAGACTCAGACTTTAAAATGTGTCAAACAAGACTTCATACAAAAACACTGATGATCGTCCACATGTCTTTAGTCACCTATTCTAAAGCCTTGTTATAAATAACCAGACATTGCAAACGGTTAATGATTTATGAGAAGCATATTTATTAAAACTCTATATATACAAAAGTATGTGGACACACCTGCTGACGGGTGTATAAAATCGAGCACAGCCATGCAATCTCCATGGACAAACATTGGCAGTAGAATTGCCTTACTGAAGAGCTCAGTGACTTTCAACGTGGTACCATCACAGGATGCCACCTTTCCAACAAGTCAGTTTGTCAAATTTCTGCCCTGCTAGAGCTGCCTCGGTCAACTGTAAGTGCTGTTATTGTGACGTGGAAACGTCTAGGAGCAACAATGGCTCAGCCGCGAAGTGGTAGGTCACACAAGCTCACAGAACGGGACTGCCACGTGCTGAAGAGCGTGAAATTTGTCTGTCCTCGGTTGCAACACTCACTATCAAGTTCCAAACTGCCTCTGGAAGCAAAGTCAGCACAAGAACTGTTCGTCGGGAGCTTCATTAAATGGGTTTCCATAGCTGAGCAACCGCACACAAGCCTAAGATCACCATGCACAATGCCAAGCGTCAGCTGGAGTGGTGTGAAGCTTGCCGCCATTGGACTCTGGAGCAGTGGAAACGCGTTCTCTGGAGTGATGAATCACGCTTCACCATCTTGGTTTGGCAGATGCCAGGAGAACGCTACCTGCCCCAATGCATAGTGCCAACTATAAAGTTTGGTGGAGGAGGAATAATGGTCTGGGGCTGTTTTTCATGGTTCGGGCTAGGCCCCTTAGTTCCAGTGAAGGGAAATCTTAACGCTACAGCATACAATGACATTCTAGAAATTCTGTGCTTCCAACTCTGTGGCAACAGTTTGGGGAAGGCCCTTTCTGGTTTCAGCACGACAATGCCCACGTGCACAGAGCGAGGTCCATACAGAAATGGTTTGTTGAGATTGGTGTGGAATAACTTGACTGGCCTGCACAGAGCCCTGACCTCAACCTCATCAAACATCTTTGGGATGAATTGGAACGCCGACTGCGAGCCAGGCCTAATTGCCCAACATCAGTGCCCAACCTCACTAATGCTCGTGGCTGAATGGAAGCAAGTCCCCGCAGCAATGTTCCAACATCTAGTGGAAAGCCATCCCAGAAGAGTTGAGGCTGTTATAGCAGCAAAGGGGGGACCAACTCCATATTAATGCGCATGAATTTGGAATGAGATGTTTTGACGAGCAGATGTCCACATACTTTTGGCCATGTAGTTTGTGTGTGCTGGTACGAATACAGGTATGGTTATGAACTTAACACGTTTTATTGAATTTCTTGCATTGTGAATGTTATTTGTTCATTGTGTCATGTCTTCTTTCCATTGGCTGATGCATTGTGGGAATGTATAACCCTGTGCGTTATTGTGGTTTGGAGAAGACAGACAGGTAACAGGTTGGCATGTTCCTGGTTTACAGGCATGATTGAAGCCTGGATTTTCTTTGGAGTTAATTAGACCTACCTTTTTGTTCATTGTCCTGTTTATTTGTTTTTGTAAATACTTGTACAGTCGCCAGCTTAGTATCTTCCCGTTTGCTAATAAAACCCTCACTCTGGGCAAGAAAAAACACATCCTCCTCGCATGCATCCTCACTATTCCAATCCAACCGCATGGTCAACCTCACAAACACAAACACAACAACCTTGCAGATGCCAAGTTTGGTAACAGAATGATGGTTTGCGCTGTTGGTGCCACCATGGGAAACGGCAGGAGCTGGTGCGTCCATAGCGTTTTAAATATGTCGGTGAGTCTCTGTTCTGTGGCGCACAAGGTGATGAAGTTACACTTTTACGCAATTCAATACTAAATGTTTGCCATCAGATATCTTAATGGCTTTCTGCCAGAAGTCAAAGTT
The DNA here is from genome assembly GCA_003317085.1 of Hucho hucho. NCBI lineage: Eukaryota > Metazoa > Chordata > Actinopteri > Salmoniformes > Salmonidae > Hucho > Hucho hucho. Next base: position 1,061,356 of record QNTS01000015.1, on the reverse strand, counting down.
CTGGATGAGTTGTCTACGTAGCTTCTGTTTTTTCCCCTCCGTTCTTCTCCCCTCTGCTCTGCGTACAAATGCTGCTCTTGCTTCAGAAAAGCATGCATCACAACTTTTTCCCTCTCAGACAGTCCTAGCTAAATTCTGGCTTGGGAAATTGATCTTTGCTAAGAAGCCGTGTTTCTTTTTGACCATTTTAATTTAAAACAATCACAGTAAGGTATTTAATTGTTACCCAGAAATGATTTGATATTGAGATAAAAATGGCTGCATTGGACCTTTAAAGATGCAAAGGTTCATACCTCCTCGTACAAAGCCGTTAGTCGCAATCGCTGAGGTCGAAAGGCCGGTGATGGTGGTCACAACTGTTGCCATGAGAACAATCACACAGGAGAGAACTGAAAGAAAATGGAGGACATGATTAACTAGCGACAAAACAAAATCAGCATTAACATTTCTACAAACTCCTAGGAGGCAAATAACTGCTATAATGAGCATCAATAAGCAGCTAATTTGCTTGTTGAGCCTTTCTCACTCATATTCACACATGGATTAGGGTTAGAAGGCCTGTGAATGGTAGCGGCGTTGCTACAAAAACAAGCTAGTTTGTGACAGTTGCCTGCATGTGTTGCCTTGTGGCAACATTTCACATCTGGATGGTAAATGGTCAAAAGGTGATGGGCGAAAGAGGGGTGGTGGGGTGGCTGGGGGTTCGGGGTGACGTTGTGTGTGAATTAAAACAGTAATTCACATGAACTCCCAAGATCTACTCCATGGTGTAGTCTTACCAATTCCCGCCTGGCCCACGATCCATGACATGCGGATGAAGAGCATCACGCCCCAAATGTTCAACATGCAGCGCACCTGCACAAAGGAAGGGGTGGCAGTTAGGATGCAGGTGAGGTAATGGGAACACTTCACTCAACAAAGCGCTTTCCAATAACCTGGCCTTGGAACATCGCTGGTGGGAATCTACTAGATGTCCAAGACTTGATGCAGGATTCAAATCACAATTTGACCTGAATGAATGTTAATGGTAAAATTCCAAACCTAGTGAAAGTAGCAGTTTCGCTGTGTCATCGACTTGTCTTAAAAATTGCTACGAGCACCAAGATTGCAACTTAATGTTAGAAGAAATGTTTAAACAGTGATTTAAGTCCTGATATACTTTGGAAAACTCTTTGGATAACAATGAAATACAGGATATTAAATGTTGCTATCAGTATAAGACGTGAAAAGAAATGCTGGCTGCCCAACTAGCCCTTCTCTTTAAAAGATAACATTTGAAAACCTGGCCAAGGCTGGTGTAAGGAAAAAGTAAACTTTTAATGACCAGCCTAATTTAAAATCAAATCCCTGTCAACCTCAAAGAACATTCATCGGTATCTACCACAGTTTTATCAATTTCAGTGCAAATATCTTGGCATTGAGTAGTATCAAACTCATTGATTAGTATCTTACCCACCAGGAATCTTTTGTGGAATGCAGAACAAAAGTAGGGCTGGCACAATTACCGTGTAACTGAAAGTTATGGATGAAGATCGCCATGAAAGTAAAATAACAGTCAACCGTATTTTGTAAATTCATTTTTTATTGTGGAACGAACTGAAGACAGGACAGCCAGGCATTTGTACGGTTGAGTCCGTTTCTTCAGTAACATGGACTCCTAACAACATGATGAAACTTTGTTGCTCCTTGCTGAAACAATTAAGGAAGAGCTACTTACAGTTAGCTACACAGCGGATCAAGTCACTGCACTGGCGACCAACGTCCTTGCACAGAATATGTTTTTATTTTCTCACAATTACAAACTATTAACTGTCACAACGTTTGTAATAATTTCTCTAGCTAGTAATTCTGCCTATTTCATGGAGAGTCATACGAGCACCCAGACATATAAAACTAATTATGAACGGAGTTTGGACACCTACTCATTAAAGGATGTCTTTATTTTTACTATTTTCCACATTGTAGAATAATAGTGAAGACATCAAACCTATGAAATAACACATATGGAATCATGTAGTAACCAAAAAAGTGTTAAATAAATCAAAATATATTTCATATTTGAGATTCTTCCAAGCAGCCACCCTTTGGCTTGATGCAAGCTTTGCACACTCTTGGCATTCTCTCACCCAGCTTCACCTGGAATGCTTTTCCAACAGTTCCCACATATGCTGAGCACTTGTTGGCTGTTTTTCCTTCACTCTGCGGTCCAACTCATCCCAAACCATCTCAATTTGGTTGAGGTCGGGTGATTGTGGAGGCCAGGTCATCTGATGCAGCACTCCATCACTATCCTTCTTGGTCAAATAGTCCTTACACAGCCTGGAGGTGTGTTAGGTCATTGTCCTGTTGAAAAACAAATGATAGTGGGACTAAGTGCAAACCAGATGGGATGGCGTATCGCTGCAGAATGATGTGGTAGCCATGCTGGTTAAATGTGCCTTGAATTCTAAATAAATCACAGTGTCACCCACAAAGCACCCCCACACCATCACACCATCTCCTCCATGCTTCACGGTGGGAACCACACAAGCAGAGATCATCCGTTCACCTACTCTGCTTCTCACAAAGCGGTTGGAATAAAAAATCTCAAATTTGGACTCCTCAGACCAAAGGACAGATTTCCACCAGTCTAATGTCCATTGCTTGTGTTTCTTGGCCCAATCAAGTATCTTCTTCTTATTGGTTACCTTTAGTTGTGGTTTCTTTGCAGAAATTCGACCATGAAGACCTGATTCACGCAGTCTCCTATGAACAGTTGATGTTGAGATGTGTCTGTTACTTGAACTCCGTGAAGCATTTATTTGGGCTGCAATTTCTGAGGCTGATAACTCTACAACTGCAGCAGAGGTAACTCTGGGTCTTCCTTTCCTGTGGAGGTCCTCATGAGAGCCAGTTTCATCATAGCGCTTGATGGTTTTTGCAAGTGCACTTGAACTTTCAAAGTACTTGAAATTTTCCAGATTGACCTTCATGTCTTAAAGTAATGGACTGTCGTTTCTCTTTGCTTATTTGAGCTGTTCATGCCATAATATGGACTTGGTCTTTAACCAAATAGGGCTATCTTCCAGCAGCATACCAACCTGCATCCCACTGCTGGCTTGCTTCTGAAGCTAAGCAGGGTTGGTCCTGGTCGGTCCCTGGACGGGAGACCAGATGCTGCTGGAAGTGGTGTTGAAGGGCCAGTAGGAGGCACCCTTTTCTCTGGTCTAAAAAAAAATATCCAAATGCCCCAGGGCAGTGATTGGGGACATTGCCCTGTGTAGGGTGCCGTCTTTCGGATGGAATGTTAAATGGGTGTCCTGACTCTCTGTGCTCACTAAAGATCCCATGGCACTTATCGTAAGAGTAGGGGTGTTAACCCCTGGTGTCCTGGCTAAATTCCAAATATGGCCATCATGGCTACCTTATCATGCCTAGCTTACAAATGGCTCATTTATCCCCCCTCCTCTCCCCCGTTCATTGCTGTAAATGAGAATGTGTTCTCAGTGAAATAAGGGTTAAAAAAATTATTATTATGTATACCATGTTTATTTACCAATATTTAACTTTTAACAAGGCACACCTGTTAATTGAAATGCATTCCAGGTGACTACCTCATGAAGCTGGTTGACAGAATGCCAAGAATGTGCAAAGCTGTCATCAAGGCAAAGGGTGACTACTTTAAAGAATCTCAAATATAAAATATATTTTGACTTGTTTAACACTTTTTTGGTTACTACATGATTCTATATGTATTATTTCAAAGTGTTGATGTCTTCACTATTATTCTACAATGTAGAAAATACTAAAAAATGAATAAAAACCCTTGAATGAGTAGGTGTCCAAACTTTTGACTGGTACTGTATGTTAACATTTTTCGAATGGTGGATTTTTTTTATGACACCTTTACTTAACTCAGCAAGTCAGTGGACGCTCAATATTCAAATTTGAATACAAGTTCTACATCCTACAAGACAAATCGGTTGCGGGACGAGCGTCGCCATCTGACGTGAGACAATGCAGCAAATATTGATGGGTACACTTCCTGCTTTTACTTCCTGCTTTGCTTTTATGGGTACACTCGGAATGGCAGTCAGTCCAGCTATTATGCCATCATTGACTTGAATGGGGACACCCGTTCTATTATTTTTATTTCTATGGCAAAACATGCTATTCTAAACGGCTATTACAGTGACCACGGTCATTTGGCTGGCCAATAACAGTCATCCAAAATTCCATGACTGTCACAGCCCTAAATAAATGTGATACAAGTTCCTACTGCTATTAAAACAGTCAGATGGGTGAGAGAACAGAGATGAAGGAGAGGAAGGAAGGCTTTTACATGTCAAAATACAAGCTGGGTAACAAGAAACAGAATATCTGAGAAAGAACTAACTGTGCTGCACATCATCTGTCAGAACTGAAAACTTCATACAAAGAGGAAATGGCTTGAAATAAACTGTTTATACTAGCTGTCATGAATGTATTTAAAGTACTTTACATTTTAGACAGGCACAGCGGTCCACGGCACTGCATCTCAGTGCTAGAGGCGTCACTACAGACCATAGTTCGATTCCAGGCTGTATCACAACCGGCCGTGATTGGGAGTCCCATAGGCCCAGCATCATCCGGGTTAGGGTTTGTAGGCCGTCATTGTAAATAAGAATTTGTTTTTAACTGACTTGCCTAGTTAAATAAAGGTTAAATAAATAAATAAAAATGTAATGTGTGACAAATTTTCAAAGCCTGAAAGATTCTTACACTAGACTCTCAGAAACATTTTATGGCCTGGACAGACCACGAAGGATTAATCACCAAAGCATTTCTCGCTAGTGGCACAGAATCTTGAGTAGAATGTGATCGACTCACATCTCAATTATTGAGGTTCCTCTTTGACTGCTATAGGACTGATAAAACATGACAGCCAAGGGAATCTTAAGTTGAATGATATGTTAACTTAATACTAAAAGAGGCCTAGCCTGATTGTGGGGTCATGAAGGAATTTCTCCGAACTTCGAATGAGAGGGCAGAAAAATATACTATGGACAAAATCCTGACTTGAACACCAAGTCAGGATTTCCGTCCATGCCATTGAACATTGTGTTCAAGAATAACTTGAGGACAATGCATTCCCTACAATGTCAGAACTACAAAGAGAAGTGCTTATGATGCAGTAGCAATGGTAGACGCAGGGGTCAAAGAGAAACAGCTGAAAGTATAGACACATAAAAAGGGAGGGGGAGATGGAGATCGAAATACAGGGATATTGATGGGGAAACGTCACATTGTGTCACATAACAAAAAGGTAAGCAGGAGGACAAAGCTCTCAGGAGATGCAAAAGGTAAAACAGAGTCTGTCGGTTGACCACTCACCAGCACCCCTTTGATCCACCCGAACTTGACCGCTCCCTTAGGCTCGGCCGCCTCCTTGGCTGCGGCCTCCTCGGCCGGTGTCAGCTCATCCCCGTTGGCGAAGCCATCCTCAAATGGCTCCTGTAAACAAAATGAGCCAGACCGCTATGGTCAGCATACACAATGGAGAAAGACATCTGACTAACAATATCTATGAATTAAACTGTGGTTCACCCATGCTTATTAATTTCTAGAAACAATCTACCAGATTTCTATCTTACAGAACATGTATTCTCTCACACAGACACTGACTAATATGTCCTCGTATCGGCTGGAGAAGGTCAAACACAGGAAGCATCCCTCCTGTGCAGAGACAATGGCGTGACGTGGGTGGCTGTCCCACCAAGTCGGTCTCTCAGGGCCCACCAATACATGCTGTTCCATCTGTGTGTCCCAGGACGCTCCCAGCCTGCAGCCCCCCCCCCAAGAATTGTCATTTGAATTCTGTAAAGTGAGTGTGGAAGACGTGAAAAAAATAAAATTGTTGTCTATCAACAATGACAAGCCACGGGGTTCTGACAACTTAGATGGAAAATTACTGAGGATAATAGTGGATTATATTGCCACTAGATTTGCCATATCTTCAATCTAAGCCTACTAGAAAGTGTGTGCCCTCAGGCCTGGAGGGAAGCTAAAGTACCTAAGAATTGCCTCAAATAGCCAATCAATCAGCCTTTTACCAAACCTTGGCAAACTTTTGGGAAAAATTGTGTTTTACCAGATACAATGCTAAACTCAGCAAAAAAAAAGAAAAAGTCCTCTCACTGTCAACTGCGTTTATTTTCAGCAAACTTAACTAGTAAATATTTGTATGAACATCAGATTCAACAACTGAGACATGAACTGAACAAGTTCCACAGACATGTGACTAACAGAAATGCACTGCATTAAGTACTGCAGTGCATCTCCTCCTCATGGACTGCACCAGATTTGCCACTTCTTGCTGTGAGATGTTACCCCACTCTTCCACCAAGGCACCTGCAAGTTCCCGGACATTTCTGGGGGTGGGATGGCCCTAGCCCTCACCCTCCGATCCAATAGGTCCCAGACATGCTCAATGGGATTGAGATCCTGGCTCTTCGCTGGCAATGGCAGAACACTGACATTCCAGTCTTGCAGGAAATCACGCACACAAAGAGCAGTATGGCTGGTGGCATTTTCATGCTGGAGGGTCATGTCAAGTCTTCCCTGTAACACACAGCGTTGAGATTGCCTGCAATGACAAGCTTAGTCCGATGATACTGTGACACACCGCCCCAGACCATGACGGACCCTCCACCTCCAAATCGATCCCGCTCCAGAGTACAGGCCTCGGTGGAACGTCAATTCTTTTGACAATAAACGCAAATCCGACCATCACCCCTGGTGAAACAAACCGCGATTCATCAGTGAAGAGACGTTTTTGCCAGTCCTCCCTGATCCAGTGACGGTGGGTTTGTGCCCATAGACGACGTTGTTGCCGGTAATGTCTGGTGAGGACCCGGTGATGTCTGGTGAGGACCTGGACTGAGGGCCTACAAGCCCTCAGTCCAGCCTTTTATAGCATATTGCGGACAGTCTGAGCACTGATGGAGGGATTGTGAGTTCATTGTGTAACTCGGGCAGTTGTTGTTGCCATCCTGTACCTATCCCGCAGGTGTGATGTTCAAATTTACCGATCCTGTGCTGGTGTTGTTACACGTGGTCTGCCACTGCGAGGACGATCAGCTGTCCGTCCTGCCTCCCTGTCTTAGGCGTCTCACAGTACAGACATTGCAATTTATTGCCCTGGCCACATCTGCAGTCCTCATGCCTCCTTGCAGCATGCCTAAGGCACGTTCACGCACATGAGCAGGGACCCTGGGCATCTTTCTTTTGGTGTTTTTCCAGAGTCAGTAGAAAGGCCTCTTTAGTGTCCTAAGTTTTCATAACTGTGACCTTAATTGCCTACCGTCTGTTCGGTGTTAGTGTCTTAACGACCGTTCCACAGGAGCATGTTCATTCATTGTTTATGGTTCATTGAACAAGCATGGGAAACAATTTTTTACACTTTATAATGAAGATCTGTGAAGTTATTTGGATTTTCACGAACTATCTTTGAAAGACAGGGTCCAAAAAAAGGGACGTTTCTTTTTTTGCAGAGTTGACAACAGAATTTCAGCACGCTTATAGGGAAGGACATTCAACAAGCACGGCACTTACACAAATGAGTGATGATTGGCTGAGAGAAATTGATAAAATAATTTTGGGGGCTGTTTTGCTAGACTTCAGTGCAGCTTTTGACATCGATCATAGTCTGCTGATGGAAAAACTCGTGTTATGGCTTTACACCCCCTGCTATATTGTGGATAAAGAGTTACCCGTCTAACAGAACACAGAGGGTGTTCTTTAATGGAAGCCTCTCCAACATAATCCAGGTAGAATCAAGAATTCCCCAGGGCAGCTTTGTAGGTCCCTTACTTTTTTCAACCTTTACGAATGACATGCCATTGGCCTTGAGTAAAGCCAGTATGTCTAGGTTTGCGGATGACTCAACAGCATACACGTGAGTGAAATCCCTGCAACACTTAACAAAGAGCTGCAGTTAGTTTCAGAATGGGTGGCAATGACTAAATTCGTCCTAAATAGTTCATAAACTAAAAGCATTGTATTTGGAACAAATCATTCACAAAACCTTAAACCTCAAAAAAATCTTGTAATAAATAATGTGGAAATTGAGCAAGTTGAGGTGACTAAACTGCTTTGAGTAACCCTGGATTGTAAACTGTCATGGTCAAAACATATTGATACAACAGTAGCTAAGATGGGGAGAAGTCTGTCCATAATAAAGCACTGTTCTGCCTTTTTAACAACACTATCAACAAGGCAGGTCCTACAGGCTATTGTTCTGTCGCACCTGGATAACTGTTCAGTCGCGTGGTCAGGTGCCACAAAAAGGGAACTCAGAAAATTACAATTGGCTCAGAACAGGGCAGCACGGTTGGCCCTTAAATTTACACAGAGCTAACATGAATAATTTGCATGTAAATCTCTCATGGCTCAAAGTGGAGGAGAGATGGACTTTGTCACTACTTGTTTTTGTAAGAATTGTTGACATGCTGAACGCACCAAGGTGTCTGTTTAAGCTACTAGCACACAGCTCTGACAACCATGCATACCCCACAAGACATGCCAGGCGCACAGTACTACATAGAGCCATGGCTACATAGAAATCTATAGCACATCAGGTAACTGATGCACGCAGTAGAATCAGATTTTAAAAACCGATAGAAATACAAATCCAATTTTATTGGTCACATACACATGGTTAGCAGATGTTATTGCGAGTGTAGTGAAATGCTTGTGCTTCTAGTTCCGACAGTGCAGCAATATCTAACAATTCCACAACAAATACCTAATACACACAAATCTAAGTAAAGGAATGGAATAAGAATATATAAATATATAGATGAGCAATGTCAGAGCAGCATAGGCTAAGATATAATACAGTAAAAAGATAATGCAAGATATGCAAGATATGTAAACATAGTCAAATCAACGTTTATTTGTCACGTGCGCCGAATACAACAGGTGAATACAACAGGTTTCACCTTACAGTGAAATGCTTACTAACAGGCTCTAACCAAAAGTGGTGAACAATAGGTAAGTAAAGAAATAAAAACAACAGTAAAAAAAACTGAAAAATAACAGTAGCGAGCTATAACAGTCGCAAGGCTTCATACAGGCACCGGTTAGTTGGGCTGATTGAGGTAGTATGTACATGTGGATATGGTTAAAGTGACTATGCATACATGATAAACAGAGAGAAGCAGTAGCGTAAAACTGGGGTTGGTTGGTGACAGACACAATGCAGATAGCCTCATTTTCCTGTAGTCCACAATCTCCTCCTCAGTCTTGGTTACGTTGAGGTATAGGTTGTTACTCTGGCACCACCCGGCCAGGTCTCTGACCTCCTCCCTATAGGCTGTCTCGTCGTTGTCAGGCCTACCACTGTTGTGTCGTCTGCTAACTTAATGATGGTGTTGGAGTCGTGCCTGGCCATGCAGTCGTGGGTGAACAGGGAGTACAGGAAGGGACTGAGCACGCACCCCTGGGGGGCTCCAGTGTTGAGGATCAGCGTGGCAGATGTGTTGTTACCTACCCTCACCACCTGGGGGCGGCCCGTCAGGAAGTCCAGGATCCAGTTGCAGAGGGAGGTGTTTAGTCCCAGGATCCTTAGCTCAGTGATGAGCTTTGAGGGTAAAATGGTGTTGAACGCTGAGCTTCCGGGTTAGAGTCCCGCACCTTGAAAGCGGCAGCTCTACCCTTCAGCTTAGTGCGAATGTTGCCTGTAATCCATGGCTTCTGGTTGGGGTATGTACGTACAGTCACTGTGGGGACGACGTCCTCGATGCACTTATTGATAAAGCTAGTGACTGATGTGGTGTACTCCTCAATGTCATCGGAAGAATCCCGGAACATGTTCCAGTCTGTGATAGCAAAACAGTCCTGTAGTTTAGCATCTGCTTCATCTGACCACTTTCTTTATAGACCGGGTCACTGGTGCTTCCTGCTTTATTTTTGCTTGTAAGCAGGAATCAGGAGGATAGAGTTGTGGTCGGATTTACCAAATGGAGGGCGAGGGAGAGCTTTGTAATGTGTCTCTGTGTGTGTAGTACTGGCGATCTAGAATTTTTCCCCCTCTGGTTGCACATTTAACATGTTGATAGAAATTAGGTAGAACTGATTTAAGTTTCGCTGCATTCAAGTCTCCGGCCACTAGGAGTGTCACCTCTGAGTGAGTGGTTTCCTGTTTTCTTATTTCCTTATACAGCTGACTGAGTGCGGTCTTAGTGCCAGCATCCGTCTGTGGTGGTAAATAAACAGCCACGAAAAGTATAGCTGAAAACTCTCTAGGCAAGTAGTGTGGTCTGCAATTGATCACAAGATACTCTACCTCAGGCGAGCAAAATCTAAAGACTTCCTTAGATTCCGTGCACCAGCTATTGTTTACAAATATGCGCAGACCGCCCCCCTCGTCTTACCGGAGTGTGCTGTTCTATCTAGCCGGTGCAGCGTATATCCCACTAGCTGAATATCCATGTCATCATTCAGCCAAATAACGCGGGGAAAAAACACATAATAGCACAATTGGTTGGGAGCCCGTAAAACTGCTGCCATTTCTTCCGGCGCCATTTTTTCATTTAAGTAGCATTATTAAAGTGACTACTGTTCCATTAATTAAAGTGGCCAATGATTTCAGATCTGTATGTAGGCAGCAGCCTCTCTGTCCTAGTGATGGCTGTTTAACAGTCTGATGGCCTTGAGATAGAAGCAGTTTTTCAGTCTCCCGGTCCCAGCTTGTACTGGCCTTGCCTTCTGGATGGTAGCGGGGTGAACAGGCAGTGGTTACGGTGGTTGTTGTCCTTGATGATCATTTTGCCTTCCTGTGACATCGGGTGCTGTAGGTGTCCTGGAGGGCAGGTAGTTTTCCCCCAGTGATGCGGTTGTGGGCGGTGCAGTTACCGTACCAGGCGGTGATACAGCCCCACAGGATGCCCTCAATTGTGCATCTGTAAAAGTTTGTGACAAGCCAAATCTCTTCAGCCTCCTCATGATTGAGTTGGAGGCGTGCATGGCCACGCAGTCATGGGTGAACAGGTAGTACAGGAGGGGGCTGAGAACGCACCCTTGTGGGGCCCCAGTGTTGAGGATCAGCGGAGTGGAGATGTTGTTTCCTACCTTCACCACCTGGGGGCGGCCCGTCAGGAAGTCCAGGACCCAATTGCACAGGGTGGGGTTGAGACCCAGGGCCTCAAGCTTAATGATGAGCTTGGAGGGTACTATATGGTGTTGAATTCTGAGCTATAGTCAATAAACAGCATTCTTACATAGGTATTCCTTTGCAGATGGGATAGGGCAGTGTGATAGCGATTGCATCGTCTGTGGACCTATTGGGGCAGAAAGCAAATTGAAGTGGTTCTAGGGTGACAGGTAAGGTGGAGGTGATATGATCCTTGACTAGTCTCAAAGCACTTCATGATGACAGAAGTGAGTGCTACGGGGCAATAGTCATTTAGTTCAGTTACCTTTGTATTCTTGGGTACAGGAACAATGCTGGACATCTTGAAGCATTTGGGGACAGCAGACTGGGATAGGGATTGATTGAATATGTACATAAAGACACCAGCCAGCTGGTCTGCGCATGCTCTGAGGACGTGGCTAGGGATGTCGTCTGGGCCGGCAGCCTTGCAAGGGTTAACACGTTTAAATGTCTTACTCACGTCGGCCATGGAGGAGGAAAGCCCACATTTCTTGGTAGCGGGCCGCGTCGGTGGCACTGTATTATCCTCAAAGCGGGCAAAGGTGTTTAGTTTGTCTGGAAGCAAGACGTCGGTGTCCGCGACGTGGCTGGTTTTCCTTTTGTAGTCCGTGATTGTCTGTTGACCCTGCCACATACTTCTCGTTTCTGAGCCGTTGAATTGCGACTCCACTTTGTCTCTATACTGACATTTTACTTGTTTGATTGCCTTGGAGGAAATGACTACTCTGTTGGAATTGTGCCATATTCCCAGTCTCCTTGCCATGGTTAAATGCGTACACACTTTCAGTTTTGCGCGAATGCTGCCACAGTTTCTGGTTAGAGTAGGCTTTAATAGTCACAGTCTCCAATGTCTCCAATGCACTTCCTTATAAACTCACTCACCAAATCAGCGTATACGTCAATATTATTCTCTGAGGCTACCCGGAACATATACCCAGTCGGCGTGATCAAAACAAATATCGGAGCATGGATTCCAATTGGTCAGACCAGCGTTGAATAGTCCTTAGCACGGCTACTTCCTGTTTGAGTTTCTGCCTATAGGAAGGGAGGAGCAAAATAGAGTCGTGGTCAGATTTGCCGAAAGGAGATGGGGCAGGGCTTTGTATGCATCGCGGAAGTTAGAGTAACAATGGTCCAGCGTTATTCCAGCGTGACTGCTACAGTGGATATGATGATAGAATTTAGATAGCCTTTTTCTCAAATTTGCTTTGTTAAAATCTCCAGCTACAATAACTGCAGCCTCAGGATATATGGTTTCCAGTGAGTCCAGTGAAGTTCCTTGAGGGCCATCGTGGTATTGGCTTGAGGGGGGATATACACGACTGTGACAATAATCAAAGAGAATTCTCTTGGGAGATAATTACAGTCGGCATTTGATTGTGAGGAATTCTAGGTCAGGTGAACAAAAGGACTTGAGTTCCTGTATGTTGTTACAATTACACCATGAGTCGTTAATCATGAAACAGACACCCCCCCGCCCTTCTTCCCGGAGTGATGCACTGAGAATCCAGGTGGCTGTACCGACTCCGACAGCATATCCCGAGTGAGCCATGTTCTGTCAAACAGAGTACGTTACAATCTCTGATGTCTCTCTGGAAAGCAACCCTTGCCCTGATTGTCAACTTTGTTATTTAGGGACTGGACATTAGCGAGTAATATACTCTGAAGTGGTGGGTGGTGTGCGCGCATCCAAAGTCTGACCATAAGACTGCTCTGACTCACTCTACTCCGGCCACGTTATTTTGGGATCGGCCTCTGGAATCAGTTCAAATGCTTTGGGTGGTGCGGACAAAGGATCCACTTCGGGGAAGTCGTATTCCTGGTCGTAGTGCTGGTAAGTTGATGCCGCTCAATAGTTCTGTATCCCGGCTGTATGTAATAACAATATTTTCAGGGCTAACAATGTAAGAAATACCTTAAAAAAAGTAAATACTGCAAAGTTTAGAAAGGACTAGAAGCGAGGAAGCCATCTTTGCCGGCGCCATTTTTTCACCTTATGGAACAGCTTGGACTGTGGAGACACACACACACACACACTTAAATGTTTTAAATGTAACCTTTATTTAACTAGGCAAGTCAGTTAACTTCTTAGGGAGCGGCAGCTGAGGTGTCGATTTTGGAGAGTCTGGCGTGCCCAAAGTAAAAGGCCTGCCACTCAGGCCCAGAAACTAGGATATGCACATAATTAGTACTATTGGATAGGAAACACTCTGAAGTTTCTAAGAGTGTTAAAATATTGTCTGTGAGTGTATAGCAGGCGAAAACCCAAGGAATTTCTCTCCTAGAAAAAGTGTTTTTGACACATTGCCTCATTTTGAACCCATCCCTATTGAAAACAGCTATATATGGGAGTAAGATTGCAGTACCTATTGCTTCCACTGGATGTCATCAGTCTCTAGACAGTGTTTGGTGATGTTAGGTTGCTCTGGATGGTAATAGAAGAAGAATTTCGAACTAGTCACAGGATGTAAACAGAAGAGGATGCGCGTTCACGGGCTCGCGCGCGCTGTGGTTTTTTCCTTTCCTATCGTCCAGTTTATAATCCGGTTGAAATATTATAGTAAATATTCATAAAAGTGTTCCTAAGGATACATTATCAATGATGTTTGATTGTTCTTGGACAAGTGTNGCCAACCAAACAGAGATTTATGGATATAATAAATGACTTTCTCTAACAAAAGAACCATTGGATGTCTTCGTTGGACACTTGGGAAGCCCTCAGCAGAAGTTCTTTGAAAGTTAAGGGATTTTATATTAGCGATATTATGCGTTTTATGAGACCCCCTTTGGTTATGGATTTATGCTAATGCATAAAATATGAGAGGGGCTATCCTCAAACAATCAAATGTTGTGCTTTCGCCGTAAAGCCTTTTTGAAATCTGACAACGCTGTGATATTGCCAAGAATCAGAGCTTTTGATGGCTATGCAACACTTGTATATTGATGAATGTTTAATAATTCAACTTTTGGATTTTGAATTTGGCGCCTTACATTTCACCGGGTAGTGTCGCTAGCTCCCCACCACTCCGTAAGTAGTTAAGAACAAATTCTTATTTACAATGACGGCTTACCCCGGCCAAACCCGGACGGCACTTGGCCAATTGTGCACCACCCTATGGGACTCCTAATCACGGCCGGATGTGATACAGCCTGGATTCAAACCAGGGACTGTAGTGACATGATAAGACACACACGTACACATGGTTGTTGTATTGTAGATATATGATAGTTGAGTAGTGATCCTGAGGGAACACACTTCATGTGTTACGGGCACTGAACAAAAGGCCGACCCCAAACAACATTTACACATGTATAGTAGTGATTAGGGAAAAAACTTGATAGTTACATATCAGGATATTATTTTTGATGATGCATCTTATTATTTTGACAATATCGCAATATTATTCTTGCACTAGTTGGCTGTACCTGCACCAAAACTCCACAGTATTTTCTCTTCTTAGCTTGTTCTCAATTTTCTTTTTAAATAGGGAGCCAATTTGTTTTCAGCAGTTTTATTTCCCTGACTGATCAAAACTTGTTTTCTCATGTTCTCTCGTCTCTCTGCAGCAGACATATGGTGATCAATATGTTTGGAACATAAAATTGCAATATAATCACAGTATTGAATCGCAATACATATAGAATCGTGAGAATCCCAATACATATTGTATCGGCACCATAGAGACAATATCGTATTGTGAGGTCCCTGGCAATTCCTAGCCCTAATGTATAGGGATAAGCCCACTCGCCACTGGCGGTGTGGAAAAGTGAAGTGACCATCGTCTTGCATGCAAACATCTGTCTGAATGTGCGCTCAAATAGGGCATTGCCAGGGTTCGATGCACCACTCAGGCCCAGAGAGAGGGCCAGACAGCGGAGTCACGGTCAGCCACGGTTCCATAGTCTCTGTTTCGGGAGGATTTTAAATAAACATAGGAACATCCATGTATGGATGACCTTGGGTTCATTGATCGCCCCAGTCCGCAGGGTGACCGTGTCGCAGAGCAGATACAGGCTGGCTGATACAGCAGGGGCATTTTCCCTCCATATTCAGTTATCAGGACAGTGATTTTTGCCCAGCTCCGGGTACTTTGCAACATTGACTCATCATGCTAGTTATCGGATGGGCACATTTGTTGGCCAGCATTATCGAGTTGCAAAACAAAGCGCTACCATCCCACGATCATTAATTGAATTTGCCTTAAACTTAAATTCTGCCCTTCAAGCATCAATGTACATAGTTACTCACTTTTAACTGTTTGTGAAGTTATACTGCTATAGCTACTATCGAACAATGAAGAATGACTGCAAATGTTCTACCTGTAAGGTCGATCATTTTTTCAACAAAGTAATGTATTTTGTATTAAATGATGGATGAGAGAGTCATACAAATGAGATTAAGCTAGATGTGGTCTATACTCCATGCGTCACTTGCAGCAGTTTGCACTCTGTACATGTCTCTAGAGAAAAAGTGAAGAGGGGAGCATCTCCTCCTCACGCCACACTTTCCCTTGGGGTCTTTTGCCTTCTTCCTCAGCATTCTGAGCTCCTCACTCAAGGACAACCCCCATCCCGTCACCTCATTTGTCTTGGCAACCACTGTGCTGACTAAAGTAGCACAGAGTTGCACTCAGCCACTTAAACAGAATAGCCTACCCCAAGTGTTTGTGTATTATCTGATGGGAAAGAGGATTCTGTCAGAAAGCTCTGACACTCTCACACAAAATGTAATCCCCCTTTGGGTTTTGAGTATACAGAGATTAAACAGCTGCAGGGAGGGATGAAAACTACGGGGGAGACTGTACCATCTACTCTAGCATGTCGGGTAGGTAAACTGAGGTCTAGTGGAGGCTTGGTTCAATTACAATGGGTATATAAATTATACAAGAGAACAGCGCCTCTGGCATGTAGCCTGCAGGTCTTGATCTTTTGGATCCCTGCTTTTTAAATCTGGCAGCTGATTTCATAGCTGAACCACTTACATATCTGTTCAATCTAACCCTGAAATGTAATGAAATCTGTAAATCAGCATTTGTCCTACCACTTTTAAAAGGGGGAGATCCAACTCTTTTAAATAATTATAGGCCAATCTCAATGCTGTCACCCTTGGTGAAAATACTTGAAACCCTTGTGAGTGAAGAGCTAAAAGAGTTTTTATTTACTAACTCTATTTTATCAATGTACCAATCGGGCTTCAGGAAGAAACATAGCACAATTACAGCAGCCATGAAGGTTTTAAATGATATCACTGAAGCCCTTGACAAAAAACAGCACTGTGTCTCACTTTTTATTGATCTCTCTAAGGCTTTTGATACAGTTGATCATGCTATACTAAGGCGGAGATTGTCGAGTGTAGGTCTTCTGGAGCATGCAGTTGCATGGTTTGCTAACTATCTGTCTGAGAACTCAGTGCACTCAATTTCATGTCTGTTAAATTCACTGTCTGTAATGGTGTGCCCCAAGGTTCTGTACGTGGTCCTCTCTTATTCACTATTTATATAAATAATTTAGACAAAAATGTCCAATACACAAATTCATTTTTATGCTGATGATACTGTTATTTACTGTTGTGACGAGTCTCTTACAAAAGCTTTCCAGAACTTGCAAACTGCTTTTTATACTGTTCAACATACCTTGTGTCAATTGAAGCTTATCCTCAATACTGACAAAACTAAACTAATGGTGTTTTCTAAAGCAAGAAATAGACCTTTCACCTATTATTACCTGTCAGGGCAATGAGATTGAGACTTACCTCATATAAATATCTTAATAGATGACGGCCTCTTTTAAATTGCATATTCAACAACTTGCAAAAAAATTTAAGCTGAAATTTTGATTTTATTTTTGGAATATGGCATGTTTCTCTTTTGAAGACAAAAGGAGGCTAGTATCAGCTACATTTATGCCTTTACTAGACTATGGGGATATTTTATATATGAATGCTTCCGCTCAGTGTTTGAGATCAATTGACACCCTTTCCCATGGCGCTTTGAGATTTATTTTAAACTGCAAAACCCTTACGCACCACTGCACTTTGTATACCTGGGTTGGCTGGCCTTCTCTAGTCACTCGTAGGCTCAGTCACTGGTATACTTTTATTTACAAAGCCATTTTGGGTTTACTACCTTTTTATTTTGGCATTTTTATTGTTCAAAAATGTGGTGGGTACTCTCTTCGTTCACTGGACTTTATCCTGCTAACTGTTCAAACTGAATTTGGTAAAGGGGCTTTAAATGTACTCTGCGCCATCATCTTGGAACACCTTACAAAAAACTTTTAAACTGGAAGAACTTGTCCCGATTGGTATTTTTAAATCACTGATGAAGGATCTTGAGACTGATTCCCTGATCTGTCAATGTTTTTAAATTGCTGTTTTATGATTTTGTTATACTCGTGTGAATTCTATGGTTTTTACTAGATTACTTGTAGTTTTTTTATGTTGTTTGTCTGTAATTTTATAATGACTTGGTGCTGCCTATCTTGGCCAGGACGCTCTTGAAAAAGAGACTTCAAATCTCAATGAGCCCTTCCTGGTTAAATAAAGGTTAAATAAAAAAATAAAAAAAGTACCCCAGCATATGAAGGGTTGGATTGTGTGGATAGGAGGGCGAGGCTCAGAATTTGCTTCACCAAAGCCATCTGTCAACAGGTGCTCCTTGCCTGCGTCCCCTAACAATGACTCAGCAGCCTCAATGGGGTCTGGCGGTGGCAGGTACACTGGGCTATTGAAGAAGGAGATGGGAGATTCTAGGAAATTAAAAAAGGGTCGGTATTGTCGGTTGGCTCAGGTGTTGTCAACGCCCGTCTGTGGGGGACCATGGAGGCACTGACAGGGGGCAGGTGAGAGGGGGAATGTGGAGACCAGGTGTGGACAAGCATAGGGAGGGTGGGATGAACAGCAAATGTATTGAGCTATAAGAGACTCTACTACTGCCTCAATAGGTATGTCTAGTCTGCTGTAAGTAACCAACCTCTTCTAATACAAAGGAGCTCGCCTGAGCTATGATGATAGCAGTGAAATTGGAATTTGGCAGTCACCAGCTCACACAGAAGACATCCTCATAAAAAGCAGACAAACTAAAACGCTTGGTATTTGCTCTCAACAAAGGAGGAAGAGATCAGGAAACTAACAAACATTATCCATGTGTTCCACCATTAGGTCATAGCACATACAATAGCTGAGCTCCTTGTCAGGGGGAAGGCCCAGAGCCTCAGGAAATGAGTCATGCATCCTCTCTCGCTCTCATCCCATCTAGGTTCAGAATAAAAGATGATCTTGAGTGTTGGCTAGCTCATCCTAGTCTGGGACTATTGATTCTTATGACTTCACTACAGCAGCATTGCATTACTCAGCCTTCCAGAGTCTAAAAAGTCACTACATTCTATAGGGGTTTTACAAAGCTGGTAAAGAATTCACACATCTAAAACACATGGTCTTTTCCTCTAATCACTTTTGGGATGCTAACGACGAGAGCTGGAAAACTTACCAGCACCTTGTTGACTAAGAGCAGTCTTTAGATGTAAAAGGGACCCTGTCAGTCACAAGTACAGTGCCGTGACAGTATTTGCTCACTTTCTGATTCTAACATATTTTGCATACAGTGCATTCGGAAAGTATTCAGACCCCTTGACTTTTTCCACTTTGTTACGTTACAGCCTTATTCTAAAATGGATTAACTAAAAACGATTCCTCAGCAACTTACACACAATACCCCATAATGACAAAGCGAAAACAGCTACCAAAGTTTTAAACTTTTTTTTTTTTTTAAATAAGTATTCAGATCCTTCGAAATTGAGCTCAGGTGCATCCTGTTTCCATTGATCATCCTTGAGATGTTTCTACAACTGGATTGGACTGCACCTGTCCCACAGTTGACAGTGCATGTCAGAGCAAAAACTAAGCCATGAGGTCGAAGGAATTGTCCTCAGAGCCCTGAGACAGGATTGTGTCGAGGCACAGGTCGGTGGAAGGGAACCAAAACATTTCTGCAGCATTGAAGGTCCCCAAGAACACAGTGGCCTCCATCATTCTTAAATGGAAGAAGTTTGGAGCCGCCAAAGACTCTTCCTAGAGCTGCCCATCCGGCCAAACTGAGCAATCGGGGAGAAAGGCCTTGGTCAGGGAGGTGACCAAGAACCCGATGGTCACTCTGACAGAGCTCTAGACTTCCTTTGTTGAGATGGGAGACAGAAGGACAGCCATCTCTGCAGCACTCTACCAATCAGGTCTTTATGGTAGAGTTGCCAGAAAGAAGCCACTCTTCAGTAAAGAAGAGTTTAGAGTTTGCCAAAAGGCACCTAAAGACTCTCAGACCATGAGAAACAAGATTTTCTTGTCTGATGAAACCAAGATTGAATTCTTTGGCCAGAATGCCAAGCGTCACGTCTGGAGGAAGCCTGGTACCACCTCTACGGTGAAACATGGTGGTGGCAGCATCATTCTGTGTGGATGTTTTTCAGCGGCAGGAACTGGGGGACTAGTCAGGATCGAGGCAAAGATGGAGCAAAGTACAGAGAGATCCTTGATGAAAACCTGCTACAGAGTGCTTAGGACCTCAGACTGGAGCGAAGGTTCACCTTCCAACAACAGGACTACGACACTAAGCACCCAGCCAAGATAACACAGGAATGGCTTTGGGATAAGTCTCTGAATATCCTTGAGTGGCCCAGCCAGAACCCGGACTTGAACCCGATCAAACATCTCTGGAGAGACCTGAAAATAGCTGTGCAGCGACGCTCCCCATCCAACCTGACAGTGCTTGAGGATCTGCAGAGAAGAAATGGGAGTTGTGCCAAGCTTGTAGCGTCATACCCAAGAAGACTCGAGGCAGTAATCGCTGCCAAAAGGTGCTTCAACAAAGTACTGAGTAAAGGGTCTGAATACTTATGTAAATTTGATATCAGTTTATAAATTTGCTAAAATCTCTTAACCTGTTTTTGCTTTGTCATTTTGGGGTATTGTGTGTAGATTGATGAAGATGGAAAAAAAAAATGTATACATTTTTTAATAAGGCTGTATCATCACAAAATGTGCAAAAGTCTAGGGGTGTGAATACTTTCCGAATGCACTGTATGCAACAATGTAATCAAGGTCTTCTGCTCTTGCATAACACCACAGAGTTTAAAACAGGAGAACGACTAGACCCCTTGAGTGATGGAATGCGACCTATTGGGTCTGAAGCACCCCAGGAGGCACTTTCTCATGTGACCATCCATCGGATACATCTCTTTCAACACCATTTACTAGGGCCAAACTACTTCTCTATGCCTCTACCACTGATAACCAAGTACGCAAAAGTCAAAAGAGTATGCACAAGAGAGATGCTCTCACCTGGGACTGAAGGGGCAAAATTATATTTGGTCCAAAAGCAAACCAACAATCGTAATGCCATATAGACCATGAATTGAAACTCAAGACAAGCTGATTGAGCTTTAGGGTCCAGTGTAAACCCTCTGGTCTTGTGAAATTCCCAGCCTTGGTCTATTTTTCAAGCCCAGTGCAGGGAGGCTTGCAGGCAATCCCATAGGCCAACTTCCTCATTTCACAGTTCTACATGTAGCCTAACCTATCTGACCAATGTGACTGTAACTAGAGCCAAGGGGCCCCTTCAGCCATATTATTAGGATTAAAACTAAGGTGCAACAGAAATCCTCAATTCAATTGCATGTGTCAATGAAAATATTAGTATCACTAAGCTATATGGAATTGTTTTAAAAAGGTCATACCAAGAATGATTTTGCTATTTGATTTGGAATTTTAAGACGCCTTGAAGTATTCCCAAAAAATATAAAAAACTATTATTTGATGATTATTGTGTAGCCCAAACTGTTCAGACACTACAGAAAGGTTGGCAGATCGGCTGCAAAACAGAGAACATCTTTCCATAGAGGGGTCA
Source organism: Hucho hucho (assembly GCA_003317085.1). Lineage (NCBI taxonomy): Eukaryota > Metazoa > Chordata > Actinopteri > Salmoniformes > Salmonidae > Hucho > Hucho hucho. Next base: position 1,040,287 of record QNTS01000015.1, on the reverse strand, counting down.
TAATGGTTTTGTAGGCAAAACTGTTCAGACGCTACAGATGATTTTGTGAGAAGACTGATTTTTGGGATGTCTCATGGTCTGACAAACACTGCTCTAGCTCGGTCACTGATTTTTCACAGGGATTTGTTTACTATGCTTACTAGATTTTCAAACTCTGCTATGAAGTTCAAGCCTGGTTTCTCTGATGTTTCATATTGTTCTATTGTTTCAAGTAATTGTCATATATGTGTGACCAACCGGCTCGATTTGGTTATATGTAGCAAAATTTGAATTATTATAATTTTTTTTTACATTGGATAAAAGTAGAGACTCAAAGCTAGAAAATGGTATACCATACACTACAGTCGAGGAACAATGGGAAAGTAATTCTGCTTTGAAAGTTGATAAACTTGTAACCCCACAGTTGAGAAAATGGCTCTTGAATATGTTGGTACACCGACTTGAGACCTCCTTTGTAAACCCATTCAGCATCATTCACACCCTCTTAAGACTTATCCCCACCCATCTCTTTAAGGATTCACGTGAGGCCATGTGCTAAATAGAGTGAGTACGGTAGTGTACTAAACAACCAAAGATGAAAGAAAAAGGCTAGTTTATACTACGTCTATCGACATGTAACTGCGACAACTGTATACAGACATCATGAACATTCGATTGTCGTCCGACATCAAACTTGTCATTGTCGTTATGAAAAAGTATAAACACCTAAAACAACAGGCTGCCTGGTGGTACAAAATAGCGTGACAGGTGTATTTTAACGCCAATGAACCCATCCATTTAAAAATTAATTTAGTATGTGTCAATCTAGAAAACCAGGCAACTAAATGAAACTTTCTAAACAATGTTTTGGTTCATTTCTTCATTTCCATTATCAAATTGCTGACGTCTTAACTTTAGCTAATTTGTATTCATTATTACAAGAAAAAAACTCACAAAAACCAGATAATTTTTTTACTTGGACACTGTCTCATGGGCCTAACGGTATATCCTAATTTGACTTTGGTGCAGGTCATGTTGTTCTTCACATTACCGCCTCTGGTCAACACACACACTTTGCCTGCTGCACGCCCACTCTGTAAACAAGGGAATTGCAAATGTATTATTATTATTGGTGTTGTTACATTATAATTATTATTATTCACACACAGTCTATCTTCTGTGTTACATTTGAGTACATGCAATGACCCCATGCACAATTTACATAAATACAAATGAGTCTTAAGACCGTGATAGTAATTGAAATGAGCCCAACAATTGCCATAAATACAGGAGTCTTGTATAGGAGTCTATAGTGTTTCTCCTGTTGGAACACTTTTCAAACTAAGTCGACGTCTGCCGGATTTTAAATGATCAAAATATGTTGGTTGGGTGACCTACATAACATGTTATCGTGTGCAATGGGCGAATAGAGTCTGCAGACACACGACGCAGCAGAACAACGTGTAGTGTTTTTACAAGAGTAGGTAACACTGAAAGCTTCAGTTTACATTGTTGACAAGCTATTAGCAAGTTAGACAGAAACCTTGACATTTTCCCCCATTCCGAAGTCCCCACATCATGCATTGAGCTAAAAGGGGGGTCACGTCCCACATGCAATAACATCCGGTGAAATGCAGAGCGCCAAATTCAAATGACAAAAATACACATTTTAAACATTCATGAAAATACAAGTGTTGCACACCATTCAAAAGCTTAGTCTTGTTAATCTAACAGAGTTGTCAGATTTCAAAAAGGCTTTACGGCGAAAGCAGAACATTTGATTGTCTGAAGACAGCGCACACATATTCAATTAGCATAATAACATAACCAGCAGAGGTAAATCGCTTACCTTTGAAGATCTTCATCTGATGGCATACCCAAGCGTCCCAGTTACACAATAAAAGGTCCTTTTGTTCGATAAAGTTCCTCTTTATATCCATAAAGCTCTGTTTGGTTGGCGCATTTTGTTCAGTAATCCACCTGCCCAAAGGCATTCATCCATGCAGACAAACAATATCCCAAAAGTACCGGTAAAGTTTGTCGAAAGTCAAACAGCGTTTCTAATCAATACTCAGATACCCTGAAATGAATATAAACAATAATATTTCAGACGGAATATAGCCTGTTGAATAGAAGAGAAAAAGAGCTAAGAGCGCGCTCACTGTTACTCGCTCAATCCATAACAGGACACTTGACGACACCTCATGAAGAACATTTCTTACTCCATGGTTATTCAAGATAAAAGCTTGTAACCTTTTCTAAAGACTGTTGCCATCTAGTGGAAGCCATAGGAACTGCAATCTGGGGGTTAAAATACAAGGCTTTGAATAGGATGCCAATTGAAAACTTTGTAATGACTGGGTGTACTGATACACCATCCAAACTGTAATTAATAACTTCATATTCAACGTCTGCTTTTTTATTTTTACCCATCTACCAATAGGTGCCCTTCTTTGCGAGGCATTGGAAAGCTCTCTGGTCTTTGTGGTTGAATCTTTGTTTGAAATGTACTGCTCGTGGGTAGTCAGGTACTGCTCGTGGGTAGTCATTCCAAAAATCATGTTAAATACTATTATTGTACACAGTCCATGCAACTTATTATGTGACTTGTTAAGCAACTCTTCACTCCCGAACTTATTTTGGCTTGCCATAACAAAGGGGTTGAATACTCAGACATTTCAGCTTTTCATGTTTTTATTAAATTTGTAAAAAAAATCTAAAAACAGAATTCCACTTTGACATTATGTGGTATAGTGTGTAGGCTAGTGACACAACATCTCAATTTAATCCATTTTAAATTCAGGCTGTAACACAACAAAATGGTGGAATAACTCAAGGGGTGTGAATACTTCCTGAAGGTATTGTAGGCTACCTCATACCATTACTGGTTTATAGGAATAGGCTATATTTCTGAAATTCCCCCCTAAGCTGCTGGCTGAGTGCAGAGCAGTGAGAGACTGAATACCACTGGAAAATGATTTATATTATTCATTTCATCATACGTCTGCAGCTTCAATGGGCTATATTTTATCTCATTATGCACAATGTATAGGACTGATTGGCCGTAATCTACACTTCTCTAATGTAAATCACAAGAGGCTACATCCCTAACGGCAGGGTGAGCACACAAACCCATTAACACAGTTATTTACTTTGATGGCTTACTGTTCCTGAAACAATCATCTTCTCTCTGACTTTTTCTCTCTGTCCAGATGAGAGAAAACTAGTTGAGATGCACCGTCACGAAGCGAAGATTACATTTTCTGGATTAACACGCTAATTCAAAATGTGTTTAGCTGGATATTCACAAAACACAAAGGCGATTTTTCACAGGTTCTTTTCAGGGCGACATGCCAAGGCGACACAGCAAGCGCTCTGGGAAACGGGAGGGGGGCAGGCGATGCTTTTTATTGATTGGATTGTAGGAGCTGGGACAGTCGAGATATAGAGACGAGTCAGTCATGACTAAATGCAACATGAATCATACTGGGTGAGGAGGTTCAGGAAAGTAGGGAGCAGCTGAGGCTTCTGCAGTAGCACATCAAACTGTTTAGTGTCTAGCCTCAACATAAAATTAGCAGAATATGGTTTGTTTCATCAATAAATCCAACAGATAGGCCTACTAGCTAGCTTGTTGTGACAATATTGTCACTAACAAATGGGATTATGCAAAATGTTAAAATATGGAATTTGTCGCTTTGCCAGACACCGACCTTAAGCTATTTAGCGAAATCCAGTTGCTGACACTACATTTTTCTTGATAGCTTTTCTACTTCTTAATGTTAACCAGATTGGGAATTTTCAAGTTGTTACACTTCTAGAATAAATTAATTACTCTGCTTTGTGGGTAAATGCATTATTAACTGTTTGCTCGTTCTACCATTTTACATGAAGTAGCCTAATTCATTTCAGTCATTCATGCGCAGTAATATGAATCACTTCTATGAGCCAACTGTATGATGAATGGCAAACACACTGCCTGTGGTGTGACCATTTTTTACTTTAAGAAGTGACACAATAAAGGTCAGAGACCAAGCGTGGCCAAATCAGTTCCACTTCTACTGTAGTCCATCATTATGGCTGCACTAGGTTTATAGGGTGGCATATTTTCCCCCAGTAGACTGATAAGGAGCTTGGATCACAGGTAATGCAGTCCCAAAGACAATAATAAAGACATCTAGTGACCTAAAGTTCTCTGTGGCAAAGTTTTATTGTAACATGCACAAGTACAGTGAAATGCCTTTCTTGCAAGCTCATCCCCAAAACAGTAGTTAAAAAGTAAAAGTGCCTACATGAACATTAACAATTAAGTTATCCATTGCATTTGAATACATCTCTGTCTAGATATTTTCGTCGACCAACTTATATTGCTCTGGCTGGAGAACAGAGGTCTGATACTGATGGGTTCGGATTTCTTGACTTATGATATATACTTATTCCTTTCACTGAGGGGGTAATTTATAACGTTTACATTATGTCAGGATATGTTATTGTTAGACATCAGGGATCCTATGGGAGGAGGAAAGACACCGTCTGGTACATGACAGCCATGAGTTGAGGAGGAGTGAGCACTTTGGGGCAGAGGTCAGGTCAGACGAAGTGAGGAAGAACAGGTATCACTAAGGTTCTGTCTAGCAACAGAGATGCATTGGCTATTCAGATGTGTAGGAGGAGACTCAGCATAGGCGAAAGGGTTAAATATCAGTGCTTGTGTGAATATGTCTTTTGTCTGATGCAGCTGTATTGACCCAATTGGCGAATGAACTTGGTTTAAGCTTTACTAATCGTCTGAGTTTTACTAGGTTCATTTAGAACCTAAAACTACTGAGATGAAAAACCTAATTTACAATGCTATCTACCATGAAAGCTGAAAGTCTATATTACTAGGAAATTTGGAAAGTATTCAGATGCCATGACTTTTTCCAAATGTTGTTACGTTACAGCCTAGTTTTTTCCCCCTCATCAATATACACACAATACCCTGTATTGACAAAGCAAAAAGTAATTTATATATATATAAAAAAACAGAAATATGACATTTACATTAGTATTCAGACCATTTACTCAGTACTTTGTTGAACTACCTTTGGCAGCGATTACAGCCTCGAGTCTTCTTGGGTATGACACTACAAGCTTGGCACACCTATATTTGGGGAGTTTGATATGATTTGATTCTCCCATTCTCCTCTGCAGATCCTCTCAAGCTCGGTCAGGTTGGATGGGGAGCGTCGCTGCACAGCTATGTTCAGGCCATTTCTAAAAACCTGTTTTTTCTTTGTCATTATGGGATTATTCTGTGATTGCTGAGGAAAAAGTTTAATTTAATCCATTTTAGAATAAGGCTGTAACGTAACAAAATGTGGAAAAAGTCAAGGAGTCTGAATACTTTCCCGAAGGCACTGTATAATGTGAATAGCCTAATAGTTTATCAAAATATTAAGCTACACGTTCTGATCTGTTGCGTCAGGCTCATTGCTTAAAACAGTTTTTTTGATGCTAGTGGTTGTATTAATTTGGGATCTATCGCATCCCACTATGTTTAGAATATTTATTTATATCACAGAATAGGTACACTTTTGTACTATGTGGTATAGTAGATTGACATAGGCTAGTGCTTTTGCTGTTCATTAGGTCTAATCATCTTGTTGGTTGACAAAAAGTAAATGTGGACTGTTCTTCTAATATCTTCAATATGCGCCTCGGAATTGTATAAGGACGCACGCAGTTGCATCCCCGATGTGTCTGTCTTCAATAGTAGCCTGTGAGAAAGACCTGATCACGTGACTGAGAGCCATGTGAGTGAGAAGTGCTTAAGTAGGCAGTCGGGAGAAGGGAATTATAATGATTATATTCAGCCCAAGGGCACAACAGCCACTAGCAGCAAAAGGCATGGATTTTTTTAGGGGGTATCACGGCTACACAAAGGGGATGCAGCATTATCAAGTGCTCCTCAAATTGTGAATGAGAGACTGATGAAGTGTGAACAGCCTGCGCAAAAAAAAAATAAGCAGAGCTCATGCCTTTCATGCAATTTTTTTTTAAATCATTAGAGTCGCATCATGCAACCTTAATGTATAAAAAACCATACATAGGCCTCCCGAGTGGCGCAGTGGTCTAACGCAGTGCCACTAGAGATTCTGGTTCGAGCCCAGGCTCTGTCGCAGGCGGCCGCGACCGGGAGACCCATGGTTGGGTTGTGTTTCTGAGGATGCACGGCTCTCGACCTTCGCCTCTCCCGAGTCCGTACGGGAGTTACAACGATGAGACAAGACTAACTACCAACTGGATACCACGAAATTGGGGAGAAAAAGGGGTAAAAGTAAACAAAAATACAAAACTAAAGTTACATAAATAACTAAATTAAGCATATAGGAGTAACTGTTTTGTTAACCGCTCAACACAGAATAGCTGCATGTGCGCACTCCCTCAAATCGTATGGAGAAAATATTGTTTCTATTTTATTCAGCTATGTTCAGTTGTATTCTTCATATTATAAAATATAAAATAATGCCACGGAATTCTAAGCAAATCTTGTCTGCTAAATAAACTAGTGTAGCCCACAGCCATATGGCATAGCCAGATCAGGGTCTAACATAAGGATAACTCTGAAACAGACTACGTTTTGCCAGGAAGTACAGGAAAGATGTGCTGGCACTGGCTGACCCATGGGACCCTGGGGATGACTACCGGGAGTACTAACATGTGTCCTACAATTTGTTGTGTGGCACTGTGTCAGGAAACCGTGTGGTCATCCCCAGTTGCTGTGTGTTGAGGATCAGGGACTGCTACCCTGATATGAACTTATGGTACACTGGCTTCCTTCTGGACATTGATATGGGCATATCCCTACAACAACCGCAACTGTACCAGAAGAGGCTCCCCAGGGGATACTACTGCCTGCCCCCACATCCATGTGAAGTGATATTTCTTAGGTGTTTACAGCTAAACATATTGTTCTTCTCTGACGTAATCAGCAATTGAATAAATAAAATTAAAAAAATACATGGACAAAACAAAAAAACATATAGTTCGGCACACATAAACTATAGGCCATGAGTAACTTGGTCAAGTTTTTTGTCTAGGACCCATAAGGTCCTAGACAAAACTTCTTCTCATTAACCATAAGTCCAAATAATATCGTTCGGTATGTAGGCCCATAGTACAGCTCTTAGCATTTCTCAAACTAAGTTAAGGGATTGATAAAATGGCTGAGATATCGATGAATCAGGAAATCAGATTTTACGTGTCCAAATACATTACCACTATGAACCATGTTAACTTCTTAAAAAAGAAAGAAACTATTATCAAATTCACTTTTTTTGACTATGTAACGCTAAAAGAAATCTTAAAAAGATCATAACTCATTTTTACAAATTCATAAAAATTGAAGCTGAAATGTCTCTAGTCAAGAAGTATTCTACCCCTGTTATGGCAAGCCTAAATAAGCTGCCAAAGTTGATTCTAACATACTTATGTAAATTTGATATTTCTGTATTTCATTTTCAAATCAATAAACTTGCAAAATGTTCAAAAACATATTTTCACTAATTATGGGGTATTGTCTGTAGATAGGTGAGGGGGGAAAAAATTGAATCCATTTTGAATTCAGACTGTAACACAACAAAATGTGGAATAAGTCAAGGGGTATGAATACTTTCTGAAAGCACTGTATGACTCAGACCAGATAGTGTAGAGATGGGCTGCTCAAACGTTGGCCTATAGAGAAAATGCTGGTATACATATGGGAATAAAAATGGGACACTTGGAGCTAAAAACAAGTACCAGTAAAATAGAGTTATGTACCCATGTCGCTCATCTGTTATTTATTCAAAACCATCAAAAAGGATTAAAATGTTCCCATTAAGCGAGCATTGAGTCGTGGCACATTTTGAGCTATGATTTTTTTTTAAACGGGCAAAGCAGAGTTGAATTCTAAAAAATCTGCTCGTGTGCCAGCGCTTCGGAAATTCACACCACTGGAGAGCAGACGGCACAGTACAAGTCAGAGGACATTATCTACATGGGTGACGTAACACAAAGAGCAGATTTCGACAACAAAGAAAAAGAGGATTAGCTGGGCAAAGGAAACTGTAGTTGGACGTGCCAAGGCGAAGATGGCCTCCAAAAACTGATGAGAGCCATCAGATTTCACACCAAGCAAAGTTGACCTCAGGAAAGGGAGACTTGGAAATTTATGAATCAAAATAAAATTAATCAAGAAGAATTGTGTGTGCAAACAGCAGAAACAATATGATACAGGGCTAGGCCTCAGACATATGAAGCCACAATCAAATCTGCCTAATGATTTTACATTAAGGCTAATTAAAGAACAGTGAAGGGCCTGGGAAAAGTAAACAGAACTTCAAGAAAACCTGATGTGAGAGACATTTCTGGGAAGAGTGCTCAACCAAATTGTGTGTGCTGGCCTCAGAGTGGCCACTTCTTAATGAATGCTGTGGTTTATCAGGTGTCCAACAATTGACGCAACAACTCTCATCCAAAAACAAATAACACTCCAATTAATATCAGTATTCGTGGGGCGGCCTGTTCCCCCACTACAATCCCAAACTGCATTACGGAACAAAACACCCGCTGCCTGCCTCCCGCCCCAGGTTCCAATTTGACTTTGCTAGAGGCAGCTGGTTGGGTTGCATTTTATAGGTGACCCTTGTGCAAGGGTGAGCCAAGCCCATTTTTAAACAGGAAATTAGTATATTTCCCCTCATACCTGCCTAATAAGCTGAAAACAAAACCTGTCCAAACCCCTGTAATTGGCCCACACAAGGTTTCACCTTGAGCTGGGTTTAAGACCGTCCCCCATTTTTCCTCCCCTTCATAATGAGACCTTTGTCTACAAAAGTGCAATTAGCAGTCGCCATACCACAGCTCTATGGCTGTTGACAGGTGAACTTTGTGCAAAATTAGAGCTCTAGATGGATAACCATATACTGTACACTGAGTGTACAAAACACTACGATGCCTTTGAACAGGGTATGGTAGTAGGTGCCAGGCGCACCGGTTTGAGTGTGTCAAGAACTGCAACGCTGCTGGGTTTTTCACACACAACAGTTTCCTGTGTCTATCACGTATGGTCCACCACCCAAAGGACATCGAGCCAACTTGACAACTGTGGGGAGCACTGAAATCAACATAAGCCAGCATCCCTGTGGAACGCTTGACACCTTGTAGAGTCCATGCACCGACGAATTGAGGCTGTTCTGAGGGCAAAATGGGGTGCAACTCAATAATAGGAAGGTGATCCTAATGTTTTGTACACTCAGTGTATATAAGAGCTGCTTAGACGTCAGTGAGTGTCGAGTTCTAATGGTGGCTGCTGCCTCTAGTCTTCCCCAGCAGGACACCAGAGCTCTCCAAGGGGATCTGGGAGCATCCCGGATCCATTAGGATCGATCACGTCATCAAACTCAGGCTCCCAATGCAGCCCCTCCGTGTTGTGACGCAGATTAAATGGGCAGACTTCCTGTTCATGTTTATTTGCGACCTCCCACACGTGTGTACACACACACACACACACGTCTGGGATCTGGCTTATTTGTGCTCAATTACAGCATCAAACTGTGCTAGACTACCCATATATGGTTGCACGCCCCAAATACATCCCAGCTGCATTTGCCGAATGCAATACTTTGATTTCATCAATGGAAACTAGAATTAGGCGATTAGGACAAAAAAACATATTGCGATAAATTGCCTCAATTGATGAGATAACGATAAATAGAACAATATGTTTATAACAAATGGGCACCAAAGCTTTTTTAATTATCCTTTCAACTACCACTTCCATGGATGTAACCATCAATTGTCCCATTAACAATCTTATTTCATTTCAATCTTCTAGGCTACTCATCGTAATGGATGATATCAGCAAAATTCCTGCAATAAGTGATGATCGGTGTCGATCATTTTCGGTTTATCGTCCCAGCTCTAATGGAGACCATATGGAATGTGTGTGCCCACTTCAGTGTTAATATTTGTGACCCGTTTCAGAAAAACTAAGCATATGTCGCAGGTCACTACTTCACAGGAGAGCCGTTTGAATGTACTTTTTTTTCATTTTTTATCAAAATGTGTTTTTTGGGCAGAAATGCCTTTCTGGAACATGTGAACTTTCATGTGCCTTAATAACAAACTTGCATGCCATCTGTAAATCCAAATTAAATTGTTAAATTAAGAGCCTAGTTGGTTAAGACAGAAAAAGCAAGCAACCTTCACGCTAGCCATGATTGGCTGAGATAATGAAAGAGCTGGACATGCCAAGAGATGAGTTTGGATTGGTCTGCCATATAGCACGCTTCTGTCTATTTGAGCTGGTCAGTATGTGTTGGTAATCCTGTCTAACGCAGGATTCTTTTTTATTTTTTTTCACAGTTTAAGTTGGAAGTTTGCATACACCTTAGACAAATACATTTAAACTCAGTTTTTCCCAATTCCTGACATTTAATCCTAGTAAAAATGCCCTGTCTTAGGTCAGTTAGGATCACCACTTTACTTTAAGAATGTGAAATGTCAGAATAATAGTAGAGAGAATGATTTAGTTCAGCTTTCACTTCTTTCACCACAATCCCATTGGGTCAAAAAAGTTTACATACACTCAATTAGTATTTGGTAGCATTGCCTTTAAATTGATTAACTTGGGTCAAACATTTCGGGTAGCCTTTCACCCTTTTTGGGTGAATTTTGGCCCATTCCTCCTGACAGAGCTGCTGTAACTGAGTCAGGTTTGTTTTGGCACAGACCTGGATAGTATGACAGAACTCTGCAGTAGATTGCAACTCTGCCCCCTTTGGCAGTTCTATCTTGTCAGAAAATGTTGTAGTTGGGGATGGAAATTTTAGGATTTTTGGTCGCCTTCCTAAGCCAGGATTCAGACACGGCTAGGACATCCAGGTTGGCGGAGTGTGCTAAAGCAGTGAATAAAACAAACTTAGGGAAACCAAGGCTTTTACGGTTACAGAAGTCAACAAATGAGAGCGCCTGGGGAATGGGAGTGGTGCTGGGGGCTGCAGGGCCTGGGTTAACCTATACATCACCAGGAGTAGGATAAGGGTATGGCTAAAGGCTATAAGAACTGGTCGTCTAGTGCGTTCGGAACAGAGTAAAAGGGTATGGTAGGATGTGAGTACAGTGGAGGTAAACCTAGGCATTGAGTGACAATGAGAGAGGTTTTGTCTCTAGAGGCACCAGTTAAGCCACAGGTGAGGTCACTACATGTGTGGAGGGTGGAACAAAAGGGCGATCTAAGGCATATTGGGCAGGGCTGGGGACTCTACAGTGAAATAAGACAATCACTAACCAAAACAGCAATAGACAAGGCATATTGACATTTGGGAGAGGCATGTGTAGCCGAGTGATCATAGGGTCCAATGAGTAGCAATAGATGAGTCAGGGAGCCGATTAAGTAGTCGCTACTACGATAGGCGAGCTGGGGACACGGCGATTCATACAGCTAGCAGGCCAGGGCTAGCAGATGGGCCTCCGGTGACGTCGCAGCGGAGGAGGCTGTTGAAACCTCCTCGGACGATTACGTCGGCAGACTAGTCGTGCTGGATCGGCGGGGCTCCGTGTCGGCAGTAAAGGGTTCAGGCCAATCTTTGGCTAGCCGGGAGATGGGCCTAGCTCGAGGCTAGCTCAAGGCTAACTAGTGTTTGATTTGGGACAGTGGCGTTAGCCAGGAGTAGCCACTTGGATTGCAGCTAGCTAGCTGCGATGATCCAGTATAAAGGTTTAGAGCTTGCGGTAGGAATCCGGAGATGAGGTAGAGAAAAAGCAGTCCGATATGCTCTGGGTTGATATCGCGTTGTGCAGACTGGCAGGTATTGACCGAGCTGAGGCTTGCTGGTGTTCGAGTTAACGGTGAAGACCGCTAGCAGTGGCTAACTGACTACTAGCTAGTAGCTAGTTAGCTGGCTAGCTTCTGAAGGGGGTTCCGGTTCTAAAGTATAAAAATAAAAGAATCCGTACCACATTGGGTGAGGCGGGTTGCAGGAGAGTATATTCAGTCTGTAGACGGAAAGTGAGATTCAAATATTACCGAAATATATATGAAAAAAACTAGGAAAAAAGCGATATTTACACAGGACAGGACGGGACAAGACAAAACACACATCGGACTGCTACGCCATCTTGGAAGCCATTGCAGTTCCACACACTAAGCGCCCTGGGTTTGACTCCCAGAGAGTTTGAATATGGGAGATTAATAATTAAGTGGATGGATTTGTTTTTTGCAGGAGATTTAAGGCACTCATGCTGTGACATCTGATCATTCTCAGAGATCCAGAGAAAGTGAAACAGGGCAAAGAAAAATATCCTTAAAATCCATTACTGTTAGCCTAATAGCTGAAGAAGTTGTTTGACACAACTTTACAGTTCAACATGCAAAAAAAGAACCCTGTTATTTATGCTCAGTCATGTACTTTCATTTTCATTACATTTACTTTAGATGAATTCATGGCTACTAGCAGTATGTGTTATATATCGAGATAGCGATCTAGCTAATGTGTTTTGAGTTTCCTCCACGGGTGGTGAATAGGCATATAATATTTCAGTTGGTAGGATTGGGCTTTTGGTCACTTGGTTCGCAATGGCAAGGATTTTTCCTGGCCTTGCATGCATGTATGCCTCATTAACGCTTTTTGAAATGTAAGGTTTGACAATTTCTCATTAGATTTTTATATCTTGCTATTGTTTCTTCTCATTATTACCATGTTTTTGCATTATTCTAAAACAACTTAACTTTCGGATATAGCCTAGAACGCCGTTAGATTCATTCATTGTTTGATCATGAAATAGTGCAGCAGGAGAAATCTAGTGTGCATTAAACTGAAAGTGGCTTAATAGGCCAAGTCATATTCATATCAAATGGAGAGAAAATAAAACATTTGGGCTCCTACAAATATCAGACACCGGAGTGTCCACTATAAAAATAGACTTTGGCCCAGATCATCCGACATTCGAGAGAGAAAAATACAACATTTTCTGACCGGATATTTTATCTTTGTGTAAATAACATTTAATTTAAATAGGCTATAGAAAATAGGAATATAGGCAATTTACTCAGAATGTCAACCATGCACTGCTACTGCCGGATCGGAGTAGGCCTAATTGTTCACAAGTAAACTTATTTCCTGTCGCCTGCTGTAGCTTTTGGATATGGCACCAGGACAGATCAGTAATTCACTACTAGCCATAGCCATGCTATCATCAGTATTGGTGACTTTAGGCATACACCAATTATTTCCCCTTTATGCTGCATCATCTTCAAGTAGATAAGCTAATGATCCATCATGTATGACATTCCTGGGAGTGTGTAAACAAAAAATTGTATTACCATATAATTTTTGTATGTTCTCTATAGTTATGTACTTGAAAATGTATAGTGGCCAAAATCTACATTGCGCCTAAACTGCAATAATACAGTGAGGGAAAAAAGTATTTGATCCCCTGCTGATTTTGTACGTTTGCCCACTGACAAAGAAATGATCAGTCTATAACTTTAATGGTAGGTTTATTTGAACAGTGAGAGACAGAAGAACAAAAAAAATCCAGAAAAACGCATGTGAAAAATGTTATAAATGGAATTGCATTTTAATGAGGGAAATAAGTATTTGACCCCTCTGCAAAACATGACTCAGTACTTGGAGGCAAAACTCTTGTTGGCAATCACAGAGGTCAGATGTTTCATGCAGTTGGCCACCAGGTTAGCACACATCTCAGGAAGGATTTTGTCCCACTCCTCTTTGCAGATCTTCTCCAAGTCATTAAGGTTTCGAGGCTGACGTTTGGCAACTCGAACCTTCAGCTCCCTCCACAGATTTTCTATGGGATTAAGGTCTGGAGACTGGCTAGGCCACTCCAGGACCTTAATGTGCTTCTTCTTGAGCCACTCCTTTGTTACCTTGGCCGTGTGTTTTGGGTCATTGTCATGCTGGAATACCCATGCACGACCCATTTTCAATGCCCTGGCTGAGGTTCTCACCCAAGATTTGACAGTACATGGCCCCGTCCATCGTCCNTCCTTCACGGCATGGTGTGTTACCAATTGTTTTCTTGGTGACTATGGTCCCAGCTGCCTTGAGATCATTGACAAGATCCTCCCGTGTAGTTCTGGGATGATTCCTCACCGTTCTCATGATCATTGCAACTCCACGAGGTGAGATCTTGCATGGAGCCCCAGGCCGAGGGAGATTGACAGTTATTTTGTGTTTCTTCCATTTGCGAATAATCGCACCAACTGTTGTCACCTTCTCACCAAGCTGCTTGGCAATGGTCTTGTAGCCCATTCCAGCCTTGTGTAGGTCCTGACATCCTTGGAGAGCTTTTTGGTCTTGGCCATGGTGGAGAGTTGATTGATTGATTGCTTCTGTGGACAGGTGTCTTTTATACAGGTAACAAGATGAGATTAGGAGCACTCCCTGTAAGAGTGTGCTCCTAATCTCAGCTCGTTACCTGTATAAAAGACACCTGGGAGCCAGAAATCTTTCTGATTGAGAGGGGGTCAAATACTTATTTCCCTCATTAAAATGCAAATCAATTTATAACATTTTTCACATGCGTTTTTCTGGATTTTTTTGTTGTTAATTCTGTCTCTCACTGTTCAAATAAACCTACCATTAAAATTATAGACTGATCATTCTTTGTCAGTGGGCAAATGTACAAAATCAGCAGGGGATCAAATACTTTTTTCCCTCACTGTACATGTTTTGATTTTTAATACATTCTAAGGCTGCATGATGTGGCTAATGATGCGGGAAAAAGTTGCATGAAAGACATGAGCTCTGCTTTGTTTTTTGTTTCAGGCTGTACACACCTCAGTCTCTCATTCACAATTTGACAAGCACTTGATAATGTCTCAAATTTCCCAGCTGCATCCCTTTTGTGTGGCCATAATCCCCCTAAAAGAATGTATGCCTTTTGCAGCCAGTAACCGTTGTGCACTAGGGCTGAATATAATTCCCTCCTCCCCACTGCATGCTGAAGCACCTCTCACTCACATGGCTCTGTCACATGATCGGGTCTTTCTCACAGGCTACAAGGGAAGAGACGTCAGGGACACAACTGCGAGCATCCTTTTCCAATTCCGAGGTACATATTGAAGATATTGGAAGAAATGTCCACATTTACTTTTTGATAGCCAACAAGATGAGTAGGCCTAACGAACAGCAAATTAGTATAAAAGTTGACCGATTCTATTCTGGGCGAGAAATAAATATTCCAAAACATAGTGAGGGACAGTGGTGGGATGTGATAGATCCCAAATTATTACAACCACAAGCATAAAAAAACTGTTTTAAGCAATGAGCCTAACACAACAGATGAGAATGTTTAGCATCAAAACTATGAAATAACACATATGGAATCATGTGGTAACCCCAAAAAAGGGGGGGGAGGGTTAAACAAATCAAAATATATTTGATATTCTTCAAAGTAGCCACCCTTTGCCTTGACAGTTCTGCAAACTCCTGGCATTCTCTCAACCAGCTGCATTAGGTAGTCACCTGGAATGCATTTCAATTAACAGGTGTGCCTTCTTAAAAGTTCATTTGTGGAATTATTAATGTGTTTGAACCAATCAGTTGTGTTGTAACAAGGTAAGAGTGGAATACAGAAGATATCCCTATTTGGTAAAAGACCAAGTCCATATTATGGTCAAATTAGCAAATAAGGGGAAAAAAATGAAAAGAAAAACAGCTCAAATAAGCAAAGAGAAACGACAGGCCATCATTACTTGAGGGTCAGTCAATGCAGAAAAGAACTTCAAGTGCAGTTGCAAAAACCATCAAGCGCTTTGATGAAACGGACTCTCATGAGGACTACCACAGGAAGGAAGACCCAGAGTTACCTCTGCTGCAGAGGATAAGTTCATTAGAGTTAACTGCACCTCAGATTTTAGCCCAAATAAATGCTTCAGAGTTCAAGTAACAGACACAACTGTTCAGAGGAGAATGCGTGTATCGGGCCTACATGATCGAATTGCTGCAAATGAAACACTACCAAAGGACACCAATAAGAAGAAAAGACTTGATTGGGCCAAGAAACACGAGCAATGAACATTAGACTGGTGGAAATCTATCCTTTGGTCTGATTAGTCCAAATTTAAGATTGTTGGTTCCAACCGCCGTCTTTGTGAATTCAAGGCACACTTAACCAGCATGGCTACCACAGCATTCTGCAGCAATACGCCATCCCATCTGGTTGCGCTTAGTGGGAATATCATTTGTTTTTCAACAGAACAATGACCCAAAACACACTTCCAGGCTGTGTAAGGGCTATTTGACAAAGAAGGAGAGTGATGGAGTGCTGCATCAGATGACCTGGCCTCCACAATCAACCCAATTGAGATGGTTTGGGATGAGTTGGACCGCTAAGTGATGGAATAGCAGCCAACAAGTGCTCAATATGTGGGAACTCCTTCAAGACGGATGGAAAAGCATTCCAGGTGAAGCTGGTTGAGAGAATGCCAAGAGTGTGCAAAACTGTCAGGGCAAAAGGGTGTCTACTTTGAAGAATCTCAAATTTAGATTGGTTTAACAGTTTTTTTGGTTACTACATGATTCCATACGTGTTATTTCATCATTTTCATTTCTTCACTATTTTTCTACAATGTAGAAAATAGTAAAAAATGAAGACAACCCCTTGAATGAGAAGGGTGTGTCCCTTTTTGACTGGTACTGTATATATGTACCTTTGACTGGTACTGTATATATGTATGTATGAATGACATTCTCTTGTTACCTCTCCTTCACAGGTGTCCATCTCAATAAACTTGGGCGTACCTGGACCTACCACCACTCTCGTTGTCGGAGAGTCAGAATGCATTCGGCATCATGACTTTAAGGATGAGGATTCTTGGACGCAAAGACTTAGTTCTTTGTGCGCACTGTGAACCAGTAGAGTTTTAATTTTGTTAATAAAATGAAACTGGATTCTGGGACATCTCAGTGTGCAGTAATTTAGATTAGATTGAGCTACACCACAAGTAGAATAAAGCCTGTAAATTCTGTGGCTCTTCTGTACGTTGTCAGCCCCTGATGTTGAAATAGAATGCATTGAAACACCTTATATTGAGATGAGGAAATGGCAACAGAGCTTTTTCAGCACACAAATAAACCTTTATTCTTGCTTCTGAAAGTAAGCCACAATACAAAAGTGTCTGCTAAGAACAGACATGTAAACAAGTATCTATGGAATAAAATGTAAGTGTCAGAGTGAAGTTAAATATTTCTGAACAATAGTAAAACAGTGTGTTAGGAACAGAAATGTAAATAAAAGTAACTATGGAATAAAATGAGTGTCTAGTGTGACTCCTGAGATGTCTAAACAACAGAACAAGTTGTTCATTTCACTGTGGTCCCAGTCGTTCGGTCCATGTCATCTTCTTGAAATCATGCACAAACTCGTGCAGCTGGTGATCGAATTCCTCCCGGAGTTCATCCATGAAATCAGCTGTAGCTGCCAGGACCCTGTGGAGAGTATGAAAAGAGGGGGGAAATTATGAGTGTCTGGAGAGCAGTGTGCATGGTGAGGAAGAAGGAAAACAGAAGAGAGGAAAGTGGATCAGAGTAAAGTCTGAAATTATTTGAATTTCTTTACCTCTGGGACAAGCTGGTGGCTTGGTGCATGACGTTCTCCAGATCTTGAGATGTCTTCAAACATTTGCAATGCCTTTGCTAGTGATGTGTCTAGGACTGAGTCTGAAGCTCTTTCGTCCCTTCTCACACCCCTGCTACTACTACTGCTGCTCTGTGGCGTCACTGAGGAGCAAGCCAGTGGAGTAGGTCTCCTTTCTCCTCAAACCCCTGCTACTACTGTTGCTGCTCTGTGGCGTCGCTGAGGAGCATGCCAGTGGAGTAGGTCTCCTTTCTCCTCAAACCCCTGCTACTACTGTTGCTGCTCTGTGGCGTCGCTGAGGAGCATGCCAGTGGAGTATGTCTCCCTTCTCCTCAAACCCCTGCTACTGCTCTGTGGCGGCGCTGAGGAGCAAGCCAGTGGAGTAGGTCTTGGAGGTGGGCCCAAGATAGAGCTTCCCAGGTCCTGCATTGAGATCGTTTCTAATTCTGCACTGCAACTCAGTGCAGGAGATGGGCTGGCTGCAGAGGTAGTGCTTGGGGCCGGTGAACAGGCAGTACTGGGGCAAAAAACAAAACCAGGTGCTGTCTCCATTCGCTGGTGTTTGTGCCTTGAAAATAAAAAAAAGGGCTATTTAGTACACATATCCAAAACATTAATGAACATCAAATATCATTAACCGAGACTACAACATTGCAAACGTTTGAGCAGAGTTGAGTATGCCTGGCCTAACGTTAGCTACTCAACTCTGCTCAAACGTTCGCAACATTTTTACTAGCTGGACCTTGCTACCAAACTTTGACTTGTGTTACCAATGTGGAAAGCTTGTGATTTTCTTTCTATGAAAAAATGTTTGATCAAAAGTTTAGTTGGTTGGCTTGCTTTCCCTGCACAAGTATGATGCTAAGCTAGCTAGACACTAGCCAGCCAAGTAGCTAGCTCTAGATGGATAACTATTGTTAGCAAAACATGACTACTCTTTTCGTCGAATAGAAAACACAACATACCCCATCCTTTGGTGAAGACGGCACGTTGCTTTCAGTCTTCCATGCTTCCCATGCCAGCAGCAACATCTCTGGAGTAGCCTTTCCACCCGCATCTCCACTGCGGCCCTTGTTTCTTTTCTTTGACAAACTTGTTGCAAACCCTACCCCGCTTTTTCACAAGTGGTTGGGTCAGACCCCAGCTTCTCCGCAATATCCCTCCATGAATTGGCATTTACATGCTGCTCTTTATATAATGCATGGCTAGAATCGTAAAGGTACTTTTGTACCGCCTCGGTCAATCGATGCTCAAAGTTGTCGTTCGCCATGTTGAATCCACACTGAGTTTTGGGCTGAATCGACAAGAAGCAGAAACTCACGTCACCCCTACAGTTGCCCAATCACGGAGGAAGAAAAAATTACTTGTGCCCGAACAGCCAACAAAACGCTAACCAAACTCCAAAATGAACAAAAATGTCATCATAACCATACTGTTTCGGTTGGGAAGCATGTGGCCGCCGTTAGAAGGACAAGAGAGCCCTGAGTACCAGGCCATTAGCGACCTGATGATTGTTAGAGAGTTGGGTACTACCAACGCATGTCCAGAGTGCATAAGAGATTCCCGTGACTCAGTCACATGGAATTTTACTGCGGTTACAACTCATGACTGCTGGTGTGGCAGTAATACGGTCACCGCAACAGCCCATGGTAGGATTCATGTAGGCCTAACTATACTGAACAAAAATATAAATGCAACATGCAACAATTTCACTGAGTTACAGTTCATATAAGGTAATCAATCAATTGAAATTAATTAATTAGGCCCTAATCTATGGATTTCACATGACCGTCAGATGATCCCGCAGGTGAAGAAGCCGGATGTGGAGGCCCTGCGCTGTCATGGTTACACGTGGTCTGCGGTTGTGAGGCCGGATGGACACACTGTCAAAATCTCTAAAACAACGGAGGCAGCTTATGGTAGAGAAATTAACATTAAATTCTCTGGTAACAGCTCTGGTGGACATTCCTGCAGTCAGCATGCGAATTGCGCACCCCCTTAAAACTTGAGACATCTGTGGCATTGTGTTTTGTGAAAAACCCCTTTTCTCTCCAATTTCGATCGTCTCATCGCTGCAACTCCCCAACGGGCTCGGAAGGCGAAGGTCAAGTCATGCGTCCTCCGAAACATGACCCGCCAAACCACGCATCTTAACACCTGCTCGCTTAACCCCAAAGCCAGCCGCATCAATGTGTCGGAGGAAACACCTTTCACCTGACGACGAGGTCAGCCCGGCCCGCCACAAGGAGTCGCTAGAGCGTGATGATCCCCCCCGACCAAACCATCCCCTAACCCGGGCGACATTGGGCCAATTGTGCGCCGTCCTATGGGACTCCTGATCACGGCTGGTTGTGATACAGCCCGGGATCGAACCCGGGTCTGTGTGACGCCTCTTGCACTGCGATGCCATACCAGTCAGGTGGATGGATTATCTTAGCAAAGGAGAAATGCTCACTAATAAGGACGTAAACGAATTTGTTCACAAAATTTGAGAGACATAAGCTTTTTGGAACATTTCTGGGATTTTTTTAAACATGGGACCAACACTTTACATGTGTTTATATTTTTGTTTAGTGTATATCAAAAAATCTCTCTTTCTGGTGCTCCTTACATTCTGTTTGGGGCCTAACATTTAAGTCGGGAGCAGTGTGTGTGTTTGTGGGGGAGAGGGAGAGAGTGTCAAGGCGTTAACTGAAGAGTAGGTTTCATGCAGTGTTTTCCCCTTACTGCCACAATGCCATGCAGCTATGCATGTATATTCCTTCCTCCCATTCCATGTTGGCCTTTGCAAATATGAGCAAATTTGATGCAGTATTTTATTATACAGTGAACAGTGTGAAGTTCAACTCAATGTGTTGTATTGAGTAGAAGTGTGACCATCAGTGACAGGTTTTAGTGTAGCACAAGCGCATAACGTTTAGAAAACGTGAACAATTGTCCGGGGGACAGTACTACTCTGTATCGTGATACTTGGCGTGGTATCGTATCATTACTCAAATGTTGGTATCGTGACAACACTACTTACTTAGATAACTAGCAAGTTAAACTTAGCGCAGAATAATTTTTAGTTGCATGAGAAATATCTTGCTGCGTTTTATAAACGCAGATCTAAAATGCTTCTTATTGTAATTTCAGCACTATGATCTGTAGCTACTTTTCTCTGTTACTTTTCTTGGTGTACCCAGCCTACTTTTATCTGCAAAATGCAAGATTATCTTTAAGCAAAACATTAGGAAATGTAGCTGGCAACATTCCTTCTATGATATACATTAGAAACATGGCCATGCATCGTTTTTGCCAAAATTTGATACAATGAAAAGGCTAAGCTCATTTACTTGTGTGGTTGCCAGCCGGATAGCATTGCACTTCTGTTGATATCTGATGAAAATGAAGCAATTTCTGACGATTGTGTTGCACTAATGTGTTTTCTGTGAAAGAAAACTGTAGTTCTATTAAAAATAATACTTTACTTTCAATTTAAAATGCAACCTCTGTCAATACACAGCTGGACTCACATGCTCCCGCTTTCTCCCGTTATGCTTTTTACAAACACGTGACTGGCTCAACTGTTCTGGGGAACTACGGGAAGCTTCATAATGTCAAATAATGGGACAGGTGAAATGAAGAATGCGATCTGCTCTGTTTAAAGTATTGCACAAGTTGACTGCAGGTATTTACTTGAAGTAGCTATAAATATGACAATTTATTGAAAAACTTCAACAACAAAAAATTCAAATGGTATTGAAAAACCGCCCCCTTGACTATTTCCAAATACCCCGGTATACACGGTATACCGCCCATGCCTAATGCGACCAAAATCATCGCACTTAAAAGGCCATGTAATTTCAGAAGACTGATCATGTCAAATAAGGGAGTCTCCAATCATTCAGAATAGGATTCATGTGGCTACATTGCATACAATAAAACAAATATAAAAGAAAAAAAAAAGAGCTGGGTGTCACATCCCCTGGGGTGGTCTCCCCACCACCAAGGGCTTCCTAGTTGCGTGCATGGAAACGCATAACTGGGAATTCCCTGAGAAAAGCACAACAATGTCTATAAGGGGGGGCGGGGCACAGGTCTGTCAGCAACGCTCTATTAATTTGGCCACTTCTTAATGAGAGGCCCTGCCTACTCAACACTCCACAGAGAAAAAGAGGGGGTCAGGACTTCACACTACGTTTACTAACTGCCAAAGGGATTGGTCAGCATCTAACAACATGAGCCAATGGGAACACAAAAGTACCGGCACTCAGCTTCACCATCCAAAGAATGTAACAGAACAAAAGCCACATGCTGACATGATTGTAATTGTATTATAACAGAGTGATGGCATGGGCATTTTGCAGACATGGTACACAACTTGAACTTCATGGAAACACACAAGAAGTTGTAATCAGAGCAATAAGGTCATTGCATCCGAAGGCTTTAAACATTGACAAAGGTTAGCCAATACCAAAAGCTTACTTCCTGTAAACTTTTTTATTTTCTCTGGGCCACGTGTTCAAATTGCATTAAAACATCTAACTGGGATATAATTAGACATTACAGGCAGACATGTCTACTCCATGCCTGGTCCCCCACTACTAAGGCCAAGAAGCCACACAGTACTGACTCATACTATAGTTGGAAGTTAGCTGGCCTGTTTGGGCTCTCGTCAACTTTGAGCCCTCCACTGTAGTGGCAATAGGAAGACGTCAATATATAACACCACAATCCGCTTCCGCTTGGCACTGAATAAATCTGCCCTGTCAGGGTTTCCCCTCTGGCTGGTCAATATAACGAATTGCATGCGGCTATTGCTGCTACTTCCAGGTAATGGGTTCAGGGCCCAATAAGAACACAGTAAAGGCTACCATCTACCCAGCCAAAAAAACAGGTGGCAGCAGCAGTATTAGAAAAGTGCCACATTACAAATGCAGAATGATGCCTCTTTATATTCTATTTCAATGGAATCTGCAATGGCCATTGGTTTGTGTGTGGAACGGAGCCAGTGTGCCTAGCAATGGTCAGGTAACTTTGCAGTCTATCACTTGACAAGTCCCCTTTTAGCAACACTAACAATGGCTAATTGGTTGACTGATGATTTCTGTGTAAGTCCACAGGAACAAGTTGATTGGCTACAGTGGAATTTCCATTTTGCATTTTCAATCCTCAGCTCGCGCTACTGATAAAAGGGAAAAACTTTTCAATGGTAGCAGTGAGACCTCGACTTTGAAGCGACAGGCACGAACAGACAATTTGAAAGCCTCCTCTGTGGCACACAGCGAAGAAGGAAATAAAATATAGCAAAAATGGTCCGGGATCATTGATGTTGATTGACTAGAACATAAGGCGTGCATATAATCAATGCGGTGCCTGTTAATTTATCATCGAATCACAGCCTACTTCAACTTCGCCAAACAGGTAATGATTTAACAAAAGCGCATTCGCGAAAAAAGCACAATCGTTGCACAAACGTACCTAACCATAAACATCAAAGCCTTTCTTAAAATCAATACACAGAAGTATATTTTTTTAAACCTGCATATTTAGTTACAAGAAACTCATGTTAGCAGGCAATATTAACTAGGGAAATTGTGTCACTTCTCTTGCGTTCTGTGCAAGCAGAGTCAGGGTATATGCAGCAGTTTGGGCCGCCTGGCTCTTTGCGAACTGTGTAAAGACCATTTTCTCCTAACAAAGACCGTCATTAATTTTCCCAAATTATACATAATTATGACATAAGATTGAAGGTTGTGCAATGTAACAGCATTATTTAGACTTAGGGTTGCCACCCGTTCGATAAAATACTGAACGGTTCCGTATTTCCCTGAAATAAACGTTTTGTTTTCGAAATGATCGTTTCCAAATTTGACCATATTAATGACCTAAGGCTCGTATTTCTGTGTGTTTATTATATTATAATTAAGTCTATGATTTGATATTTGATAGAGCAGTCTGACTGAGCGGTGGTAGGCAGCAGCAGGCTCGTAAGCATTCATTCAAACAGCACTTTACTGCGTTTGCCAGCAGCTCTTAGCAATGCTTGAAGCACAGCGCTGTTATTGACTTCAAGCCTACCAACTCCTGAGATTAGGCTGGCAATACTAAAGTGCCTATAAGAACATCCAATAGTCAAAGGTATATGAAATAAAAATGGTATAGAGAGAAATAGTTGACGCATCATAATTCCAATAATAACTACAACCTAAAACTTCTTAACTGGGAATATTGAAAAACTGGGAATATTGAACCACCAGCTTTCATATGTTCTCATGTTCTGAGCAAGGAACTTCTTAAACGTTAGCTTTTTTACATGGCACATACTGCACTTTTACTTTCTTCTCCAACACCGTTTTTGCATTATTTAAACCAAATTGAACATGTTTCATTATTTGAGACTAAATATATTTAATTTAGTAGTAAGTTAAAATAAAAAAAAGTGTTAATTCAGTATTGTTGTAATTGTCATTATTACAAATATATATGTAAATTGGCCGATTAATCGGTATCGGCTTTTTTTAGTCCTCCAATAAATCGGTATCGGCGTTGAAAAATCATAATTGGTCGACCTCTAATCCAAATACTCCGTTAACACACTATTCAAGTACAACGAATAGGTGTATCCTATTCACATGAGTTTCTATGAAGAATGCGCAAAACTCCACACATTGAAGTCTCACCAATGTTGCCAATTTAGCCATCATTTTAAACGAGCACAGTAAACGAGCATAAGATACAGCAAACACTAAACAATATAGGACTGACCGCAACAATGTCAAAATAAATTACAACTAAATACAGAAAGCTGGCCAGCAAAACGAACGTTGCTTTCAAGACAACTGGGAAATCGAAAAGAAAACGAGGTCGAATCATGACGTCTCTGATCTTCAGATCGGAAAGTCGTAGCTCTGGAAAGAGGCCCAGATTTCCCGCCTCTGAATTCCGAGTTGCTTGACCATTCAAAACACATTTTCCCAGTCAGAGCTCGTTTTTCCCCCAGTTGTCTTGAACGCACGGAAGTCGGAGATTTCGCCGTTCCCAGTTGTTTTGAACGCGGCATCTGTCCAAACGCGCTATGGCTCTAGCATCCGTTTCAAAAACACACATTCGTGGTTGCTTACCTTGTCAAGTTCGTCGTGCAGCTCCGAAAGGGTGGGTCTTATCAGCTTGTCCCCCAGCGGAGCAGCACTTTGCCGGTAGAAATCGATGTTAGGCACAGCATCGATGGTGTTGTGGCCAAAAGTCCTCAGGTAATAGGTGTTTGTATGGGTGTCGTAGTGGTAGTGATGCTGGCCTCCTGTCGAAGAATGCAGGCTACCCTCGCTCATTACGGTGTCTCCATTCTGGAAACCTTCAGCGGGCACTACTTCTGGTGGGCTCGCTCCACTCGGATCCATAAAGTTCACCACTCGGAACCGGCCTTTTGCCTCCTCACCACCCGCCGCTGGCTCCGAACCATCGGGGGCTTTGTCGCCAGATGCGAGCGTGGAATCCGAGCTGGGCGTTTTATCAGCGCCGCTGGCTGCTTCAGCCACTAGGTCCACCTGGAACCGACTCGAGCTGGGTGTCGGGCCGGCGGGCTTCAAACCTGTATCCACGGTCAGTCCCTCATTTTCTGGCGCCTGGTTCTCTTCCTGAGCGGGAGGCGTGGAGGGTGGCGCTGACATCGCAAATATTACTGATGAATGGACGAGCTTGCAGAAACAAACCTAGCTAGCTAAATGTCCAGCACAACTCGTGTACAATAGCAAAGCTACACTGCTGCTAAACACAAGTTCTTTCCGACATAAAGTTAGTCAGCGAACACTCCTGATACCACCCAAGTGGTGGAAGACCGTCTGGATATCCGCTCCAACAGAAACGCGGTGCATCCGAATTGAGAAAATTCGGAGAGCTACGAATGGAGAAGGATGCCTTGCTAGTTGCCTCACTAACGTTATATACACTACAAAAAAAGGGCATCAACTTTCAGCCTTGGCTAACGCGTCTTCAAAACTCTTCACGGTCCTCTCGCTTTCAGCACACTTGTACGAAAGCGAATAAAATCCGCGGTGTTATGTTTTTATTTTTTTTAAGTGGATGCTGCATTGACCTTCGTGCAACTCCTCCTAGACTCCCATTACATCCTCGCTGCAATACACACTGCAGTAAGGCATTAAGATACCGACTGGTTGCGTGAGTTCCAAACGGGAGGTAGAGCTCGCGAGATTTCAGCTCATCCTCTTCTAAAGGGAAAATAGGGGAAGACGTGTTATTTTAATTTCTTTCCTTATACAAGGGATGTACCAGTTACATGTACAGTCTGTAGGTGCAGTGGAGAAAACGTTATGCAATCAAAAGAGCAACAAACCAGATGACCGTTAAATTAAAGTTGCCTACCACACATTCTGATGATAGAAACTATTACAAGTTTGAAGTAGTGTCAATTCATACAGTGTAATTGACAGGATGTCCAGAAAAAAACGGGAGAATTTGGCCTGAGCTTATTGCTATGTAATAATTTGAGTCAGTGACTTTTTTTCAGTTCAAAGTTACTTTAATAGTCAAACATATAATTATGGTGTAGTTAGTCATGTGGCTTATTTTCCAATTTAATTTATAAAATTATTTCCTACTTGGCAGTTGTGCTTAGAACTTTTGATGGAATACCTTTAATGTAAACAATATGTGGAGATGAGATGTAGACATAGCCCACCCTTTCATTTTCTAAGCTCTTGTCATGATGTGTAGTTTTGTAAATAAAGGTTTGTGCCTAACCTTTAAATCATGTGATCATGACAATGGAGAGGGCATGTTGTAGCCTCTAGCAAGATAAAGATATGTAGGTTTACACTATGCCAATCAGTAATTGGTCTGTGTTTGGAGGTTGGCCAGCTCAAATGCACCAGCTGTTGTACTTTTTGTTTTTCACCAACTCAATTAGGAGCGACCCTAAATGTACTGTACATGTCGACGTTCATTGTATCTTTTGTCCCCACAACAACAGAACTATTCAGATAATGGTTAAACTAGGCCTAATCTGTGTTGTTTGTAGTCTAGATACAGGAGAAACAAAGAGATTGCATTACTGTGTGTTTTCTTTTAGGCCACATTACTGATGCAAAAGGATCTTAGAGGGCTGTCAGGAGAGTGGCTGTCCAGGGCTCATTGTTGTGGGTGTTTTTAGTGTTACATCTACATGCATAGATCATATTTATATCATTGGATCGTCAGCAATGTGACACCACACCCCTAATTCCTGATCAGTCCCCTCCCTACAACACACTCTACCCTCTCCAAGCCAACCAAGCATTTGTGGTAACACTTTACGCAAAGGTATAATGCATTTTCTGTGAACAATTGTTTTTAATTGGGTCACAAAGGCAACACAATTTATTTAAAAAAATATTAATTTTGAAAGCAACTTTTCCCCCTTTTTGAACAACCCCACCACCTCACCCCATACCAAAAATACCTCTGGCGGCCCCACCCCATCCACAACCTCTGTCAACACATACAGTTGAAGTCGGACGTTTACATACACCTTAGCCAAATACATTTAAACTCCGTTTTTCACAATTTAATCCTAGTAAAATTTCCCTGTCTTAGGTCAGTTAGGATCACCACTTTATTTTAAGAATGTTCAATGTCAGAATAATAGTAGAGAGGGATTTATTTCAGCTTTTATTTCTTTCATCACATTCCCAGTGGGTCAGAAGTTTACATACACTCAATTAGTATTTGGTAGCATTGCCTTTAAATTGTTTAACTTGGGTCAAATGTATCGGGTAGCCTTCACAAGCTTCCCACAATAAGTTGGGTGGATTTTGTCCCATTCCTCCTGACAGAGCTGGTGTAACTGAGTCAGGTTTGTAGGCCTCCTTGCTCGCACACGCTTTTTCAGTTCTGCCCACAAATGTTCTATACAATTGAGGTCAGGACTCCAATACCTTGACTTTGTTGTCCTTAAGCCATTTTGACACAACTTTAGAAGTATACTTGGGGTCATTGTC
This sequence comes from Hucho hucho, assembly GCA_003317085.1. Classification (NCBI taxonomy): domain Eukaryota; kingdom Metazoa; phylum Chordata; class Actinopteri; order Salmoniformes; family Salmonidae; genus Hucho; species Hucho hucho. The sequence goes on along the minus strand of QNTS01000015.1, from coordinate 1,012,703 downwards.
CATTTGGAAGACCCATTTGCGACCAAGCTTTAACTTCCTGACTGATTTCTTGAGATGTTGCTTCAATATATCCACGTAATTTTCCTCCCTCATTATGCCATCTATTTTGTGAAGTGCACCAGCCCCTCCTGCAGCAAAGCACCCCTACAACGTGATGCTGCCACCCCCGTAATTCACGGTTGGGATGGTGTTCTTCGGGTTGCAAGCCTCCCCCTTTTTCCTCCAAACATAACAGTGGTCATTATGGCCAAACAGTTCTATTTTTGTTTCATCAGACCAGAGGACATTTCTCCAAAAAGTATGATCTTTGTCCCTATGTGCAATTGCAAACCGTAGTTTGGCTTTTTTATGGCGGTTTTGGAGCAGTGGCTTCTTCCTTGCTGAGCGGCCATTCAGGTTATGTCAATATAGGACTCGTTTTACTGTGGATATAGATACTTTTGTACCGATTTCCTCCAGAATCTTCACAAGGTCCTTTGCTGTTGCTGATTGATTTGCACTTTTCGCACCAAAGTACGTTAATCTCTAGGAGACAGAACCCGTCTCCTTCCTGAGCGGTATGACGGCTGCGTGGTCCCATGGTGTTTATACTTGCATACTATTGTTTGTACAGATGAACGTGGTACCTTCAGGCGTTTGGGAATTGCTCCCAAAGATGAACCAGACTTGTGGAGGTCTACAATCTTTTTCTGAGGTCTTGGCTGATTTATTTTGTTTTTCCTATGATGTCAAGCAAAGAGGCACTGAGTTTGAAGGTAGGCCTTGAAATACATCCACAGGTACACCTCCAATTGACTCAAATTATGTAAATTAACCTATCAGAAGCTTCTAAAGCCATGACATAATTTTCTGAAATTGTCCAAGCTGTTTAAAGGCACAGTCAACTTAGTGTATGTAAACTTCTGACCCACTGGTATTGTGATACAGTGAAATAATCTGTCTGTAAACAATTGTTGGAAAAATTACTAGTGTCATGCACAAAGTAGATGTCCTTACCAACTTGCCAAAACTATAGTTTGTTAACAAGAAATTTGTGGAGTGGTTGAAAAACAAGTTTTAATGACTCCAACCTAAGTGTATGTAAACTTCCGACTTCAACTGTACATATGCAGTACCAGTCAAAAGTTGACACACCTACTCATTCCAGTTTTTCTTTATTTTTACAATAGTGAAGACATCAAAACTATGAAATAACACATATGGAATCATGTAGTAACCAACAAAATATATTTATATTTGAGATTCTTCAAAGTAGCCACCCTTTGCCTTGATGACCGTTTTTGCACACTCATGGCATTCTCTCAACCAGCTTCATGAGGTAGTCACCTGGAATGCATTTCAATTAACAGGTGTGCCTTTTTAAGTTAATATGCAGAATTACTTTCCTTAATGCGTTTGAGCCAACGTGTTGTGACAAGGAAGGCGTGGTATACAGAAGATAGCCCTATTTTGTAAAAGACCAAGTCCATATTATGGAAAGAACAGCTCAAATAAGCAAAGAGAAATGACAGTCCATTACTTTAAGACATGAAGGTCAGTCAATCTGGAAAATGTCAACAACTTTAAAAGTTTCTTCAAGTGCAGTCGCAAAAACCATCAAGCGCTATGATGAAACTGGCTCATGAGGACCGCCACAGGAAAGGAAGACCCAGAGTTACTTCTGCTGCAGTTCATTGGAGTTACCAGCCTCAGAAATTGCTGACCAAATAAATGCTTCACAGAGTTCAAGTAACAGACACATATCAACATCAACTGTTCGGAGGAGACAGCGTGAATCAGGCCTTCATTGTTGAATTGCTGCAAAGAAACCACTACCAAAGGACATCAATAAGAAGAAGATACTTGCTTGGGCCAAGAAACACGAGCAATGGGCATTAGACCGGTGGAAATCTTCCTTTGGTCTGATGAGTCCTCCTCCATGCGTCTCACAAAGACACAGTGGTTGGAGGTGTGATGGTGTGGGGGTGCCTTGCTGATGACACTGTCTGTGATTTATTTAGAATTCAAGGCACACCTAACCAGCATGGCTACAACAGCATTCTGCAGCGATACACCATCCCATCTGGTTTGCGCTTATTTATTTTATTTAACCTTTATTTAACTAGGCAAGTCAGTTAAGAACAAATTCTTATTTACAATGACGGCCTACCCCGGCCAAACCGGACGACGCTGGGCCAATTGTGCACCGCCCTATGGGACTCCCAATCACGGCTGGATGTGATGCAGCCTTAGTGGGACTATCATTTGTTTTTCAACAGGACAATGACCCAAAACACACCTCCAGGCTGTGTAAGGGCTATTTGACGAAGAAGGATAGTGATGGAGTGCTGCATCAGATGACCTGGCCTCCACAATCACCCGACTTCAACCTAATTGAGATGGTTTGGGATGAGTTGGACCGCAGAGTGAAGGAAAAGCAGCCAACAAGTGATCTGCATATGTGGGAACTCCTCCAAGACTGTTGGAAAAGCATTTCAGGTGAAGCTGGATGAGAGAATGCCAAGAGTGTGCAAAGCTGTCATCAAGGCAAAGTGTGGCTACCTTGAAGAACCTAAAAAAATATATATATTTAATTTGTTTAACACTTTTTTGTTTACTACATGATTCCATATGTGTTATTTCATAGTTTTGATGTCTTCACTATTATTCTACAATGTAGAAAATAGTAAAACAAATTAAGAATGAGTCCAAACGTTTGACTGGTACTGTGTATATATATATATTATTATTATTGAAAGGTATAATAATTTATAACTTGTTAAGGCTTGTATGCTTGTAACAAAACATTTGAGAATATATTTCAAATTGAATAGGTTAATCATTTTACAATGATTTATAATAGAACAGTAATGGTGATTTGTAATCCCAAGACATCATCATGATTGATTATGAAATGAGTGCTTATGTCAGTTTAATGAATGACAGTGCCAGAGCAACAAGTTATTCAGAACCCATATGATCTGCTGTTGACTTAACTCCAGTAGCTAATCCCCTATCTGCACTGCATGGTACACTGCTATCCTCTGTCCATCATTTGGCTGTACTGTACAAGATTTCAAGATTTCCACTTCAAAGGTCTAAAAGTCTTCTTGTAGTAGGGTAGTTGGAGATCTTCCTGCTGCTGTGTGAGCAGATCTTGGCTCTTGGTACGGCAACATCTTTGCTCAGCAGTGTTCTAAGGCCAGAGGTCAGATCCACCAGTAAGTTTCTTCTCCTTATTACCCGGCTACTCTATAATCCTGTTAATACAATTATTTACAGCCCAGGAGCTCATTACAGGGAGACCAGTCAGCCAGGCCAGGCAATGACAGCCACTCACTCTGTCTGCTAACTAGCTCACTAGCTCAGACACTCAAATAGTCTGCACTGGTCACACAATTGAATTATAACAAATTAGCTTTGGACATTGAGGTGGGATGAGATACGTGCCTGTCAAATAGAATGCCACAGTGATGTTGGCATAATACCCATAAAACTCAGCGGTCAAACACGGAAATGGTTCCAATCATTTTTTCAACATTCATTTTTCCCATAGGGGATTTTAGAAACACTTAAAATTAAGTCTGTGTTTGCTGTAAGCTTACCTTGGTGTGGCATTGTGATAACTGTATAAATCTCTCGGATAAGGTGACATTTATCAGTATATTTAGTCTCTATTTACTTTCAGATTATAAAATGCTAATTCGCTTCAAAGTAGACATCATGCAAGACTACAAATCCCTGCAAGCTCCTGCACGTCATCTCTAACCGACACCTTGCTGTCAGCTAGCTACTAGCTACCTTGATCCAAAACAAAATATTAATCTACTGTTCCATATTTTATTTAAGTAAAAGTCATAAACTGACACGTACCTAAACATTTTTATAGAGGTGCTGACTGAGAGTAAACTATGAAAAATAAATAAAGTCGCACACATTAATTATTCTCTGGACCTGAGATCAAATTCAATATTCAAACCACAATTTTTTTTTAGGGAGGAGATTCAGTGGGCCTCCCTCTGTAGAAGAAGGGTCTTAATGTTACCTCTCCTTGATAGGGTAAAATGCTCAATAACTATGTATTTGAGGGAGGAGATAGGAGGATTAGCTTCAACAAAGTGGGCTGCTACTGGGTAGTCAGTGTTCTTACACCTGATTGCGCTGCAGTGTTCAGCTATTCATTGTTTTAATTGTCTTTTTGTTTGCTCAATGTAAGCTTTACCACACGACAGGTGATGAGATAGATGGACATATTTTATTTAACTAATATTTGTTGGCTTATTTATGTTTTTGGTCTTGTGTCTGACTGCTACTTTCCCAGTAGCAGTCAGATATTTACAATGTTCCATGAATAGGCTAGTTTTCTGCAAAGAAGCGAGCCAAATAGCTAGCTACCTAGATGATATTAGCAACATACCCATATTTTACCAGATCCTCTCCTCCTTCAGCCGGTGGAGGTCTAATATTTAATCCCTTACATTTTCTGCCAACTGTATGAACAAGGTGAAATCTACTTCAATTCATGGTGTCAGAATGCACTGCTGTATTAAAACAATTCAGAAGTAATTTGTTGACATGTTCTGTTGCAGATTCAAAGCCAGATAAAGTTGTTGCAGAATGTATCCATAATCATGAATTAATAAGCATACCGTAAAACTTCAATTAATAGCCAAGGCGCTTATTAGAGCTAGGTGACTATTTGAGCCAGGTGACTATTTCCTTAATGCACACAGCCTTTGCTCAATGAAATGTTGAAAAGACTAACACACTGATAATTGTGACCATTATGATCAGTATAAACATTATAATAATAAATCCATCGCAGATCAGACTTGCAAAGACTAGGCTGCCTATCATATCGTTTCCCCTGTATTTGCAATGCGATCACACCAGATAAACTACCGTATTCAACATATTCCAAGTCCCCAAGACTTTGGGAGATGCCTTCAATACCATGCACTAGGGGCAAATTAACTGTGAAGTTTATGCGCAACCATAAAATCTTTTTCTGTTTTAACAACCTTAACCCTTACCTCCTTTCACTTCACCCATAGACGTTTATCCCCCCCGGACAAACGTGGAATACTGAAGTGAGACCGTGAGATCTTGTGGCTAGTTGAGACTACCATGTCAAACCACACTGCTGTTTCGTCCATGGCAATGATGTTGCTTTCCTTTCTCTTTTTTTGCGCAATTTTTACGGCATTCACTGAAGTTCACTCATGAACAATTCATTTAGACCTGGCGTTTATTTGAAACAGGCGTTTTATATTCTGAAATGTGTGCCAATTCCAGCCTACTAAAAGGGACAGGCGGCTATTTGAGACTGCGTTTAATTGAAGTTTTACTGTATTTTTTTGACAAGAATGAACCTAGTCACCAATCAATTAAGTCAAACACATGCGCAACCATCAACATTCAACATATTCCAAGTCCCCAAGACATTGGGAGATGCCTTCAATACCTTCAATACTCCAACAATTGCATTGTTTTAAAGAAATCAAAATAACATATACACATCTGACTTGAAGTACAGATACAATTATTTATTCATCAATGCCACAAACCTGGGACATCGAAGAGCACCATATCAACTATAATTACTATCCGAAAGCGCACAGATTCTGCTGCTTTTCCATTATACAAATTAGACCAGCACAAATTACGCACAATGTAAAACAGCATATTTCAATTTTGGTGGATGAGTTACAAATGGAGAAACAACTGGATGCGTGAGGTAGTTTTAATATACAATACTAGGACAACTCCAGCAGAATGAGAAACAAACATTCACACTTAAGACTTAAAACAAGGAAGCCATGCCTATCACCAGCAACAGCGTCGCCTATGGGCACAAACCCACCGTCGCTGGACCAGACATGACTAGCAAAAAGTGCTCTTCACTGACGAGTCGCTGTTTTGTCTCACAAGGGGTGATGGTCGGATTCACGTTCATCGTCAAAGGAATGAGCGTTACATCCTCGGCCTGTACTCTGGAGCGGGATCGATTTAGAGGTGGATGGTCCGTCATGGTCTGGGGCGGTGTCACAGCATCATTGGACTGAGCTTGTTGTCTTTGCAGGCAATCTCAACGCTGTGTGTTACAGGGAAGACATCCTCCTCCGTCATTTGGTACCCTTCCTGCAGGCTCATCCTGACATGACCCTCCAGCATGACAATGCCACCAGCCATACTGCTCGTTCTGCGCGTGATTTCCTGCAAGACAGGAATGTCAGTGTTTTGCCATGGCCACCGAAGTGCCCGGATCTCAATCCCATTGACCATGTCTGGGACCTGTTGGATCGGAGGGGGAGGGCTAGGGCCATTCCCCCCAGAAATGTCCCGGAACTTGCAGGTGCCTTGGTGGAAGAGTGGGGTAACACAGCAAGAACTGGCAAATCTGGTGCAGTCCATGAGGAGGAGATGCACTGCAGTACTTAATGCAGCTGGTGGCCACACCAGATACTGACTGTTACTTTTGATTTTGACCCCCCCTTTGTTCAGGGACATTTCTGTTAGTCACACGTCTGTGGAACTTGTTCAGTTTGTCTCAGTTGTTGAATCTTGTTATGTTCATACAAATATTTACACATGTTACGTTTGCTGAAAATAAACGCAGTTGACAGTGAGAGGACGCTTCTTTTTTTGCTGAGTTTATATCCACACCCTTCTTGTCAATTTTGCTGACGTCAGTTGTAAGCAGCACATTTACCACTGCATTCAGTCTGAACCCCAGAATAACCAGGAGGAAATCATTACACAGGTGGGAGAAAAAAAGGTAACAAAAACAGTCCAACACTTTTAAGCGTGTAACTAAGTCTAGAAAAAGTGAAGGAAGCAGCATTGGGAAAATGGGTAAAGGTCGGGTGGATTTATAGAGATAAGATGGAGAGTTCAAAAGTGTCCGAAGTTGAGGGACCATGGTGCATAGAAGGCATAGTGTGGAGTAAGTGGTAGCTAGAGGGTTGGTTGGCCATATGATAATAGAATATAGAACATAGAACATAGAATTAACATAAAATGGGGGTGCTGATCTGTTTCTGCACCCCTTTAGGTAGTTTTCACACAAATATCCGGCCCACCCATGTCCAGTCATACTCGGGGTATCAGCGTGTGTCCTTTGCCACCATTCCGTCTCAGTTGTAGCAGTCAAATTGTGACGTTTCAGGAAAGTAGGCGTATGTCACGCGCCACTACTTCACAGGAGAGGCATTTGAACATAACCATTTTTAAATAAAAAAATATGTTTTTTGGCAGAAATGCCTTCTGGAACATGTGAACTTTCATGTCCCTTAATAACAAACTTGTATGCCATCTGTAAATACAAATACAATTGTTAGTATTACGAGCCTATTTTGTTTAGCCACAGAAAAAGACTTCCCGCTAGCCATGATTGGCTGAGATAATGGATGGGCTGGACATGCCGAGAGATGAGTATGGATTGGTCTGCCATGTAGCACACTTCTTGTCCATGACATGAGCTGGTAAGTATGTGTAGGTAATCCTTTCTAACGCGGCTTTAAAAAAAATATATCACATAGTAGAACTGCAAAAGTGTTGCTCTCCACTTTCTGGAGGACTGAGTGTTGAAATCAGTGGAATCAGAGTATGATAGCTAAGGAGATGGAGAAAATTCAGGCGTTTGATTGCAAATATGCAGAGGGAGTCGAAAAGAGAACACACAGAAGGCTATTGCATAAAACACCTGACTCCGGATTACATCTTCAAACTAAGGGCAACCATGGCATCCGTGACAGAGAGGGAGAAGGGTCCATCCATGTATACAGGTAAGATAGTCTAGCTAGCTACATTTTCAGATATTAAACGTTTCTGTTAACTAGTTAAAGCGTACTGTTAGCTAGCTAGCTAACGCTAGCTGGCTGGCTCACTAGCTAACGTTACGTGTATGATCTCTGTAGTAATATTATTCATATCTCAGAGCCAACCAGGAACTGAGGCTGCGGCCGGGGCAAGGGGAGTAGGGGCAGGGTAAGCAGGTCTGGAGCGGAATCCATGGAAACAGTAGAGCAGGGGTCCAAGGCCTAGGTGCTCTACAGGTTAGTGTATGTGCCCTACACTGTAAAAAAATTGACTGTAGAAATTACAGTAAATTAACAGCAAAAAAGTTGGCAGTAAAAGTACTGTAAAACAACAGATTTACTGTAAATTAGATTTACATGTTGCTGCAGCTGTATTACGATAACTTACTGTTTATAAATAACAGCCTGTTTATAAATAACAGATGTACAGTACCTGTACACCTTTCTGATTACAGTATGTTATTGTGCTTCTATTTTACAGTCATTATTTGTATCTAAGAAATGTACAGGATTTACTTGGCTACTCAAATTGCCATTAACTTACTGTCATTTATGTTATAGTCTTTTTGCTGTAAAACTACAGCTATCTGTTGTATGTGCTTTTACAGTAACATATGACATTTACAGATAGAATATGCCAATAGTACACTAAACTTCTAAAACATTTGCATTACCAAAACAAGTAAACACAATATGTGATGTGTTAAGCATGGTTTAATGTAAACAAACCAAAAAAGTGGCACATTCAATAAGCTCCCATAGTACAATTTCACCGTTGGTCGGTGGGAAATGCCAATAAACGGCAGCCAAATGGGCTACATCACAAACGCCTCAATTACAAACCTACACCTTTCCCCTACTGTAGCACCTATCAAAAAGTGTAAATCTGAGAATGATTCATCAGGACAGAATACAATTGTTAATCTGAATAGTATTGGTATGACATAACTTCACAAAATCAAGGGTTTCCATTATAGCATTTGTAAGGATAGATGCAACCATTTCATATACAAAACTGAAGCATCTTTGAAAAATTGCGCAAAATTATGTTTAATGATATTCCAGCTTGTATGTGACAAAAAAGAGTGAGAGTTTGTCACAAGTCTATTCTGCATTCAGATGCAAAGCCATTTTTTTTCAAATGTATCAATATTCAAAATAGATAAACGTCCTGAATAAGGTGCATGTTTATAACGGTTCCTGCATAGAAAGTGACAGAATCTTTGGACACTGTGTTAACAAACCTCCAGATGAGCTTCAATGCCATACAACACTCCTTCCGTGGCCTCCAACTGCTCTTAAATGCAAGTAAAACGAAAAATGTTCTTCAACCGATCGCTGCCCGCACCTGCCCGCCCGTCTAGCATCACTACTCTGGACGGTTCCGACTTAGAATATGTGGACAACTACAAATACCTAGGTGTCTGGTTAGACTGTAAACTCTCCTTCCAGACTCACATTAAGCATCTTCAATCCAAAATTACATCTAGAGTCGGTTTCCTATCTCGCAACAAAGCATCCTTCACTTATGCTGCCAAACATACCCTCGTAAAACTGACTATCCTGCTAATCTTTGACTTCTGCAATGTCATTTACAAAATAGCCTCCAACACTCTGCTCAGCAAATTGGATGTAGTCTATCCCAGTGCCACCTGTATGCTCTCGTTGGCTGGCCCTCGCTTCATGTTCATCGCCAAACCCACTGGCTCCAGGTCATCTATAAGTCTTTGCTAGGTAAAGCCCCGCCTTATCTCAGCTAGCGGGTTTGGCGGTCACCATAGCAGCACCCACCCATAGCACACGCTCCAGCAGGTATATTTCACTGGTCATCCCCAAAGCCAACTCCTACTTTGGCCGCCTTTCCTTCCAGTTCTCTGACTGGAACGAATTGCAAAACGTTAAGCATCAGCTGTCAGAGCAGCCTACCGGTCATTGCACCTGTACATAGCCCATCTGTAAATAGCCCACCCAACTACCTCATTCCCATATTGTTATTTATTTTTTGCTCCTTTGCACCTCTACTTGCATATTCATCTTCTGCACATCTATCACTCCAGTGTTTAATTGCTCATTTGTAATTATTTTGCCACTATGGCCTATTTATTGCCTTACCTCCCTAATCTTACTACATTTGCAACACTGTACATATACTTTTCTATTGTGTTATTGACTGTACTTTGTTTTTCCCATACTTAGTTTTTCCCATTTTTCTCTGATGTTTGTGTTGCACTGCTTTGCTTTATCTTGGCCAGGTCGCAGTTGTAAATGAGATCTTGTTCTCAACTGGCCTACCTGGTTAAATAAAGGTGAAATAAAAATGAATAAAAAAATGAATTAATTAGTAATCTGGGGCACCACGGGAAAAGTTAGTAACATGCTAATATCTCCCGACTAAACTATAAAGATATAAATATCTCTTACATCAGTCACAGTCAATTCATTAATTCTTATTTACCTTCAGTCTCATTCTGAATGTCGCAAAACTCTTGGATATCTGCACGAACCCTAGCATAAATGATGAATCAGCGATATACAAATTGGCTTAATTATTTATTTACTAGCTAACTAAATAATCACAGAGAATTACATAAACACACAAACAGGATAGCTTACACATTGATTATTACACAATGCAATGAAAAGTCCCTAGTGGACTAACCCGGTATGACAGCTTGGTAGACAATGGAAAATGGGTGGAGACAGATAAAGAGCGGGAAAGACAGTTTGGGAGAGACAGAAAGTGGGCTTATTGTACGTACATGTGGAAAATACTCCCATCGTAAATATGGATATTTAGCACCCTAACAACCGTTCATTCGGATTTAGAAATGCAACACATATTTACGCTTGTATGTCTTTGTTGTCTCTCTGTTGAAATCGACGGTCCATCTGGGGAGGAATTCGACAGAAGTCTCTGGTTTGTCCACCGGAGATCAAAGTCTTTCGTAGTTGTATTTTGTTCAGCGGGCTCTGTTCGTTAGAATAGAGCAGTGAGAGGAAATTGTTGTTTGTCTCTCGTCTTCGGTCGAGTTTACTAGACTATTTTAGATATACAGCTGCAGACTGTAAATGTCTAGTCTTTATCTTCTTCACTCGTTGAGAGTTTCTGACCATTGTGACGTATTCACCTCGCGCTGCACGTATACTGGTCTGGTGGACTCTATCCATTCGTGACGTCCGGTTCAACACCGTCCGCCTGCTTGGTCTTTAGTCTTGTAGTTTTCTTAACCATTTCAACGTGTACAGCTGGCGCTGCACGTAACTGGTCTCCATTTAAATGGCAACCATTTCAGCGTGTGGACTGCGTCATCACGTTCTCTGGACTAATGTTCATTTTGTTTGTGAGTCCTTTTATAAACTCTGGCAAAAGGGGTGTTCTATAACGCCGACATAATGCCTGTGTTCACGTGGGTGTGGTCACTGACTGGTTAAAACAATTCTCAGTTAGAAGGCTAACATCACATTTCATCACAAATATATTTAATAATATAAGTTCCACAACATTTAGAGATACAGTTATGTTGTTATACCATCCTTAATGAGATCCCAAAACAACAACTGATCTGACATAATTGTTCTTTCAGTACCCACAGACCATTCCAACTGTTTGGATTACAGAAATATTGTTTAATGTGAGTAATCTCCTTGTAACAAAGAGGTTTCTTTCCCCTTCTCCTGTAAATCCCAAAGGCAGAGTGCACCAGATAAGAATTACAGACTGCTTATAGGACACAGAGACTTGCAGCATAGTCTCCCCCCCAGAAAGGGCCAACCAGGCAGGATATAACCCCACTCACTTTGCCAAAGCACAGCCCCCCCACCACCAAAGGGATATCAACAGACCACTAACTTACTACCCTGAGACAAGGCCAAGTATAGGGGCTGCAAAACCGGATAGGAAGATCACGTCAGAGACTCAACCCACTCAAGTCGAGTATTGTGAAAAAAACCTGGCATGCTGTGATGCACCCTCATAGGGACGGCATGGGAGAGCGCGAGGAAGCCCTTGACTCAGCCCCCGTAATAGGGTCACTCCAGTGCTTTGCCGTTCACCTTCACACCCCTGGACCAGACTACACTCAATCATAGGACCTACTGAAGAGATGAATCTTCAGTAAAGACTTAAAAGGTTGAGACCAAGTCTGCATCTTTCACATGGATTGTCAGACCATTCCATAAAAATGTAGCTCTAAAGGAGAAAGCCCTGCTCCAGCTGTTTGCTTTGAATTTCTAGGAACAATAAGGAGGCCAACGTTTGTGGCCGTAGTGTACGTGTAGGTATGTCCGTTAGGACCAAATCGGAGAGATAAGTAGGAGAAAGTCACTGTAATGCTTTGTAAAATCCGCCCAAGCCTTAACAGGAAGCCAGGACTTGAGCAATATGATACAATTTTGCACTAGCTGAAGTTTATTTCGTGCCTTATCCGAGTAGCTGGAGAGTAGAGCATTGCAGTAGTTTATTTTTTTGTTTTTGTAATGTTACGTAGATGGAAAAATGCTGCTTTTGAAATATTTTTGATAGGCTCGTCAAAAGAGAGATCAAGGTCAGAAGTAACGCAGAGGTCCTTCACAGTTTTATTTGAGATGACTGTACAACCATTGAGATTCATTGTCAGATCCGACAACATATCTCTTTGTTTCTTGGGACCTAGAACTAACATCTCTAAGTTTAAAAGTAAAACATTTGCCGTCGTCCACTTCCTTTTGCTTCCAGGGTAGGCAATCTTGGGGCTTCACCATGTTTCATCAAAATGTATAGCTGTGCACTGCAAAGTTGTTTTGACTGTACCAATTGGGAACTATTATTTGAGTCATGCTCCAGCTTAAATGAACAAATACTAACAGTGTCAAAATATGACGGAGAGTAAACATGGAGAACCAATCCCCAAAAGATAATGCGACTCCTCGTCGGACACAGACGATTTATGCTTTTCACCACCCGGAATGGTAATGGTGGAAACCAATTTGTTAAAGTTGATAAATGATACACTGGGCATACTTGAATTAGTCAGTAAATATATAAAGGTGTTGAAGGTGAGCCTCGAGATGAGTGACGAAAAAGCTGCAACAATGGAGAAAGATACTGTCACGTCTGCTCCCGCTCTTCTCCCCCCCCGGCGCTTGAGGGCGCCAGGCTGCCCTGCATCACGCACTCCTGCCATCTATTACGCACACCCGCCTTCCCTCGTCACACGCATCAGCGATATTGTATTCACCTGGACTTATTTATCACTTGTTTATTTCCTCCCCTTTATTTGTCAGTTCCCTTGCTCTGTTCCCTGCTGCTGCGTTAATTGTCATTTTTGTCTGTATTACTTGTGTGCTGATGCTGTTCCTGTCTTGTTCCATGTCTGTTCCTTATTAAATGTTTTACTCCCCGTACCTGCTTCGTCTCTCCAGCGTCATCCATGTGACAGAAACAAACAAGCTAAAAGGTACAGTCAATAAGATGGAAACGGACGTTAATGAACTTAAAAAGGAGAACATGCTTCTGGGAGAAGCCTTACTTGATATACAGTCTAGATCTATGAGTGAAAGTGTGGTACAGTGCCTTGCAAAAGTATTCATCCCCCCTGGCGTTTTTTCCTATTTTGTTGCATTACAACTTGTCATTTAAATTGATTTTTATTTGGATTACATGTAATGGACATACACAAAATAGTCCAAATTGGTGAAGTGAAATGAAAATAATTACTTGTTTAAAAAACAAATAGGAAAAGTGGTGCGTGCATATTTATTCACCCAGTTTGCTATGAAGCCACTAAATAAGACCTGGTGTAACCAATTCCATTCAGAAGTCACATAATTAGTTAAAAAAAAGTCCACCTGTGAGCAATCTGTGTCACATGATCTGTCACATGATCTCAGTATATATGCACCTGTTCTGAAAGGCCCCAGAGTCTGCAACACCACAAAGCAAGGGGCACCACCAAGCAAGCGGCACCATGAAGACCAAGGAGCTCTCCAAACAGGTCAGAGACAAAGTTGTGGAGAAGTACAGATCAGGGTTGTGTTAAAAAAATATATCTGAATTGTTGAGCATCCCACGGAGCACCATTAAATCCATTATTAAAAAATGGAAAGAATATGGCACCACAACAAACCTGCCAAGAGAGGACCGCCCACCAAAACTCACGGACCAGGCAAGGAGGGCATTAATCAGAGAGGCAACAAAGAGACCAAAGATAACCCTGAAGGAGCTACAAAGCTCCACAGCAAAGATTGGAGTATCTGTCCATAGGACCACTTTTAGCCGTACACTCCACAGAGCTGGGCTTTACGGAAGAGTGGCCAGAAAAAAGCCATTGCTTAAAGAAAAAAATAAGCAAACACGTTTGGTGTTCACGTTTGGTGTCCAAACATATGGAAGACGGTACTCTGGTCAGATGAGACAAAAATTTTGCTTTTTGGCCATCAAGGAAAATGCTGTCTGGCGCAAACCCAACACCTCTCATCACCCTGAGAACACTATCCCCACAGTGAAGCATGGTGGTGGCAGCATCATGCTGTGGGGATGTTTTTTATCGGCAGGGACTGAGAAACTGGTCAGAATTAAAGGAATGATGGTTGGCGCTAAATACAGGGAAATTCTTGAGGGAAAACCTGTTTCAGAGGTTCACCTTCCAGCAGGACAATAACCTTAAGCATACTGCTAAAACAAAATAGGAAAAATGCCAAGGGGGGTGAATACTTTCGCAAGCCACTCTACTTACTGGTATAAAAGAAAAAGGCGAAAGTCCTGAAATTGTGGTGAAATAATTATTTCATACAGCGTTGCAGATCCCAGGTGACGTTGTCAACAAAATCCAACTCTAACGTGTACACCGTGTGTACACCGTTTAGGACAGAGAGGACAGAAATATGAGCGCCCAATCGTTGCCAAATTTGCATTCTTTAAAGATAAAATAATGGTTAATGTAAAATTAACAGCTGTTCAGAAGGACTCATGTGAAGGCCAAATTACAGAGGAGGAACTTCTTGATGCAAATAAAGCATTTAAGTCAGGGAAAACTCCAGGATTGGATGGCATACCAGCGGAGGTATACCAAACCTTTTTTGATATACTCAGAGGACCGTTATGAGCATGTTATAACCATTCCTACAAAAAATGTTGATTATAAATGATCAGATACTCAACAAAAAGGACTGATTTCATTATTATTCATGAAAGATCCAGGCCATTTAAAAAATTGGAGGCACATAGCGCATAGAATTAAAAAGGTATTGTTGGATATTGTTCATCCTAATCAGACATTTTTTTATATGGACGATACATTGGAGATAATATAAGACAAGTAGTGGAAACAATAGAACACTATGTAAAATCGGGGAAACCAGGTCTGGTATTCATGGCTGACTTTGAAGAGGCTTTTGATTAAAACAAATGGTCTAACGGTGATGTGGACATACATATATATTTATCCCGAAAGAAAGAAATGATCTTACTACAATACACTTTAATAGAAAGTTAGCAAAAATAGATAAGATCATGCTACCATGGAAAGGAAAATACTTGTCTATTTGTGGAAAAATCACCCTGATTAACTCTTTAGGCATATCACAGTTTACAAATTTGCTTAAGGAAACTGGCAACCTGTTTTTTAAATTATATGAGCAAAAAATACTCCATTTTATTTGGAACAGCAAACTAGACAAAATTAAACGGTCCTATTTATATTATGAATATGAATTCGGAGGGCAGAAATGAATAAATATTAAACCATTAAACCTCTCACTGTGGTGTACACTTCAATGCCATTGGAGGAATCCCGGAACATATTCCAGTCTGTGCTAGCAAAACAGTCCTGTAGCTTGGCTTCTGCTTCATCTGACCACTTTCTTATTGACCGAATCACTGGTGCTTCCTGCTTTAATTTTTGCATGTAAGTAGGAATCAGGAGGATGGAATTATGGTCAGATTTGCCAAACGGAGGGCAAGGGAGAGCTTTGTATGCATCTCTGTGTGTGGAGTATAGGTGGTCCAGAGTTATTTTCCCTTTGGTTGCACATTTAACATGCTAATAGAAATTTTGTAAAATGTATTTAAGTTTCCCTGCATTAAAGTCCCCGGCTACTAGGAGCGCCGCCTCTGGGTGAGCGTTTTCTCTTTTGCTCATGGTGGAATACAGCTCATTCAATGCTATCTTAGTGCCAGCCTCTGACTATGTCACAAAATGCTGTACAGAAACCCAGCCTAAAACCCCAAACAGCAAGCAATGCAGGTGTAGAAGCACGGTGGCTAGGAAAAACTCCCTAGAAAGGCCAGAACCTAGGAAGAAACCTAGAGAGGAACCAGGCTATGAGGGGTGGCCAGTCCTCTTCTGGCTGTGCAGGGTGGAGATAACAGAATATGGCCAAGATGAAAATGTTCATAGATGACCAGCAGGGTCAAATAATAATAATCACAGTGGTTGTCGAGGGTGCAACAGGTCAGCACCTCAGGAGTAAATGTCAGTTGGCTTTTCATAGCCAATCATTCAGAGTATCTCTACCACTCCTGCTGTCTCTAGAGAGTTGAAAGCAGCAGGTCTGGGACAGGTAGCACGTCCGGTGAACAGGTGAGGATTCCATAGCCGCAGGCAGAACAGTTGAAACTGGAGCAGCAGCAGGGCCAGGTGGACTGGTGACAGCAAGGAGTCATCAGGCCAGGTAGTCCTGAGGTATGGTCCTAGGGCTCAGGTCCTCAGAGAGAGAGAAAGAAAGAGAGAAAAAGAGAGAGCATACTTAAATTCACACAGGACACCGGATAAGACAGGAGAAATACTCCAGATATAACAGACTGACCCTAGCCCCCCGACACATAAACTACTGCAGCATAAATACTGGAGGCTGAAACAGGAGGGGTCGGGAGACACTGTGGCCCCGTCCGACGATACCCCTGGACAGGTCAAAACAGGCAGGATATAACCCCACCCACTTTGCCAAAGTACAGCCCCCACACCACTAGAGGGATATCTTCAACCACCAACTTACCATCCTGAGACAAGGCAGAGTAAAAAACTTGGGAGGCCTGTAATCAGTATGCAGCCTACTCAAGTGTTTGAGTAGGCTGCATAGATTTCATGACTAGAAGCTCAAAAGACGAAAACGTCGTTTTTTTTTTGGTAAATAGAAATTTGGCATCGTAAATGTTAGCAACACCTCCGCCTTTGCGGGATGTGCGGCTGGGAATATGGGCACGTTAAGGCTTTACTTTGTGGATACTGGCCGAATAAAGTTGGGGAACAGAATTAATGGACCTCATTGGGTCACCCAGTGTGTCTTTCTTCATCCTCATGATTTGCGTCATGGTCGGACCAAGCACACGCAATCACAATCACAACACAACCACATACTTGGAGTCTGTAGTAGTGTAGTGTACACACTAGAAGATATGGGCCCGCCAAAGCGCACAGACAGACAGAAGACAGTTTGAGTCAGTTCATATGTCAAGGGAGTAGAGTACCACATCCATACAGAGATTGGGCCTGTGGGAAGAAAAAATAGCCTTTTTCATAAGAGTGAAGAGAGGAAAGCACAGAGAGAAAGCACTCCGTTAAACACTAGGAAAAAAACTAGATTTTGTACTAATGTGATATTTGTACTGTGGTCATGTCAAGTGTGGTCTATGTGTTTCACTTCAATGCTTTGACAAAGGCCGGTAGACCAAGAATATATATATATATACTCCTGTCCTGCTGTTTTTCCAGTCTTTTTTTCATGCAACACTATTCAATTGAACCTGAGATACTACTAGCACCCTATCTCAAACTGACTTCCCTTTTCAGACAGGCATAAGATAGGATGACCATGCTTCTAACAACCATACCTGTTTCTCGGGGTCCTCGGCGCCAAGGCTGGCGGTCCCCAGTTTGACCACGTCAGCCAGTTTGGTAATGGTCATTATGAAGGACTGGGCGGGGTCGAGTCTCTAATGGCTGGCCCTGGCACCAGACACCAGCAGCTTGGTGTCCCCCACCAGCTCCTTGGCTGTCTTCAGGTTGTTCTCTCTTTTTTTAACAAAAACAATTACAGTTCAGTAAAGTGTTTATTTCTAGTGTGTATATTCACACAAATAACAACAAATCAGACCTTTTTAGCATGACAATTAACCGCCTTTACTGTTCCGAGCCCCCAAATTAATAACCCCAACAGAAATTGGTGGATTTTAGTAGGGTGAATTATTATATGGATTATAATAAATTGACATATTTGTAAGGGTTGTTGCAATTGTGGATGGCCAGATACAAATGAGTCACTAATTAGCTATTATGGGGGTTTCGGCTGGCTATAGTCCAATTTAATGGCTCATCAATTCGTGGACTGTGACCAATGTCCATCACTACCGTACGCCGAGAACTGTAGTCAAAAAATAAAAACACAGCATCTGACTTGCCTAGTTAAATAAAAAAGAAATAAAATCTACAGTGGTAGAAATATATTACTGAATTACATTTTTTTGTTTGTTTACTGTTTCAAATGGCATATGTTTATTAGGATACTGAGCAGTGTGACAAAAATGAACAGGACAATGAGATGTTTACTGTAGCCTACATATGCTGTATGGCTAATTCCTTAGATAAGGGAGAGCAGGCCATGTCCAGACTTTATCGGCGACCTCAAGTACTCATTAACTCTGTCTTTAATGGTTTTTCGGGTTGCATCACTTATGGACAGAAACTTATGAGACACAGTATTCATGATGAAAACTCAAAGGTTCACTGGTAAGTAAAATATGTCTCGGGATCCATCCCAGTTTGTATTCTGTGTCCACTCGTGGTATCACTCGTGTTGAGCAGTTTGTCAGGTTCTGGTGTCAGAAGAGAAAGAGGAATGGAAATGTCAGGGTGAACCGACGACTTGACGAACCCGCCACGATTGTTGCCTCTGCCTGTCGGAGGTGGAGTTCCAGAGCTCACAGGCATGCCTGGCAAGGATTGTGACTCCATCATCTCTTCCCTCACCCTCTTCAACGCGTCATTCTCCGCCTGACTATCCTTATCGCCCGTATCTCTGGAATGGGTAGCACCATAGAAAGAAGCTGGCTTGCTAAAAACAATGTATTTTCCGCCTGTTCTCCTTAATCTCAATGATAAAATTCTGAGAGAAACAGATCAGTTTTTAATGGTAACTATGTTAAGGGTAGATTTAGGGTGGGGTGAGGAGTACTGCAAAGGTGACTCCACGGTACAATAGGCCATAAGTATACAGCAGACCTCCCACTGTCCTATGAGAGTGGGACTATGTCCTATAGTAGCTATGATGATGAGCACTCTCTCTCAAATGCAAACAATGACCCAAAACACACTGCTGCCCGGGTTTGCATTGCAAATGAGGGCATAAACTTCGAGAAGACGCCAGCAGAGTAAGTAGACCTGCAATACTTTTTTACAGCACATTCCTCAACACTATTGAGACTCACCTCGGCTACGGTAGAATTACAGTATATAATGTATATTTCTTTATCTCTACGTGTAGGTCTCCTGATTTAAACCTGATCGAACTTGTTTAGCATCAACTGAAAACATTAAACTGTAACTCTGCCAAGCCTACTAGCAAAGATGAACTGGTGAAGGACATCAAGACGTTTTGGCTTGAGAAACTGACAATACAACAATCCAACAAATCCATTTACCATCTCAGCAAGGTTTAACCCGTGGTCTTGGAGCTGTGGGGAGTGCAACTAAAATGTAGTTGAGATTTTGGTCTTTAATGCAGGGCCGACAGACAAGTTCCTTATTTATTTATTTTTTTACTGAAATTGCAACCAACTTTATATGGCTTGTTAAAAAAATTATGATATTTTGGAGATTATTTTGTTTCAAATAACCAAAAGTGAGCAATTGTAATCTGAATAAAGGGAAAAAGGCCATTCTTGAACATGGGGTGAGACTTTCTTACTCATTTGTAAATAAAGCCAGTTTGTTATTTAGAATTATTTATTTCTGTTTTTAGAGGGAGATAAACCAAAAGCCCACCATGCCTATTTTTAGAAAATTGTCAGTCCACATGTCAAGTGAAATTCCCCCATTGTATTTACCCAAGTTCTCTCTTACCTCCAGGACCACCAACAGTTTTTGTGTTGTTGCCTGATGCAGGACTCTAGTGCCAGAGGAGAGACTCTCTGAAAACACCTCCATTAATTGCCACAGTTTAGACTACCGATAGATCAGCGTTCTAACTCCCCCTTGTGATCGTGTGGTGCAATGACAGAATCCTACCATCTACCACTAACGGCCGCGGCATAAGCTCAGAACTTTTAAAGGAAGAACCACTGTAGTTACACGTTCAATGGTAGGCGACAGCCATACGGTGGTACTGTTGCCTAGGTTTATAACACGCAGGCATCACGCAGACTTTAGTAAGGCGTTGGTATTATGTCATGTCATGTCATGTCAGTCAGACGTTCAATGGTAGGCGACAGCCACACGGTGGTACGGTTGCCTAGGCTTAATTCTGGCACTTATCACCCCCCATACACTCTGCTGTGAAAAAGGGGACACAGTCTTCCAGCTGATGGCGAAACTCATGCTGCACTGCGTTATTTCTGCATCATGCACCAATTCCTGTTCTTACTCCTATGAGCAGAGAAAGTGAAATATTCCACAATATAAAAAAAGACACAAGCCGCTAATATCAGAGACGGTTGCAGACAATGATCAGCTAGGGGGAAATCAGATTTTCAACATTTTTATGCCATTATATAAAATATATGCAACACATTTTCCACCAACAGGTTTCTGTGCCAATGAACCACACAACCAATAAACAAAACATACCGACTTCGGGCACTTCAAAATCATGGTTTGCGTTTTTACCACCACAGTAAATGGACTATGTCAATCTCAACAAACAGAAAATACATCCCTCCCTACCTTGTAGGCTTACCCAGTATCGAAGGCTTGGCTTGACAATATTTGAACGTCATTAAACTTTTGTGTGTTTTATAATAGATTCCATTCAGCAAAATGCTGCTGCACTGTTTGGATTTATTGATTGATTTTATTTGTCTGGAAAAAAAGACACACATAATTTTAAAAGTGACCGGGATTTCACAATGAAGTCTGGGACTTATTTCCATTGTGGTCCCTACATTTGGTGCAGTATATGCTACAGTAACAAAGGACTGAATGTGCATCTAATTTACACATCTCCATCTGTCTTTTGGGTGTCACCTTATTTTAACATAGCTAAATCTATGGGCTTTTATGTTTTTCTGTCGTGCGTAATGTGCAGTAGCAAATATCATAGGCTATGTATTGGATAACAGCACAATCATTTGGTCTTTTGGGGCTTGGCTTCATAAAATGTCTTTAATGTAGGGCTCATTAAATGTATTTAATGTATGGCTCATCAGGCTCAGGTAGCATTAGACTTATGCCAATCAAAGCTCTAATCAAATCCAGACAATATATGCTTTATAATGACACTTCTGGTTTCAGCGGGAAATACCGGTTTTGCAGGAGAAAAGTGGTTATTCTCAGGGATGGATTTTTTTTTAAATACCGGGAAAATATTAAACTCTAGTATTTAGCTTATTCTTTAGATGTTTGGTGCTGCTGGTAAACCATGATGTGCAGGCATAATCAAAGTGACACTGGACTAGTGTTAACACTTGCCAGAGTATTTAGGGTGTGGATGTCGATTAAGGCAGCACTCCACACCTCTCTGATTCAGAGGGGTTGGGTTAAAGGCAGAAGACACATTTCATTTGAATGCATTCAGTTGTACAACTGACTAGGTATCCCCTTTTCCCTTTAGGGTGTTGTTAGGTTTCCATCCAATTGGCGACTGATTTTCATGTGAATATTCTAAATGTAGGAAAATTTGGAGCCCATAGTGACTGGGAAGATTTTAATTTACTAGACATTTGAGAAATATACCGGACATCCATATGCATTCAGATCCGGCTTGGCACAGCCAGCGCCATCAATAAATGAGAAATATTTGCCAAATGAGTCACATTTATGTGTCCTTAAAAACAACATAACAAATTACATCCATGTTCTGTTTGTTGAAGTTAGAATCCATGTTCTGTTTGTTGAAGTTAGTATCCATGTTCTGTTTGTTGAAGTTAGAATCCATGTTCTGTTTGTTGAAGTTAGTATCCATGTTCTGTTTGTTGAAGTTAGAATCCATGTTCTGTTTGTTGAAGTTAGTATCCATGTTCTGTTTGTTGAAGTTAGTAGCCATGTTCTGTTTGTTGAAGTTAGTATCCATGTTCTGTTTGTTGAAGTTAGTATCCATGTTCTGTTTGTTGAAGTTAGAATCCATGTTCTGTTTGTTGAAGTTAGTATCCATGTTCTGTTTGTTGAAGTTAGAATCCATGTTCTGTTTGTTGAAGTTAGAATCCATGTTCTGTTTGTTGAAGTTAGTATCCATGTTCTGTTTGTTGAAGTTAGAATCCATGTTCTGTTTGTTGAAGTTAGTACCCATGTTCTGTTTGTTGAAGTTAGTATCCATGTTCTGTTTGTTGAAGTTAGTATCCATGTTCTGTTTGTTGAAGTTAGTATCCATGTTCTGTTTGTTGAAGTTAGTACCCATGTTCTGTTTGTTGAAGTTAGTATCCATGTTCTGTTTGTTGAAGTTAGTAGCCATGTTCTGTTTGTTGAAGTTAGTACCCATGTTCTGTTTGTTGAAGTTAGTACCCATGTTCTGTTTGTTGAAGTTAGTATCCATGTTCTGTTTGTTGAAGTTAGTAGCCATGTTCTGTTTGTTGAAGTTAGTAGCCATGTTCTGTTTGTTGAAGTTAGTAGCCATGTTCTGTTTGTTGAAGTTAGTATCCATGTTCTGTTTGTTGAAGTTAGTAGCCACATAAAAAGTGAACAACCTTCCCACTAGCCATGATTGGCTGAGATAATGGAGTGGGCTGAACATGCCGAGAGAGGAGTTTGGATTGGTCTGCCATATTGAAGGCTTCTGTCTATTTGAGCTCGTCAGTCAGTGTTGGTAATCCTGTCGAACGCGTCTTTTAATTTTTTTTATTGTGTAGTGGAGCTGCATAAGTGTTGCTCTCCACTTTCTGGAGGATCAAGTTTTGAAATCAGTGGAATTAGAGTATGATAGCTAAAGAGATGGAGAAAACACCTGTCTCCGGATTACATCTTCAAACTAAGGGCAACCGTGGTATGGCATTCCTGACAATCCATCATGCATGAGGATGTATTCAGCTAGCGTTAGCTAGAGTCATTTCCAGATATTACACGTTTCTAATTTTGACAGAAAGGGGTTTCATTTCAAGTTAAAGTGTACTTTTAACTAGCTAGCTAACGTTAGCTGGCTGGCTCCCTAGCTGACATTATTATTTGTTTCCCAAAGCTGTTTGCTTTTCTAGTTAGAGCCTAATGTTAGGCATTGTTGGCACTTTGTTCATTGTTGTTTAAAACTTGTTAGGGCTAGGGTCCTTTTGTCAGAATTTCCGCCTGACTGATGTGCCCAAAGTAAACTGCCTGTTACTCAGGCCCAGAGGCCAGGATATGCATATAATGGTAGCATTGGTAAGAAAACACTTTGGAGTTTCTATGAAATGTTAAAATAATGTCTGAGACTATAACAGAATTGATATGGCATGCAAAAATCTGAAGAAAAACCAACAGGAATTCTTTTTCTTTTTTTTTAGGTCCCAGGCTCTTATAATGGCAAGCTATGGATCCTATGTAATTCTGGCTCCCAGATTGCAATTCCTATGGCTTCCACTAGATGTCAACTGTCTTTATTAAAGGTTTCAGGCTTGTTTCTTCAAACACTAGCAAGAATTTTGAGTTTTGGTGAAGAGACCATCAGAACTATATCAGTCATTCGGCATGCGAGGAAGAGGGTGCACGCTTACTAATTTTGCTTTCCTATTGAACATACTACTTTCTGTATGAAATATTATAGTTTATTTACATTTTAGGGTACCTGAGGATTAAATAGAAACGTTGTTTGACTTGTTTGGACGAAGTTTAGCGGTATCCTTTTGGATTCCTTTGTCTGCATGTTGAATGAGTGGATTACTGAAATCGATGGTGCCAACTAAACAGACTTTTTGGGATATAAAGAAGGATTTTATCTAACAAAACGACCATTCATGTTGTAGCTGGGACCCTTGGGATTGCAAACAGAGGAAGAGTTTGAAATGTAAGTGATTTATTTAATCGCTATTTGTGATTTTGTGAAGCTGGTTGAAAAATATGTGGGGCGCCATCCTCAGACAATCGCATGGTATGCTCTTGCTGTAAAGCCTATTGTAAATCGGACAACGCAGTTAGATTTAAAATTTAAGCTTATATATGATATAAGATACTTGTATGTTCATAAATGTTTAATATTACGATTATTTATTTGAATTGCGCGCCCTCCAATTTCACCGGATGTTGTCGACTGATGTCCGCTAGCGGGAAGCCTAGCCTTAAGATTATCTAGCTAATGTTAGCTGGTTGGCTCGTTAGCTAACATTACGTGACGTGTGTACAACACCCATTGAATATGGCCGGTGTCAGTAAACTTCTGCAAAAAAGCGTAATGAAATTGTTGCCAGCACAAAATACATCTCAAAATACAAAGCCCACAACTAACGAACCTATTACATACAAACAAACAATCACTCACAAACAAACATGGGGGAACAGAGGGTTAAGTAATGAACAAGTAATTGTGGGATTGAAACCAGGTGTGTAAAACAAGACAAAAACAATGGAAAATGAAAAATGGATCGGCTATGGCTAGAAAACCTGTGACGTCGACCGCCGAACGCTGCCCGAACAAGAAGAGGGACCGACCTCAGTGGAAGTCGTGACAGCTTAAGGCGGTGTGAACAATGTTGAATGGGTGTAGACAAAGAAGAGCTCTTCAATAGATACCAAAACATTCAAAGGTTATTTTCTCAAAGTTAAGTTTACAAGTTGATCAACTTTCAAAGTACAATTACTTTCCCATTGTTCCTGAAATGCAGTGTATGATATACCATTTTGTAGCTCTGAGTCTCTACTTTTATTCAATGTAAAAAACAACATTTCACATTTGGCTACATAAGACCGAATCCAGGTGGTGAATCACAAATAAGCATCAACCAGTGGGTCTTGCGACGGGTATACAGAGATTACCTGTTTACCGAGGAGTGTAGAGTGCAGTGTTGTGTCCTTTAAGGAGCATTGGCCGAATAGTAAAGAACATCTAGCCGCTCGAGAGCACCCTTACCTACCAATTTATAAATTACATCTCCGTAATCAAGCATGGGTAGGATGGTCATCTGAATCAGGGTTAGTTTGGCAGCTGAGGTGAAAGAGGAGCGATTACGATAGAGGAAACCAAGTCTAGATTTAACTTTAGCCTGTAGCATTGATATGTGCTGAGAGAAGGACAGTGTACCGTCTAGCCATACTCCCAAGTACTTGTATGAAGTCACTACCTCAAGCTCACACCTGTTGGGAGAGGGGCATTCTTCTTACCAAACCACATGACCTTTGTTTTGGAGGTGTTCAGAACAAGGTTAAGAGAAAGCTTGTTGGACACTAAGAAAGCTTTGTTGCAGAGCGTTTAACACAAAATCCGGGGAGGGACCATTTGAGTATAAGACTGTATCATCTGCTTCTTACTGCCTGAGCTATGTTGTTGATGTAAATGAAATCAAAGTTTGTCACGTGCGCCGAATACAACAGGTGTAGACCTTACAGTGAAATGCTAACTTACAGGCTCTAACCAACAGTGCAAAAAAGGTATTATGTGAACAATAGGTAAGTAAAGAAATAAAAAGACAGTGAAAAACAGTAGCAAGGCTATATACAGTAGCGAAGGTATAATAGTAGCGAGGCTGCATACAGGCACCGGTTAGTCGGGCTGATTGAGGTAGTACGTACATGTAGATATGCTTAAAGGGACTATGCATATATGATGAACAGAGAGTAGCAGTAGCGTAAAAGAGGGGTTGGAGGGTGGTGGGTGACGGGACACAATGCAAATAGTCCGGGTAGCCATTTGATTACCTGTTCAGGAGTCTTATGCCTTTTTGTCCTAGACTTGGCACTCCGGTACTGCTTTCCATGCGGTAGTAGAGAGAACAGTCTATGACTGGGGTGGCTGGGGTCTTTGACAATTTTTAGGGCCTTCTTTCAACTCCGCCTGGTGTAGAGGTCCTGGATGGCAGGCAGCTTAGCCCCAGCCATACGCACTACCCTCTGTAAATTGAGAAGAGCGTGGGGCCTAGGATCGTGCCTTGGTGTAGACCCTTGGTGACAGGCAGTGGCTGAGACAGCAGATGTTTTGATTTTATACGCTGCGCTCTTTGAGAGAGGTAGTTTACATACCAGGCCAAAGACCTCTCAGAGACACCAATATTCCTTAATATTCCGGCCCACAAGAATGGAATGGTCTACCGTATCAAAAGCTTTGGCCAAGTCAATAAAAATAGCATCACAGCATTGCTTAGAATCAAGGGCAATGGTGACATCATTGAGGACCTTTAAGGTTGCAGTGACACATCCATAACCTGAGCGAAAACCAGATTGCGTACCAGAAAGAATACTATAGACATCAAGAAAGCCAGTCAGTTGATTATTGACAACTTTTTCCAACGCTTTTGATTAACAGGGAAAAATATAAATAGGCCTATAACAGTTAGGATGAGCTTGATCTCCCCTATAAATAAAGGACAAACCCGTGGCTGCCTTCCAAGCAATGGGGACCTCCACAGAGAGGAGAGAGAGGTTAAAAAGGTAAGAGATAGGCTTGGTGATGATAGGGGCAGCAACCTTAAGGAGGAAAGGGTCTAATCATGTGACCGTGATGTTTTGGGGTTCAAGTTTAAGGAGCTCGGACTCAGTGACCATCTGCAGGGAGAAATTTTGTAGCGGGGCAGGGGAAAAATATGGAGAAGCTTCAAGGATAGTCGCATTAGAAGGAGTAGGAGATGAGGAAATGTTGGACGGGCAAGGAGGCATGGTTGAGTCAAATAGGAATCCTGACTTAATGAAGTGATGATTAAAGAGCTCAGCCATGTGCTTCTTGTCAGTAACAACCACATCATCCACTTTAAGGGACATGGTCAGCTGTGAGGAGGAGGGTTTATTTTCCAGGTCTTTAACCGTTGTCAAGAACTTCTTGGGGTTAGATCCACAGAGCTAGAACTGCTACTTAACTTTGGCCTTTCGGATAGCCTGAGTGCACTTATTTCTCATTTGCCTGAACGAGAGCCAGTCAGAGTATGCGTGTGTCGAGCCTTTCGCCAAATGCAATTCTTGAGGTGGAGTAACTCTGCAAGATCACGGTCGAACTAGGGGCAGAACCTGTTTTTAATTCTCATTTTCTTCATGGAGGAGTGTTTGTTAACAATACCACTGAAAATATAAAAAAAGAAGGTCCAAGCGTCTTCGACAGAGGGGATCAAGCTGATTCTACACCATTTTACAGAGGCCAGTTCATGAAGAAAGGCTTGCTCATTAAAGTTTTTTACCAAGCGTATATGACAAATCAGGACAAGTTGTTTCACTGAGCAGCTATTACGAACACAGGCTGTAAAACAGTGATCACTAAGGTCATCACAGAAAACACCAGACTGATACCTATCAGGGTTATTTGTGAGGATAACATTGAGGAGAGTAGCCTTTTCTGGGAGTTCGGAGTCATACCTTGTGGAATTGGTAATAATCTGAGAAAGATTTAGGGAGTCCCATTGTTTTAGGACTTGGTCAGGTGGTTTAAGCATGTCCCTGTTTAGGTCACCTAGCAGGACAAATTCAGACTTACTGTAAGGGGCCAGGAAAGAGCTTAGGGTACAGGCCGGTGCTGATGGAGGACAATAACACTCAGCAACAGTCAACAAAGAGCTATTTGAAAGTTTAATGCTTAAAACCAGGAAATCAAATTGTTTGGAGACAGACTTTGTGGAGACAACCAAGCACTGAAGGTGATCCTTGTAAGATCTGTATTGCTGAAAAAGGTTATAACCAGAAAGGTTAACATCAGTATTCAAAACATTCATCCTTAACCACATCTCAGTAATGACCAACACATCTGGATTGGAGCGGTGAACCCACACTTTCAATTGATCCATTTTAGGTAATGCGCACAGGGGGCCTGATGCGTGGAGCAGGAACAGGCCGTGCCGGTCTCTGAATGCGCACTGGAGACACCATGCGCTTCACTGCATAGCACGGTGCCTGACCAGTGCGACGCTCACTCTGGTAAGCACGGGGAGTTGGCTCAGGTCTCCAACCTGGCTCAGCCAACCTCCCCAAAAATTTTTTGGGGGGCTGCTTCTCGGGCTTCCTCGCCAGCCGTGTTCCCTCGTACTGCTGCCACTCTGCCAAAGCTACCTCCAACTCTTCCCTGGGATGGCGATACTCCCCAGCCTGCCTCCAGGGTCCCTTACCAGCCAGGATCTCCTCCCATGTCCAGAATTCCCGGTTATCCCGCTGCTTGGTCCTTTTGTGGTGGGTCATTCTGTCACGATCTTCAACAGGAGCGGACCAAGATGCAGCGAGGGTTCCAGTGTACATACTTTTATTTACGTAATGCAACTGACAAAACAATAAACAAATAAAGATCGCAACGCAGGTGTGGCTCAACACAGGCACACACACAAATACAACTTCAAATATAAATAATGACCCACAACCCCAGTGAAGAAAAGAACAAACACAGGACATGCACTAACACCAACAGAACAGCAAACATATATATGGTTCCCAATTAGAGGTAACGAAAATCAGCTGCCTCTAATTGGGAACCATCAACCCTACATAGAAATACACCACCTAGAACTAAAAACCCCTCCTAACCAAAACACAAATGAAACGCCAGCCTGCTATCCCAGGCCAGGACGTGACATTGGGAGAAGCTTATTTTTCCGGGGTGGAAGGTAGCCTAGTGGTTAGAGCATAACCGAAAGGTTGCTGGATCGAGTCCCCGAGCTGAAAAATAAAAAAATCTGTCATTCTGCACTGTTCCCCGGTAGGCCGTCATTGTAAATAAGAATTTGTTGTTCTTAACTGACTTGCCTGGTTAAATAAAGGTAAAATAAAAAATAAAACATTCTGGAGGCGGATTTCTTGTAGAAAATACCAGTGGGTTGTCTCTGAACAGCAAGAGAGTGCTTGTGATACTCCTGCCATTTGTTGGGCTCAAAGGCTTCAACACCTCTCACTTCACACCGTGCTAATTGAAGTGCTAATTGAAAACAAATCAAATTTTTTTTCTTTGGCACATACACACGGTTAGCAGATAGTTAATGCGAGTGTAGCAAAATGCTTGTGCTTCTAGTTCAGACCATGCAGTAGTATCTAACAAGTAATCTAACAATTTCACAACAACTACCTTATACACACAGTGTAAAGGAATGAATACGAGTATGTACATATAACTATATGGATGAGCGATGGCTGACCAGCATAGGCAAGATGCAGTAGATGGTATATAGTAAAGTATATACATGTGAGATGAGTAGTGTAGGATATGTAAACATTATATAAATGGTATCGTTTAAAGTGGCTAGTGATACATTTATTACATCCACTTTCTAATTATTAAAGTGGCTAGAGATTTGAGTCGATGGCCGAACGGCATAGGCAAGATTCAGTAGATGGTATAGAGTACAGTGTATACATTTGAGTAATGTCGGATATGTAAACATTATATACAAAATTGTTTAAAGTGGCTAGTGATACATTTGTTACATCCAATTTTCTATTATTTAAAGTGGCTAGAGATTTAAGTCAGTATGTTGGCAGCAGCCACTCAATGTTAGTGGTGGCTGTTTAACCTCTCAGGGATCACTGCACAACTTGACCGTTTTGGAGAGCCTGGCGTGCCCAAAGTAAAATGCCTCCCATTCAGGCCCAGAAAATAGGATATGCACATATTTGGTACCATTGGATAGGAAACACTCTGAATTTTGTAAAACTGTTAACCATTTGTCTGTGAGTAAAACAGAACGGATATGGCAGGCAAAACCCTGAGGAATTTCTGTCCTGGAGAAAGTGGTTTTCACAGAGTGCCTCATTTGGAACCCCTCCCTCATGAAAATGCCCATATAAGGGCATATGAATGCAGTACCTATCGCTTCCTTTAGATGTCAACAGTCTCGAGAAAGTATTTTGATTCTGTTCAGATGCTTTAGAGCAGAGAAGAAGAGGGAATAAGGAAGTGCCTCTTTGGAAGTCTATAGTAGTGGGCGCGTGCTCTTGGGAAGCGCGCACTGTGTTTTCCTCCGTCTTTAGAGCTCAGTTTATATTCCGGTTGATTTATTATAGTAAATATACGTAAAAGTGTTCCTAAGGATACATTTAAAATGATGTTTGATTGTTCTTGGACAAGTTTATAGGTATAAGTTGAACGAGTTCTAGTCACGTTTCAATGGAGGTGTGGACGCTGTAGTTTCTGATTATAACGCGCGAACCAAATGGAGATTTATGGATAAAATACATGACTTTTTCTAACAAAAGAACCATGGATTGTCTTCGTTGGACACTTAGGAAGACCTCAGCAGAAGTTCTTCAACAGGTAATTGATTTGTTTTTGCTGTGAAATGTGTTATGTGTGTGCCATGCTGGATAATGAATTCATGGCTATGAGAAAGTATGTGAGGTGCTGCCCTCAAACAATCAAATGTAGTGCTTTCGCCGAAAAAGCCTTTTTGAAATCTGACAACGCTGTGNTTAACAGTCTGATGGCCTTGAGATAGAAGCTGTTTTTCAGTCTCTCGGTCCCAGCTTTGATGCACGTGTACCGACCTCACCTTCTGGATGATAGCGGGGTGAACAGGCAGTGGCTCGGGTGGTTGTTGTCTTTTTGGCCTTCCTGTGACATCAGGTGGTGTAGGTGTCCTGGAGGGCAGGTAGTTTACCCCCGGTGATGCGTTGTGCAGTCCTCACTACCCTCTGGAGAGCCTTACGGTTGTGGGCGGAGCAGTTGCCGTACCAGGCGGTGATACAGCCCGACAGGATGCTCTCGATTGTGCATCTGTAGAAGTTTGTGAGTGTTTTTGGTGACAAGCCGAATTTCTTCAGCCTCCTGAGGTTGAAGAGGCGCTGTTGCTGTCTGTGTGGGTGGACCATTTCAGTTTGTCCGTGATGTGTACGCCGAGGAACTTAAAACTTTCCACCTTCTATTTTTTTTTAAATTACCCCACCAACATGCTAAAACTAATGACCACAACTATAGACCACAATTACTGACCACAACCACATAAATATTGACCATATAACTACTAAACTTCACAACTACTGACCACAACTACTGACCACTACTAACGACCACAACTCCTAACCACTACTAATGACCACAACTACTGACCACTACTGACTGTCGATGGGCATTTGAAATGATTTCACGATTCAAAAAATATAATGACAAAAAATATATAAGTACTACTTCTTAAACTTCTTCCACTACAACAAAAATACATTTTGAGATTTAGCAAGCCCGACAACTTTACTTATAAAGTTACAATCTATTAATTATTATTATTATTTGATTTCTTCCACTCGCTCTAGCGCTTAAACGCCTTAAGCTATTAACACAAAACCAACTTCCAAGTGTGCAGACTGCCCTAATTACAACAGTACTTAAATGAGCTCCCAACGCATTTCAATGGCAATACAAGTTCCATAGACATACATGGGAAACATTTTAATATTTGGGCTTGTACCTCCTCCTACACCATTTAAGCTATCAACGCCAAACCAACGTTGAGATGTTCACACTGACCCAACTTAGATTGCTTGTGTTTATAATTTTGATAACAATGATACTTTTTGAACTATAACCATTTTAAATGTTCATAAAAGCTCCATAGGCTTATAAGGGAAGTAGCTGAATTCCCCACTGCTCTTACACCGTTTAAGCTATCAACGCCAAACAACAGTGGAGATTTCAGACTGACCCAACTTAGATAGTTTGCATTCAGATTTTTTATAATATTTAGAACTGTTTTATTATAACCATTTTAAATGTGCATAAATTAACATGGGTTTGAATTAGAACCACAGTAATACAGTGGTAGCTATTTAAAATGCTCCTACTCTTGTGCCAGTTAACTTCTTAGGAAGCCGCTGCATAGGTGACGGTTTTGGAGAGTCTGGCGTGCCCAAAGTAAAATGCATGCCACTCAGGCCCAGAAAATAGGATATGCACATAATTAGTACTATTGGATAGGAAACACTCTGAAGTTTCTAAGAGTGTTAAAATATTAGCAGGCGAAAACCTGAGGAAAATCCATCCAGATTTGCAGTTTTTTTTGTAAATGAGCATCTTCTCCATTGTGCCTATTGCATACAACTTTATGTAGGACTGAGACTGCAGTACCTATGGCTTCCACTAGATGTCAACAGTCTATATACAAAGTCTGGGAATTCTAGGAGTGACCAGAACAGATAGGAACAGGAAATTGTCAGGCGACCACTTTTGTAAACAAGGTCTGACGCGCACGAGATTGTGAACGCGCACCACTTTATTTTTCTTTCCTATCGTTCACGTTATCGTCCGGTTGAAATATTACAGCAAATATACCCAAAAGGATACCTAAGGATACATTAAAAATGATGTTTGATTTGTTTGTAGAAAGTGTATAGGTATAATTTGAACGTGTTCTCTTCACGGTTCAATGGGCGACTCAACGGTGGATTTTATGATCATAACGCGCCAACCAAACAGAGATTTATGGATACAATAAATGACTTTTTCTAACAAAAGAAGCATGGATTGTCTTCGTTGGANACTTGGGAAGCCCTCAGCAGAAGTTCATCAAAGGTAAGCGATTTTATATTAGCGATTTTATGCGTTTTGTGAGACCCGTGTTGGGTTATGGATTTATGCTAATGCGTAAATATTAGAGGTGCTACCCTCAAACAATCAAATGTTGTGCTTTCGCCGTAAAGCCTTTTTGAAATCTGACAACGCTGTGATATTGCCAAGAATCAGAGCTTTTGATGACTATGCAACACTTGTATATTGATGAATGTTTAATAATTCAACTTTTGGATTTTGAATTTGGCGCCTCACATTTCACCGGGTAGTGTCGTAGCGCCCCA
Source organism: Hucho hucho (assembly GCA_003317085.1). Classification (NCBI taxonomy): domain Eukaryota; kingdom Metazoa; phylum Chordata; class Actinopteri; order Salmoniformes; family Salmonidae; genus Hucho; species Hucho hucho. The sequence goes on along the minus strand of QNTS01000015.1, from coordinate 979,921 downwards.
CCACTCCGTAAGTAGTTAAGCTATAAGACCAACTTTAAAACATTTAGGCTATCCTAACTTCAAATGTTTTAAAACATATACTGGTCAGTCAAAAGTTTGGACACACCTTTGGTCTGATGAGTCCAAATTTGAGATTTTTGGTTCCAACCGCCGTGTCTTTGTGAGACGCAGAACATGTGAATGGATGGTCTCCGCATGTGTGGTTCCCACCGTGAAGCATGGACGAGGAGGTGTGAGGTAGAGTATCTCATGATAAGCTGTAGACCACACTATCTACCTAGAGTTTTCATCTGTATTTTTCATAGCTGTCTACATATCACCACTGACCGATGCTGGCACTAAAGCTGCACTCAATGAGCTGTACTGCCATAAGCAAACAGGAAAACGCTCATCCAGAGGCGGCGCTCCTAGTGGCTGGGGACTTTAATGCAGGGAAACTTAAATCAGTTTTACCTAATTTCTATTTACCTAATTTCTATGTTAAATGTGCAACCAGAGGGAAAAAATCTGTGACCATGAAATGCTTTGAAAGGTTGGTCATGGCTCACATCAACACCATTATCCCACTCCAATTTGCATACCGCCCCAACAGATCCACAGATGATGCAATCTCTATTGCACTCCACACTGCCCTTTCACAACTGGACTAAAGGAACACCTATGTGAGAACGCTATTCACTGACTACAGCTCAGCGTTCAACACCATAGTGCACTCAACGCTCATCACTAAGCTAAGGACCCTGGGACTAAACACCTCCCTCTGCAACTGGATCCTGGACTTCCTGACGAGCCGCTCCCAGGTGGTAAGGGTAGGTAACAACACATCCGTCACGCTGATCCTCAACACGAGGGGCCCCTCAGGGGTGGGTGCTCAGTCCCCTCCAGTACTCCCTGTTCACCCACGACTGCGTGGCCAGGCATGACTCCATCATTAAGTTTGCTGATGACACAAAAGTGGTAGACCTGATCACCGAAAACAATGAGACAGCCTATAGGGAGGAGGTCAGAGACCTGACCGTGTGGTGCAAGGACAACAACCTCTCCCTCAACGTGATCAAGACATAGGAGATGATTGTGGACTACAGAAAAAGGAGGACTGAGCACGCCCACATTCTCATCGACAGGGCTGTAGTAGAGCAGGTTGAGAGCTTCAAGTTCCTTGGCGTCCACATCACCAACAAACTAACATGGTCCAAGCACACCAAGACAGTTGTGAAGAGGCCACAACAAAACCTATTCCCCCTCAGGAGACTAAAAAGATTTGGCATGGGTCCTCAGATCCTCAAAAGGTTTTACAGCTGCACCATCAAGAGTATCCTGACTGGTTGCATCACTGCCTGGTATGGCAACTGCTCGGCCGCAAGGCACTACAGAGGGTAGTGCGTACGGCGCAGTACATCACCAGAGCCAAGCTTCCTGCCATCCAGGACCTCTATACCAGGCGGTGTCAGAGGAAGGCCATAAAAACTGTCAAAGACTCCAGCCACCCTAGTCATAGACTGTTCTCTCTGCTAACGCATGGCAAGCGGTACCGGAGTGCCAAGTCTAGGTCCAAGAGGCTTCTAAACAGCTTCTACCCCCAAGTCATAAGACTCCTGAACATCTAATCAAATGGCTAGACAGACTATTTGCTTTTCCCCTCTTCTTCTAAGCTGCGGCTACTCTGTTATTGTCTATGCGTAGTCACTTTAATAACTCTACCTACATGTCCATATTACCTCAATGACTTCGACACCAGTGCCCCCGCACTTTGACTCTGTACCGGTACCCCCTGTATATAGCCCTGTTATTGTTATTTACTGCTGCTCTTTAATTATTTGTTATTCTTATCTAACTTTTTTTAGGTATTTTCTTAAAAACGTGTATCAATTATGACTATATACATTTGCATAAAATGACTCACCAACAGTAACTCTTCAACAGTAACTCTCACCAACAGTAACTCTCTACCATTCAAGCTGGAGACACCAAACCAATTTTCTCATGTTCAGTCTGTCATAACTTCAAAATGGGTCAGCTTTATGCAGGCCCTAACAGTTTGTGGGCACAGTTTTTCACTGCAATAGTGCAGTGAATGTATTGTTTAGTTTTGTGGCTTTGCTGGCATGCATCAAAAACATACATCTTTTTTTGCCCTACCAAGATTTACAAGCTAAAATCGCCACTGATAACAACACAACTACAGACTTTAACTTCTTAGGGAGCGGCAGCAGAGGTGACGGTTTTGGAGAGTCACGCGTGCCCAAAGTAAAATGCCTGCCACTCAGGCCCAGAAAATAGGATATGCACATAATTAGTACTATTGGATAGGAAACACTCTGAAGTTTCTAAAAGTGTTAAAATAATGTATGTGAGTATAACAGAACTGATATAGCAGACAAAAACCAGAGGAAAATCCATCCGGGTTTTGCAGTTTTTTTTGTACATGACCTGTTTGTCCAGGCTGCCTATTGATTTCTATTTTAACTAGGACTGAGACTGCAGTACCTATGGCTTCCACTAGATGTCTTTATACAGTGTCTGGAGACTCTAGCACTAAGCAGAACAGATAGAAAGAGGAAGTAGTGAAGGGACAACATTTGTCAATAACGTTTCACGGGAGCGAGATTGTGAGCGCGCCCCACTTTATTTTCCTATCGTTCACGTTATCGTCCGGTTGAAATATTACAGTAAATATACATAAAAGGATACCTAAGGATACATTAAAAATTATGTTTGATTTGTTTGGAGAAAGTGTATAGGTATAATTTGAACGTGTTCTCTTCACGGTTCAATGGGCGACTCGAGGGTGGATTTTCTGATCATAACGCGCCAACCAAACTGAGATTTATGGATATAATAAATTACTTTTTCTAACAAAAGAACCATTGGATGTCTTCGTTGGACACTTGGGAAGCCCTCAGCAGAAGTTCTTTGAAAGGTAAGAGATTTATTTTAGCTCTTATATGGGTTTTGTGTGACCCGCGCTGGATATGAATGTATGCTAATGTGGAAAATAGGAGAGGTGCTATCCTCAAACAATCAAATGTTGTGCTTTCGCCGTAAAGCCTTTTTGAAATCTGGAAACGCTGTGATATTGCCAAGAATCAGAGCTTTTGATGACTATGCAACACTTGTATATTGATGAATGTTTAAAAATTCAACTTTTGGATTTTGAATTTGGCGCCTTACATTTCACCGGGTAGTGTCGGGAGCGGCCCGCTAGCGCGCCGCTACTCCCTAAGTAGTTTTAACTCCTGACCACAACCACACAACTACTGACAAAAATGAATGACCCCAACTACTGACGACAACCACACAACTACTGGCCACAACCACACAATTACTGAACAAACAACTCCTGAACACAACTCCTAACTAAACATTTGCATAAAATAACTCACCAACAGTAACTATTATACCGTTCAAATTATAGAAACCAAACCAACTTTCTCATGTTTAATCTGTCATAACTTCAAATTCTTACAAACTTGTAATTATATACGTAACTTAGCATAAAAGGCTAAATGTGACAAAATATGGAAAAAGTGAAGAGTCTGAATACTTAAAAAAAAAAATTTTTTTACCTTTATTTAACTAGGCAAGTCAGTTAAGAACAAATTGTTATTTACAATGACGGCCTACACCGGCCAAACCCTAAAGACACTGAGCCAATTGTGCGCCACCATATGGGACTCCCAATCACGGCCGGTTGTGATACAGCCTGGAATCTAACCAGGGTCTGTAGTGAGATGCAGTTCCTTATAATACTTTCCAAATGCACTGTAGTTACTGTATGTGCATCTTTCACCACCTCATATCGGAAACTCAGTTGAGCAGGTTTGACTGAAAAGGACTCTGTCTGAGGTGGATTTTTGTTTTGTTTAAAGAGAACCACATAACACCTTTTGTATTTGTATTATTTTTATGACAGGATAGGAGCAGAAGCAGGGAAACAGAATTGAGGGAGAATAAATATGTATGCAGGGATTCCCACCCCCAGACTCCGGGGCTCTGCTTCAGTAATTCATATTAAAGTGAATAATACTTGTCTGTATTGATAAATGTGGCACATTGTACATTGGCAAAACGACAGGAGGAACAAGAAACTTTTCCCCAAACGTTTTGTTTATTTACTATAAAGACAAACACCAAAATAAGTTCCAATTTATGATATAAATTGCTTCGAATAGGGTAAATATTTTAATAATTAAAATTTCATAAGATTTTTGCACGAAGAATGTGCTAATATAAGTTAGCCCTTAGCCCTGGAATTTTTGAAAAAGAGAAACCAAAAAACACAATAGTCAATAAAAAGAATATACTGTATATTTATATATATATTTAGAAATTGAACTTTGGTAGAAGAGACTCTATAGGACACATGAGGTAGTGGAAACTGGAAGAAAAGAGCAATAGACGTTCTTTACAAATAAAAAAGTACCACCAAGTGGCATAGGAAACAGCATACAATTTCACACACACATTTCAGTCCAGCTCAGATCCAAAAAAGACATAAGATTACATCACATCAGCATAAAATAAGAAAATAAAATGCATAAAGACCAGAAAGCTGGCTGGGACACAGGTGGATAAGAGAAGGATTCAGAAGGCATTGAGAGATTGGTAAGAATTATAGACATGACAAATTGAAGTAAAAGTGACTAGCTTTTATGAATTTGACAGAAACAGATTTTTCTTCCAGTATATAAAAAAGACAAGAGTGCATAACATTAAAGCTTTTAAAAATACATTGAAAAGTAAGATAAGAAAAATAACCAGAAGCAAGAACAAAAACTAATATTTATGGAAAATAGTGTGGTATAAAAATACAGTCAAGTACAATAATTTGAACTACCAAACTTCACATGTATTTACATTTAAGTCTTCAAGCTTGATCAGCTTGTACTCCACATAAAGAAATATGATTAGTATTAAATATATAAAATTTTATGCAACAAAAAAACAGTATTTTTGAAATTGTCTCAAACCATTGCCATTAAGGGATTCGAACTCTTGAACCCTTTAAACTAGAGATTCAAATATAAAAATATCAATTAAATGCATATTTCCAATAAAAAAAATAGAAACGTTCTTCATCTTAATTATTATCATTTTACATTCTTAACTGACTACAACGAGAACAACAACACTTGAAGAGTTATAGTTCGTACAAGTAACACAAAGCTAAAGCTAAAAAGTCTAGCTTGAGTTCAGAAATATCACTTGACTCAAAAAAACTACATTGAACAGCATTTATATTCAAAATATGGAAAATCCCCCATGGAAAATACAAGTCTGAGAAAACCTCAGATATATACGGATTTAATAACATATTAAAAAAACAAATAGTTCCCAGATCAAAAATAACTGAATTGTAGTGTGACATTCTACAAAGGAATAGCACCAACATAATGGTAGATCAATATTGAAAATAGAGGTTTTGAAGGTTCATTAAATTATAAACAAATACAAAAATATGCGTGATGCACACATCTCAATCGTAACAGTGAAAGTTAAGAGGCCGACGGGGGGTTTTGTTTTAACGCCGTGGCCCGACATCAAAACGTTGTTGGGAAACATTACCTCCATACTCAACAGATGTCATCATTTGTAAGGATAGTTTTGAAGAGATATATATAATATATATACACTGAGCATAACAAACATTAGGAACGCCTTATTTAACCTGTCTCCTGCCCTTCACCTACACTGATTGAAGTGGATTAAACAAGTGACATCAATAATGGATCATAGCTTTCACCTCGATTCACCTGGTCAATTTGTCATGGAAAAAGCAGGTGTTCTTAATGTTTTGTTCAATCAATGTGTATATACAGTTGAAGTCGGAAGTTTACATACACTTATGATGGAGTCATTTAAAACTAGTTTTTCAACCACTCAACAAATTCCTTGTTAAAACACTATAGTTTTGGCAAGTCAGTTAGGACATCTACTTTGTGCATGGCACAAGTAATTTTTCCAACAATTGTTTCCAGAAAGATTATTTCACTTATAATTCACTGTATCACAATTCCAGTGGGTCAGAAGTTTACATACACTAAGTTGACTGTGCCTTTAAAAAGCTTGGAAAATTACAGAAAATGACGTCATGGCTTTAGAAGCTTCTGATAGGCTAATTTACATTATTTGAGTCAATTGGAGGCGTACCTGTGGATGTATTTCAAGGTCTACCTTCAAACTACAAAATAAATTGTAGACCTCCACAAGTCTGGATCATTCTTGGGAGCAATTTCCAAACACCTGAAGGTACCACGTTCACCTGTACAAACAATAGTACGCAAGTATAAACACCATGGGACCACGCAGCCGTCATACCGCTCAGGAAGGAGACGCTTTCTGCCTCCTAGAGATCCTATATTGACATAACCTGAAAGGCCGCTCAGCAAGGAAGAAGCCACTGCTCCAAAACCACCATAAAAAAGCCAGACTACGGTTTGCAACTGCACATGGGGACAAAGATTGTACTTTTGGGAGAAATATCCTCTGGTCTGATGAAACAAAAATAGAACTGTTTGGCCATAATGACTATCATTATGTTTGGAGGAAAAAGGGGGAGGCTTGCAAGCCGAAGAACACCATCCCAAACGTGAAGCACGGGGGTGGCAGCATCATGTTGTGGGGGTGCTTTGCTGCAGGAGGGACTGGTGCACTTCACAAAATCGATGGCATCATGAGGGAGGAAAATTATGTGGATATATTGAAGCAACATCTCAAGACATCAGTCAGGAAGTTGAAGCTTGGTCGCAAATGGGTCTTCCAAATGGACAATGACCCCAAACATACTTCCAAAGTTGTGTCAAAATGGCTTAAGAACAACAAAGTCAAGGTATTGGAGTGGCCATCACAAAGCCCTGACCTCAATCCCATTGAACATTTGTGGGCAGAACTAAAAAAGTGTGTGCGAGCAAGGAGGCCTACAAACCTGACTCAGTTACACCAGCTCTGTCATGAGGAATGGGCCAAAATTCCCCCAACTTATTGTGGGAAGCTTGTGGAAGGCTACCCGAAACGTTTGACCCAAGTTAAACAATTTAAAGGCAATGCTACCAAATATACTCAATTAGTATGTAAACTTCTGACCCACTGGGAATGTGATGAAAGAAATCAAATCTGAAATAAATCATTCTCTCTACTATTATTCTGACATTTCACATTCTTAAAATAAAGTGGGGATCCTAACTGACCTAAGACAGGGAATTGTTACTAGGATTAAATGTCAGGAATTGTGAAACACTGAGTTTAAATGTATTTGGCTAAGGTGTATGTAAACTTCCGACTTCAACTATATATATATATATATACACACACACACACACACACACACACACACAGTACACAGTACCAAACAAAGGTTTGGAAACACCTACTCATTCAAGAGTTTTTTCTTTATTTTTACTATTTTCTACATTGTAGAATAATAGTGAAGAGATCAAAACTATGAAATAACACATATGTAGTAACCAAAAATGCGCTCAACAAATCAAAATATATTTTATATTTCAGATTCTTCAAAGTAGCCAACCGTTGCCTTGATGACAGCTTTGCACACTCTTGGCATTCTCTCAACCAACTTCACCTAGAATGCTTTTCCAACAGTCTTGAAGGAGTTCCCACATATGCTGAGCCCTTGTTGGCTGCTTTTCCTTCACTCTGGGGTCCAACTCTTCCCAAACCATCTCAATTGGGTACTCCCTTACTCTCCTTCTTGGTCAAATAGCCTTTTCACATGTTGGAGGTGTGTTGGGTCATTGTTCTGTTGAAAAACAAATAATAGTCCCACTAAGCGCAAACCAGATGGGATGGCGTATCGCTGCAGAATGCTGTAGTAGCCATGCTGGTTAAGTGTGTCTTAAATTCTAAATAAATCACTGACAGTGTCACCGGGCAATGCACCCCCACACCATCACACCTCCTCCTCCGTGCTTCACGGTGGGAACCACACATGCGGAGATCATCCGCTCACCTACTCTGCGTCACACAAAGACATGGCGGTTGGAACCAAAAATCTTTCAAAAATTTTGACTTATCAGACTAAAGGACAGATTTCCACTGGTCTAATGTTCATTGCTCGTGTCTCTTCTTGTTATTGGTGTTCTTTAGTAATGGTTTCGTTGCAGCAATTCGACCATGAAGGCCTGATTCACACAGTCTCCTCTGAACAGTTGATGTTGAGATGTGTCTGTTACTTGAACTCTGTGAAGCATTTATTTGGGCTGCAACTTCTGAGGCTAATGAACTTATCTTCTGCAGCAGAGGTAACTCTGGGTCTTCCTTTCCTGTGGCGGTCCTCATGAGAGCCAGTTTCATCATAGCGCTTGATGTTTTTTGCGACTGCACTTGAAGAAACTTTCAAAGTTCTTGACATTTTCTGGATTGACTGACCTTCATGTCTTAAAGTAATGATGGACTGTTGTTTCTCTTTGCTTATTTGAGCTGTTCTTTCCATAATATGGATTTAGTATTTTATGAAATAGGGCTATCTTCTGTATACTACCCCTACCTTGTCACAACACAGCTCAAATGCATTAAGAAGGAAAGAAATTCCACAAATGAACTTTTAAGAAGGCCGACCTGTTAACTGAAATGCATTCCAGGTGACTACCTCATGAAGAGAATGCCAAGAGTGTGCAAAGCTGTCATCAAGGCAAAGGGTGGCTATTTGAAGAATCTCAAATATAAAATATATTTTAATTTGTTTAATACTTTTTTGGTTCCTACATGATTCCATATGTGTTATTTCATAGTTTTGATGTCTTCACTATTATTCCTCAATGTAGAAAATAGTAACAATAAAGAAAAACCCGTGAATGAGTAGGTGTTCTAAAACTTTTGATGCCTTTTCATGTCTTAAAAACAAAATCTTAAAAACAAAATAACATTTCAGACAAATACCGGCATCATAAGCGTTCACATTCAGTGTTAAGCTAGCCAAACTAGCAAAGTTTCTGTTAGATATGTCACCAATCCCTGAAACACTTAAGTGATCTTCATGATTATTCGACTAAGCTTGATGGCTCAACAGTAAAATGCATATTTTAAAGGCATCTTTGTAGAAACGCAGTTATGCACAAAATCAACCGATTAAACTGTGTCATTATGCCTTTCTTCTACACATAGGATACTCTAAAAACAAAAACAGAGTCTGAGACTCATGACCAGACGATACAACATAAAGTGATAAAAATCTTTACTCCATCGTCTTCCATTTGCGGTTCTAAGGACTTATTTTTGACTCACAAGTTAAAATTGGAATAACTTCTTGAAACCTTTGCGACACTGCAAAATGGCTATGAAAGTGCTTAAGGAACCATTTCATTACCAGAACAAAGCCTTGAATACAGACTAGAGTATACCAACATGGCCCTCTGACTAAGAATGCACAATTTTCGTAATAGACATTTTGCAACTTGCTTTTTGCATTTTGTGCTAAGGTCCAGCAGTTTGAGGACGTAGTAGAAGGGAAGGAGAGAGGAGAGCCGAGATACTACTGTCCACCCCAGGCCCTCCACTCATGACTGGGGATGGTCTGGGGTGCAAGGAAGGCGGTAAGGGTAGCGGTTAGGGAGGTTGGTCTGATTGGCAGCGTTTAGAGGAGGAGAGAAAGCAGGCTGGCTAGGCCTTCAGTAGTTTTCCCGTGCAGACGCTTTGGGATAGGGAGGGTAGGGGACTGGGGGAGGATGTTGGGGACTACCAGTTGAGACGGAAGATGGGGTGCTTGAGGAGTTCCCTGGAGGGGGGGCGGTCCGTGGGCTGCAGCTCCAGGCAGCGCAGGGTGACGTCCCTCAGGCCAGCGGTCAGCTGGGGAGGTATGGAGGGTGCACAGGTGGCACTCGCAATCTGGGGGAGAGGGAGAGAGGAGGTGAGGGTGAAGTAATGATACTGTAGAAACCCAATCAACCACAAGGTCTTTGGATGGAAGAGGAAGGCCAATATGGTGCTTTTTCAGCTGTATATACAGTGGGGTCCGAAATTATTGACACCCTTGATAAAGATGAGCAAAAATGACTATATAAAATAAATAATTGAAATACTGAGCTATAGGGGATCACGTGACCCTTGAACGAGATATATTCAAGACCAGTTTGAGACCATAAAGGGAGGCCTGCAGTGACTGAAAAGCAGTGTGGAGCTCTTCAACAGCCTGAACCAGAGAAGGAGCACATGAATATATAACTGTATAATTTGCATATAGATGTAACTTTGCTGGTTGCATCCCATTTCCCAAATCATTAATACAAATTGAGAACACAGGAGCTAAAATGGAACCCTGGGGCACACCTCTAGTAATCTCAAGAAAGCTAGACTTGTGATTGTCAGTATATACACATTGTGTTCTGTCAGAAAGATAGTTCCTAAACCAATTTACTGCCCCTTCACTGAGACCAATGTTTTTGAGTCTAGCTAGCAACAATTCATGGTCAACTGAATCAAAGGCCTTTTGATAAATCCAAACAGAGCAGTACAATGTTGCTTTTTATCAAGTGCATTAATGATGTCCAGTTGTGGTGCTGTGCCCCGATCTAAAGCCAGACTGAACCCCGCTCAGTATGTTCTTTTCAATTAAGAAGTGTTTTAACTGTGAGTTCACTAGGGATCATAGACTTTGGCCAGGATAGTGAGTTTACAGATAGGACGATAGTTATTAGCATCTGAGGGATCTCCACCCTTTGCAGTGGGAGGACATAAGCTGATTTCCAAATGCTGGGTATGGAGTTGGTCAAGAGACTCAAGTTGAAAATGCGAGCCACGGAGCTCTCCCAGACTCTATGTACACAGCCCGCATTACAGTGTTGCTCAAAAAAGACAAGGACCCTCTATCCTGCTCGTCCTTCCGGCCCATAAGCTTGTTGGATTTCGACTACAAAATAATTACCAAATTGCTCGCCAAAAGACTAAATACTCTTATTCCCAAAATAATAAAAGAGGACCAAACAGGATTTATTAGAGACGGGTACTCTTCTGATAACATTCGCCGTCTTTTTGATATTATTGATCAAGCAAACGCACAGAAGACCCCTGTCCTGCTGGCTTTACTGGATGCTGAGAAGGCGTTCGACAGGAGGGAGTGGAGCTTTCTGTTCTCAGTCTTAGAAAAGTTCAATATGGGCCCAAACAGTATAGGGATTAAGTCCCTTTACTCTCATCCATGGTGACTACTAATGGTCTGAATTCTGACAGATTCCCTTTGGGACATGGCACAAGACAAGGATGCTAGCTGTCCCCACTGCTCTACTTGTTGGGGGCAGAGCCTTTGACAGAGTTGATAAGGAGCAATCCAAGTATTATGGGTGTTTCTGCAGGCGGCCTGGATGACGTCTTGCTCTACTGTCACGCTGTGCGCTACTGGGGTTGAAATCAGGTGCAGGAGAACGGAATGTAATCGTAAAAGTGCACACTTTAATGGCAGAAGAAAACAAAATGAAAAAACGCACAATGGGTCAAACTCTCCTCTAGTTACAACTAAAGTGCCAGCGCCACGAAGAACACAGTCCAATAATGACAATATAATATACAAATATAAATTAGCCCACTTGCTTGCAATGGGCCACTTGGATCGGACCAAGATGTGCGATGTGTTCTTGTATCTTGTTAAGGTGTGTTGCTGTATTACTTTTGGTCTCCTTATTTATGTACGGCATTAATGACCTTACGTTTGGTCCACACTTCACTTGTTCTGTTTTGAAAAGGAACAATGCATAACTGAGCGGCGATGGCTAGAAAGCCGGTGACGTTGACCGCCGAACGCCGCCCGAACAAGGAGAGGAGGCGACTTCGGTGGAAGTCGTGACATCTACATATCCAACCCTGAGAAATCCCTCCCATTTTAGACACAATTGCTCAGTATGGCAAGTTGTCAGGATATAAGATACATTTGAACAAATCCACTGTTTGCCCACTCAATCTTACGCTCAACAGCTCTATGAAGACACTGTCCGTTCCAATGGAAGACACAGAGGTTTCAATACCTTGGGATCTTTGTAACACCAGATCTGAATTGCCTTTTCAAGGAAAATGATCTCCCACTCCTGGATAAAATCAAGAACGATCTCCAAACCTGGATCTCCCTCCCAATTAGCTTAGTCGGAAGAATCAATGTTATCTGTATGAACATCCTCCCTAGATTGAACTATTTATTTCAGATGCTCCCATGCTATCTCCCAGTTTCCTTTTTCAAAACAACTAACCAAAGCATCACCAAATGTATATGGGGCAATAAAAAACATAGGATCAAGTTCTCCACTCTATCGAAACCTGAATCTAAGGGTGGTCTTGCCCTTCCCTCCCTTCAATTGTACTACTGGTCTGCCCAAATCCACAACATGCTAACATGGATCACAAACAGAAAAAGACTCAATGTGGATTCAGATAGAGGCCCAATCCTGTGGTTCATTGCCCCTATGCTCAATTATATTAATTAATAACTTTAGTGAAGTGGGCAACATAACCAAAACCTTTGTGATTTACAGCACCCTACAAGCATGGAGAGACTGTAAGAAATACCTTGGCATTTCCTCCCAAATATGTTCTCACTCGCCTATAGTGTGCAACCCAGACTTGCCAAAAGCCCTGAGTGATGCCAACTTTAATCTTTGGCATACTCTAGGGATCAGGATCTTTTCAGACCTGTTTCATCAGAAAACCACTACACTGAAATCATTTCAAGAGCTCTGCAGTGAATTCAATGTGCCAAGATCCATTAATTTTTTTAATCTTCAAATTAGACACGTCATTCTTAATTTACTTTCAAGAGGAGGTTTAGAGCTCAGCTTTGTCACAAAAAAATTTGGTCTTGGCACGTACGCTCTGGTCTTGGCACGTGCGCTCTAGCCAACAGCTCACAGATACAGTGCGGGTAGGCTACCTACAGTTGAAGTCGGAAGATTACATACACTTAGGTTGGAGTCATTAAAACTCGTGTTTCAATACTTCTTAGCCAAATACATTTAAACAGTTTTTCACAATTCCTGACATTTAATCCCAGTTAAAATTCCCTGTCTTAGGTCAGTTAGGATCTGTAGGCCTCCTTGCTCGTACACGCCTTTTCAGTTCTGCCCACAAATGTTCTATGGGATTGAGTTCAGGGCTTTGTGATGGCCACTCCAATACCTTGACTTTGTTGTCCCTAAGCCAACTTTGCCACAAGTATGCTTGGGGTCGTTGTCAATTTGGAAGACCCATTTGCGACCAAACTTTAACTTCCTGGCTGATGTCTTGAGATGTTGCTTCAATATATCCACATAATTTTCCTCCCTCATGATGCCATCTATTTTGTGAAGTGCACCAGTCCATCCTGCAGCAAAGCACCCCCACAACATGATGCTGCCATCCCCGTGCTTCACGGTTGGGATGGTGTTCTTCGGCTTGCAAAACCTCCCCCTTTAACCCCCAAACATAATGATGGTCATTATGGCCAAACACTTCTATTTCTGTTTTGTCAGACCAGAGGAAATTTCTTCAAAAAGTACAATCTTTGTCCCCATGTGCAGTTGCAAACCGTAGTCTGGCTTTTTTATGGTGGTTTTGAAGCAGTGGCTTCTTCCTTGTTGAGCGGCCTTTCAGGTTATGTTGATATAGGACTCGTTTTACTGTGGATATAGATACTTTTGTACCTGTTTCCTCCAGCATCTTCACAAGGTCCTTTGCTGTTGTTCTGGGATTGATTTGCACTTTTTTGCACCAAAGTAGATTCATCTCTAGGAGACAGAATGCGTCTCCTTCCTGACCGGTATGACAGCTGCGTGGTCCCATGGTGTTTATACTTGCATACTATTGTTTGTACAGATGAACGCGGTACCTTCAGGCATTTGGAAATTGCTCCCAAGGATGAACCAGACTTGTGGCGGTCTACAGTTTGTTTTCTGAGGTCTTGGCTGATTTCTTTAGATTTTCCCATGATGTCAAGCAAAGAGGCACGGAGTTTGAAGGTAGGCCTTGAAATACATCCACAGGTACACCCAATTGACTCAAATTATGTAAATTAGCCTATCAGAAGCTTCTAAAGCCATGATATAATTTTCTGTAATTTTCCAAGCTGTTTAAAGGCACAGTCAACTTAGTGTATGCAAACTTCTGACCCATTGGAATTGTGATACAGTGAATTATAAGTGAAATAATCTGTCTGTAAACAATTGTTGGAAAAATTACTTGTGTCATGCACAAAGTAGATGTCCTTACCGACTTGCCAAAACTATAGTTTTTGAAAAACGAGTTTTAATGACTCCAACCTAAGTGTACGTAAACCTCCGACTTCAACTGTATCTGTAAGGTCTCAGTCAAGCAGTACATTTTAAAACACAGATTCAACCACAAAAAACAGGGAGGTATTCCAATACCTTGCAAATAAGGGCACCTATCGGTAGATGGGTAAACATAAAAAAGCAGACATTGAATATCTCTTTGAGCATGGTGAAGTTAATTATACTTTGGATGGTGTATCAATACACCCAGTCACTTCAAAGATACAGGCGTCCTGTGGATGGATCAAAAAACTGAGGATGGATCAACAACATTGCAGTATTTCACAATACTAATCTAACTGAAAAAGTGAAAAGGAAGGAAGCCTGTACAGAATAAAAAAATATTCCAAAACATGCATCGTCGGACGGGGCCACAGTGTCTCCCGACCCCTCCTGTCTCATCCCCCAGTATTTATGCTGCAGTAGTTTATGTGTCGGGGGGCTAGGGTCCGTCTGTTATATCTGGAGGATTTCTCCTCTCTTATCCGGTGTCCTGTGTGAATTTAAGTATGCTCTCTCTAATTATCTTTCTCTCTCTTTCTTTTTTTCTCTCTTTCTTTTTTTCTCTCTCTCTCTCTCTCGGAGGACCTGAGCATTAGGACCATTCCTCTAGGCCAACCTGGCCTGATGACTCCTTGATGTCCCGAGTCCACCTGGCCGTGCTGCTTCTCCAGTTTCAACTGTTCTGCCTGTTTTATGAACATTTTAAAATCTTGTCCATGTTCTGTTATAATCTGCACCCGGCACAGCCAGAAGAGGACTGGCCACCCCTCACAGACTGGTTCCTCTCTAGGTTTCTTCCTAGGTTTTGGGCTTTCTAGGGAGTTTTTCCTAGCCACCGTGCTTTTACACCTGCATTGCTTGCTGTTTGGGGTTTTAGGCTGGGTTTCTGTACAGCATTCTGTGACATCAGCTGATGTAAGAAGGGCTTTATAAATAAATTTGATTTGATTTGATTCTGTTTGCAACAAGGCACTAAAGTAATACTACAAAAAAGTGTTATGTTTGGGGCAAATCCAATACAACACATTACTGAGTACCACGCTCCATATTTTCAAGTATAGTTATGGGTATGCTTGTAATTCTTAAGGACTGGGAAGTTTATCAGGATAGAAAATAAATGGAATGGTGCTAAGCACAGGGAAAACATGGTTCAGTCTGCTTTCCATCAGACACTGGGAGATAAATTAACTTTTCAGCAAGAGAATAACCTAAAACACAAGGTCCAATTTACACTGGAGTTTCTTACCAAGAAGACAGTGAATGTTCCTGAGTGGCCGAGTTGTTGTCTAGCAATGATAAACAACCAATTTGACAGAGATTGAATACTTGTTTTTCAGAATAGTGGGCAAATGTTGCACAGTCCAGGTGTGGAAAGGTCTTAGAGACTTATCCAGAAATATTCACAGCTGTAATCGCTGCCAAAAGTGCTTCTACAAAGTATTGATTTAGGGGTCTGAATATATAATATAATATATAGATATTTCTGTATTTTTTTTTCAATAAATTAGCAAACATTTCTAAAAACATGTTTTCACTTTGTCCTTATGGGGTATTGGTGAGAATATATATATATTTTTAATCCATTTTGAATTCACGCTGTAACACAAAAAAATGTGGAACAAGTCAAGTGGTCTTTCTGAAGGCACTAGAGTACTGTATGTCTTTTACAACTATAAGTGAGTCTTTACAGCTATATGTGTGCTTATCAATCAATATAAAGTAATGTTGTGACAGTATATCCTTTGAATTCTTTCAGTTCAAGCCTTACAAGCAGAGAGTGCAAACTCCATCAAGTTGGGGAAAACACTGATTGTGCAGTTTTTTGTGGGTCGCATATTCAATGATAATGCTAAAGACCAACAATAAAATGTCTAGGTATAGGATATTTCTGGTCCTGAAGACAAATTGATCACATTTCTAACTAACTGGACATGGTTTCCTTAAAATCCTAACTTTGTGGTTTTAATTATAATAATAATAATAAACATAATATATGCCCATTAGCAGACACTTTTATTCAAAGAGACTTATAGTAATGCGTGCTTACATTTTTCACATTGGGTGGCCCCAGGAATCAAACCCACAATCCTGACATTTCAAGCGCCATGCTCTACCAACTGAGCCATACAGGACCACACTACTTGTATTGACGGTACCTTGAATATGAGGGCCAGATGATTGGAGTGTTTCTCAGCGTTCCAGGGGGGCTTGGCACACGACATCTCGATGATGGCACAGCCCGCACTCCACACATCACAGCTCCGGCCGTACTGCTGTCCACGTAGCACCTACAGAGTCAACCATACACAGAAGGTATCAACATATGGACAATTACATTGTTTATTGAATTTAAGCATTTAATGCACGCACCCACTGCACACGCACACTTAACTCTACTCCATTCATAGTCTTTAATGTGCAAATAGCAGCAGAATGGACTGAAATGGCAAGCCATTGTTTTACAGCACTTGACTGGGTGTTGTTGAGGAGTGGCATAGTTACACAACCAACTTATTTTTGGTGGATGGAGACATAATGTCAAACCAAAGGATGTGACTCGGCCAACAAGTTAAATTGATCACGGAGCCTCCCATTATGTTTTGTTGGGTCTGTATTTAGTTGCCCTCTTTCTTCATTCTTAATCACGACTATGGCTTCAATTAATTCTGAGGCCAAATCTTGCTTTCTTATGTTTGGGGTAGAATATTTAAATGTCAATGGCTTCCGACAAAGATTTTTTTTTGCGGCGAAATACAGCAGCCATTATGCAGGCCATTCAGAATCACGTGTCCGCTGGGGAACTGAACTAAAGTGGATTTAGATTTCTCAGTAACTCCCAAATGAAAGAAAATTATAATCCCTTTTGAGAGAGGGCCCCCACAATGGAGTCCGGACCTATAATGCCTTGTTATTATTGTGGCTCCCAAAACCTTGTTAAATTAGGAGGGAGATCAGCTGTGAAATGCCTATCACAGCACAGCAGCCCAGTTCATTATCAGCATCCTCAGGGACCTCTTTAAAAAAACAGCCCCCACAGAAGGTTACTGCTTCTGCCGCTGTTTCTACTTTCTCTTTCAGATCCTCTCCACAAACAGGATACAGAGGATTGAGGGGTTTTGATCTTAGGGCATTCGTTTAAGTGGCAGACTTTGCTAGCTTAATGCCCACAAGCTTCATGCCAGCCATCACTTGTACACAGTGTGTGTGTCTGAAATGCTCTGTGGCTCTGGTCAAAAGTAGTGCACTATAAAGGCTGGGAAGAGAGTGCTAATTCTGACACAGATTTAGTCTCTCTCTCGCGTCCATGTTTACCTCGGGGGCCATGAAGGCGATGGTTCCCAGGAGTTGGCCTTGGAACTCCCCTGCTCCAGTGCCCTTAGAGGCCAGCCTGGCAGCAGCCCCGAAGTCGGCTATCCGCAGCCTCTGACCTGTGCTGTCAATCAGCAGGTTGGCACCTGGGGGAGAGAGAGTGTGGAGTGGGGGAAGGGTAGTTATTGGAGAGATAAGATGTCCTGACCAGTAAAAAGCCCTTATTATAGTAAGCCCCCACAGTCAAAAGCTAAAACGTGGAACACATGAATGAGTGTGTGTGTCCTGGGTCTAGCACATAGGGGCTCGCCATCCCCCTCCTTCAGCTCTGTGACAGGCAGCACAATATCAGCAGGGATTTCCTGTGTGCTGGAGGTTGTGTGTGTGTGTGCATATGATTGCACTCACCTTTGATGTCTCTGTGGATGATCTGATTCTCATGGAGGTAGGCCAGGCCTCGGAGCAGCTGCTCCGTGTAGTTGATGATCACAGCCTCCTTGAAGGCCCCGTACTTGTTCAGGAGATGGGACACACTCCCACCTGGACACAACAGAGAGAGGATAAACCATAGCGATAGAATTACTATAACCTAGTCATTCTATTTCTAAGGGAGCAACAAGTGTGATTGTTATAGGAGGGAGGACAATGCTTCATAGTAGGAGGGATAGGGTCAAAAGTTACAATATCTACTATGACGTTAAACTTCTGGCATTTCTTAATTAGTTACATTAAGTTATTGCAGATGATACATATTCATCCCATAACTTGGTAGTTCACTCATTAGTAATACAACTTCAATTAATACTATACATTTTGAAAAGTAAAAAAATAAATAATGAATAATCATGTCACAAAGATAAAAAGCAGAAAACAAAAATCTAGCAAATTATATCTACATCTATATTTTTATATAGGCTAAATCCATTTTATTTTTTATTTTTTCCAACGTTGGATGTGTCATCATCAAAGGCCCTTACCTGCCATCCACTCTACCATCAGGTTGTAGTTGCTCTTCTCGCAGGTAGCCCCCAGCATGCGGATGATGTTGGGATGGTTGAGGTGGGCCATCATCCGGATCTCCTCCCTCAGAGCCTCCACCACCTCCTCCTGCTCTGACGATGTGTTCCTCACATACGTCACCTAGATGGAGAGGACACACACACTCATGGTTATTAGGGGATGAAAGAGCTGGACATTCTCTTTAAGGGCTACATCTCAGTTTGATGTCACTTGCCAAAATTGAATCAACTCTGACATGGAATCCATAGGCCCCACCTAGAAACAACACCTAGTCCCCAATCCTAGACACTGCTGCAGATCTGAAAGAATTGAATAGGTATAGAAAATACGGTAATAGGTCCCCCTTGCATTCTGAACGGTTAGGATGAATTTTCACAATATTGCTTATACCTATCCATTCTATCATATCAACAGGAGTACATAGGGGTTGTTTGTAATTCAGCATAGGAGAATCAGCCCTAGGATAGGATCTCTGATTGCCTTGTGTGTGTCTCCTCTTCTCACCTGTTTGACTGCCAGCAGGGTGCCAGTGCCCACGTCCTGGGCCTGGTAGCAGGAGGAGAAGGCCCCCAAGCCAATCTGCTGGCCCTTCAGCCACTCATGGCCCTCCCTGTAGGGCTGCTTTGCTTTGGTAAGGCCAGGCAGAGACTCTGGGGTCTGGGGAACCATAGAAGACATCATGTCAGTATGCCATCCCATACCAGGATACAATGTTGCGGAACACTCAGATAGATATTATGTAGAACAAACATGCATTTCTGACATGTAGCCAGGAATCACGTCAGTTCTATTTATGACGTTTCTATCTGCAACGTTTCACGTCTGTCGACTGAACGTGGCCTAGGCCTATTGCCTATACACATACAACTAACTGCCAAAATAAAGAAACACCAACATAAACTGTCTCAATAAGGGCGTTGGGCCACAAGCCAGAACAGCTTCAATGCACCTTGGCATAGATTCTACAAGTGTCTGGAACTCTATTGGAGGGATGCATCACCATTCTTCCACAAGAAATTCCATCCTTTGGTGTTTTATTGATGGTGGTGGAAAACGCTGTCTCAGGCGCCGCTCCAGAATCTCCCATAAGTGTCCAAATAGGTTGAGATCTGGTGACTGAGATGGCCATTGTAAAAATGGCCAGCTTCAGTCAGCTATTTAGTGCTTTCTACATAGGCAGTTCAGCCTCCCATTCACAATACCCAAACTTCTTTAGTTCTTATTGGTCAGCATTATGTTAGCCTATCAGCAGTTAGTATTCCCGGGACGTTCAGTGTAGCACGAGCAGGGCAGATGTCAGAAACGTGCTTCAGTCAGAAACGTACTTTCACCATCCTGACAGCATTTCATGTTTTCCATCCTACTAGTCTTTCTCCTATTGTCAAAATACTTTCGCTGTCTGATATTTTATTGTGCGTGCATCTAAAAGTGCCTTAAGATGTTTGTGTCTTGTTGTTTTCGGAGCTCAAGATTAACTATTGTATTGAGGTTGTTAGCTAGCTCGCGGTCTCGCTAGCGTTAGCTCTAGCATTAACAATTGAATTCAGAATGTATTAGGATTTAGCATTCTTATTAGCGTTTAGCAGTTTGTTAGCATTTCTCATGCATGGTGCTATGCTAGATTATTTGTGTATATCGCTCATGCTATATTTAAGCAATAAGGCACGGGGGGGGGGGGGTATATGGCCAATATACCATGGCTAAGGGCTATTCTTAGGCAAGACGCAACGCCCTTAGCTGTGGTATATTGGCCATATATCACAAACCCCCGAGGTGCCTTATTGCTATTAACAACTGGTTACCAATGTAATTAGAGCAATAAAAATAAATGTTTTGTCATACCCGTGGCTGTCAGCCAATCAACATTCAGGGCTCGAACCACCCAGTTTATAATCTGGGTAATATTCTGTAGACATTTCTACATTAATGTATTTGCTATACAGTGCCTTGGGAAAGTATTCAGACCCCTCCACCTTTTGTTACGTTACAGCCTTATTTTAAAACTGATGAGAAAAAAAGCGTCATCAATCTACACACAACACTGAAATATTACATTTACATAAGTATTCAGACCCTTTACTCAGTACTTTGTTGAAGCATCTTTGGCAACGATTACAGCATCGATTCTTCTTGGGTATAACACTACAAGCTTTGCACACCTGTTTTTGGGGAGTTTCTCCCAATATTCTCTGCAGATCCTCTAAAGCTCTGTCAGGTTGGATGGGGAGCGTAACTACACAGCTATTTTCAGGTCTCTCCAGAGATGTTCGATTGAGTTCAAGTCCTGGCTCTGGCTGGGCCACTCAAGGACATTCAGAGACTTGTCCCGAAGCCACTTCTGCGTTGTCTTGGCTGTGTGCTTAGGATCGTTGTCCTGTTGGAAGGTGAACCTTCCCCCAGTCTGAGGACCTGAGCGCTCTAGAGCAGGTTTTCATCAAGGATCTCTCTGTACTTTGCTCAGTTCATCTTTCCCTCGATCCTGACTGGTCCCCAAGTCCCTGCCACTGAAAAACATCTCAACAGCATGATGCTGCCACCACCATGCTTCACCGTATGGATGGTGCCAGGTTTCCTCCAGACGTGACGCTTGGCATTCAGGCCAAAGAGTTCATCAGACCAGAGAATGTTGTTTCTCGTGGTGTGAGTCTTTAGGTGCCTTTTGGCAAACTCCAAACGGCTGTCATGTGCCTTTTACTGAGGTGTGGTTTCCGTCTGGCCATTCTACCATAAAGACCTGATTGGTGGAGTGCTGCAGAGATGGTTGTCCTTCTGGAAGGTTCTCCCATCTCCACAGAGGAACTCTAGAGCTCTGTCAGAGTGACCATAGGGTTCTTGGTCACCTTCCTGACCAAAGCCCTTCTCCCCCGATTGTTCAGTTTGGCCAGACGGCCAGCTCTAGGAAGAGTCTAGGTGGTTCCAAACTTCTTCAATTTAAGAATGATGGAGGCCACTGTGGTCTTAGGGACCTTCAATGTTGAAGACATTTTTGGTACCCTTCCCTAGATCTGTGCCTCGATGCAATGCTGTCTCTGAGCTCTACGGACAATTCCCTCGACCTCATGGCTTGTTTTTTTCTCTGACATGCACTGTCAACTGAGGGACCTTATATATATATTTATTGTTATTTAATTGATTTAACTATATAGACAGGTGTGTTCTTTTCCAAATCATGTCCAATCAATTGAATATACCACAGGTGGACTCCAATCAAGTTGAAGAAACATCTCAAGAATGATCAATGGATGGACCTGAGCTCAATTTCGAATCTCATAGGAACGCGTCTGAATGTTTTTTATTTTAATACATTAGAACAAATTTCTAAAAACCTGTTTTCGCTTTGTCATAATGGGGTATTGTGTGTAGATTGCTGTGTATTTCTTTTTTAAATAAATTTTAGAATAAGGCTGTAACGTAACAAAAGGTGGAAAAAGTCAAGGGGTCTGAATACTTTCCAAATGCACTGTATAAATAAAATATTGTTGGTTGCATTGGAAATTTTGTGGGTGGTTTCCTATGGCTACAGCCCTGCATGCGCGCCTTGACGGTAGGGAACGAAGTGAGTTATTATATCAAAGGCACTTTATATTTGTTTATGCACAAGACCTCTAGCTTATGGAGCCTGTTTACTAGTTAATTTATGCAAGGCCTTATTACAATGCTATATGCTATCTTGTACTTTCATGTCATGCATATCAGTGCTACAGTTGAAGTTGATTTATTCTTTCTTTTCAGAACCGCAATCATTGTCAGTCACAAGTCAGACTCAGAGTGGTCTTGGATGTGTGTGTGTGTGAGTGGATCATCATTAAACCTCCTTAAATTGGTCTCCTCGCTGTTCTGGATGGACATTGCTGTAGGATTTGTATTTTGTATTTTTTATGGATCCCCATTCCTGTGGTCCAGCAAAATTAAGGCAGTTATACAATTTACAAAACATTACAATACATTCACAACAGATTTCACAACAAATTAAGTGTGTGCCCTCAGGCCCCTACTCTACTACCACATATCTACAACACAAAATCCATGTGTATGTTTGTGTATAGTGCGCATGTTATCGTGTGTTTGTATGCATGTGTCTGTGCCTATGTTTTTGTTGCTTCACAGTCCAGCTGTTCCATAAGGTGTATTTTATTTCATTTATCAGTTTTTAAATCTAATTTTACTGCTTGCATGAGTTACTTGATGTGGAATAGGATTCCATGTAGTCATGGCACTATGTAGTACTGTGCACCTCCCATAGTATTTTCTAGACTTTGGGACTGTGAAGAGACCTCTGGTGGCAAGTCTTGTGGGGTATGCATGGGTGTGTATCAGCAGTTCAAACAGACAGCTCGGTGCATTCAGCATGTCAATAGCTCTCACAAATACAAGTAGTAATGAAGTCAATCTCTCCTCCACTTTGAGACAGGAGAGATTGACATGCATATTATTAATGTTAGCTTTCTATGTACATCTTTCTATGTACAGCTGTGCTGTCCTGTTCTGAGCCAATTGCAATTTTCCTAAGTCCCTCTTTGTAGCACCTGAACAGTAGTCCAGGTGTGACAAAACCACATACATAGACACACTAGCTTTACTCAAAGCCAGTGGCATGTCGTTAGTAAAGGTTGAAAAAAGCAAGGGGCCTGGACAGCTGCCCTGGCGAATTCCTGATTCAACCTGGATTATGTTGGATAGGCTTCCATTAAAGAACGCCCTCTGTGTTCTGTTAGACAGGTAACTATTTGTCCGTAATATAGCAGGGGGTGTAAAGCCATAACACATACATTTTCCAGCAGCAGACTATGATTGATAATGTCAAAAGCCGCACAGAAGTCTAACAAAACAGCCCCCACAATCTTTTTATCATCAATTTATCTCTGCCAATCATCAGTCATTTGTGTAAGTGCTGTGCTTGTTGAATGTCCTTCCCTATATGCGTGCTGAAAGTCTGTTGTCAATTTGTTTACTGTACAATAGAATTGTATCCGGTGTGGTATCCCCGGAGGTCTACCCCGGGGGATGGTAATAGAGGGGAGGTACGTGAGATGACGTTGGCTCCCTCTGCTGGGGATACGGGAGCTGGGCACCCCGACACGGACAGCTCTAAGTGGAGGTAATTAGAGGAAAGTGCCAACCAGCCGTGGAGGCTCAATAAAAGGAGCACGATGGCAGACCGGGGGGAGAAGGTGGAGAGACGGACACCAGTTAAGAGAGAGAAGCAAGACCGAGCAAAACCGGAGTGATTTCTTTGTTACATTTATTTTGTGTCTTAGTAAAGTTGTTTTGTGGACTAAAGCCTCCCTGTCTCGGTGTCAATCTCTGGACGCTCAACCCAACACCCCAAGGTTTACCACACCGGTCAAACACAATTTTTTCCAAAGTTTACTAAGGATTGGAAACATGCTGATTGGTCGGCTATTTGAGCCAGTAATGGGGGCTTTACTATTCTTTGGTAGGGGAATTACTTTTGCTTCCCTACAGGCCTGAGGGCACACACTTTCTAATAGGTTTAAATTGAAGATATGGGAAATAGGAGTGGCAGTATCGTCTGCTATTATCCTCAGTCATTTTCCATCCAAGTTGTCAGACACCGGTCAGACACCGGTGGCTTGTCATTGTTGATAGGCATCAATCATTTTTTTACCTCTTCTACACCGAATTTACGGAATTCAAAATTACAATGCTTGTCTTTCAGAATTTGGTCAGATATACTTCGATGTGTAGTGTCAGCAATTGTTGCTGGTATGTCATGCCTAAGTTTGCTCATCTTTAAATTAGTGAGCAATATCAGTGGGTTTTGTGATGAGTGAGCCATCTGATTCAATGAATGATGGAGCTGAGTTTGCCTTTTTGCCCAAAATGTCATTTAAGGTGCTCCAGAGCATTTTACTATCATTCTTTATGTCATTTATCTTTGTTTCATAGTGCAATTTCTTCTTCTTTTTATTCAGTTTAGTCACATGATTTCTCAATTTGCAGTATGTTTGCCAAAAATTCAGCAGGCTTCTGGCCTACTGGCCTTATACATTTGGCTAAAAGATTATTGTAGCTCTGCTAGAGTCACTTTTACAGATAACTTTGACACCTTCTGGAAACAGAAGATACTCTACAGGAATGACGGAGTCCATCCAAATCATCTTGGCTCCAGGTCTCTGTCCACGTATTTCAAGGCTGCATTGAAACAATGACTTATCAATGACCCAAGACCAACTCAGCTTATCCCTACCATTGTGACAATGAGTCATCAAAATGCTGCATTAAATGCACATTATCCTAGGGGCGTTGGCAGACACAATGTAAGTAACTTAATTGATGTACCCCTATTTGCACCGAATACTTCTGTTTATCCTACAGCTATTGTATGCAGTAATCATGAGCCTATGAACCAGAGTTACACTGTTAGCACTGAGGCGGTGTGCCCTAGTAGGAGGACCACTTTGTGCAGCTCATCCTGCACTATCAAGTCTATTTCTGATAAGCTTCCCAGTCAAGCATTAAAAACAATCAAGCAACCCAGAAAAGTGCAAAGAATAGCCCATATTAACATATGCAGCCTGAGAAACAAGGTCCATGATGTCAATAACTTGCTTGTAACAGATGACATTCATATTCTGACGATCTCTGAAACTCACTTAGATAATACCTTTGATGATACAGTGGTAGCAATACATGGTTATAACATTTACCGAAAAGACAGAAATGCCAACGGGGGGTGGTGTTGCGGTGTATATAAAGAACCACATTCCTGTAAAGCTTAGAGACGATCTAATGTTAAATACTGTTGAAATAATATGGCTACAGGTTCATCTGCCTCACCTAAAGCCCATTTTTGTGGGAAACTGCTATAGACCACCAAGTGCTAACAGTCAGTATATAGATAACATGTGTGAAATACTTGATAATGAATGTGATATCAACAGAGAAGCATAATTTCTGGGTGATTTAAATATTGACAAGCTGCCCACTCAAGAAAAAACTTTAAACTGTAACCAGTGCCTGCAACCTGGTTCAGGTTGTCAGTCAACCTACTAGAGTATTTACAAACAGCACAGGAATGAAATAATCAACATTGATCAAATCTTTACCAATGCTGCAGAAATTAGCTTGAAAGCAGTATCCAAATCCATAGGATGTTTTGATCACAATATAATAGCCATATCTAGGAAAACAAAAGTTCCAAAGGCTGGGCCTAATATAGTATATAAAGAGGTCATACAATACGTTTTGTAGTGATTCATATTTTGATGACGTAAAGAATATTTGCTGGTCTGTGGTGTGTAATGAGGAGCAACCAGACGCTGCACTTGACACATTTATGAAATTGCTTATTCCAGTTACTAATAAGCACACACCCATTAAGAAAGTAACTGTAAAAACTGTTAAATTCCCTTGGATTGATGAAGAATAAAACAATTGTATGGTTAAGAGGGATGAGGCAAAAGGTATGGCAAATAAGTCTGGCAGCCAAACTGAAGAAATCATGTGACTAAGCTAAAGAAAAAGAAACTACACTATGAAATCAGATGGCTCATTTATCACAAAGCCCACTGATATTGCCAACTACCTGAATTACTTTTTCATTGGCAAGATAAACAAACTTAGGGATGACATGCCATCAACAAACGCTGACACTACACATCCAAATATATCTGACCAAATTGTGAAGACAAGAATTGTACTTTTGAATTCGGTAAAGTCAGTGTGGAAGAGGTGAAAAATATATTGTTGTCTATCAACAATGACAATCTGAATGGGAAATTACTGAGGATAATAGTGGACGATATTGCCACTGTCACGTGCGCTCCCTCTCTGGCCTCTAGGTAACCAGGCTGCTTGTTAGGGTGCACACCTGTCAACAGCGTTAGGCGCATAATGACACTCACCTGGACTCCACCACCACCTGCCCTTTATATGTCACTCCCTTTGGTTTCTTCCCCGTCGTCATTGTTCCTGTTTCATGTCGGTGCGCTGTTCGTGTTTCTTGTTTTGTTCATTTATTTAATAAACGTATTTACTCCCTGAACTTGCTTCCCGACTCTCAGTGTACATCGTTACAAACTAAAGCTAAAGTCATTCTGCTACCCAAGAATAGTAAAGCCCCCTTTACTGGCTCAAATTACCGACCAATCAGTATGTTACCAACCCTTAGTAAACTTCTGGAAAAAATTGTGTTTGACCAGATACAATGCTATTTCACAGTAAACAAATTGACAACTGACTTTCAGCACGCATGTAGGGAAGGACACTCAACATGCACGACACTTACACAAATGACTGATGATTGGCTGAGAGAAATTGATAATACAATTATTGTGGTGCTGTCTTGTTAGACTTCAGTGCAGCTTTTGACATTATGGATCATAGTCTGCTGCTGGAAAAACGTATGTGTTATGGCTTTACACCCCCTGCTATAATGTGGATAAAGAGTTACTTGACTAACAGAACACAGAGGGTGTTCTTTAATGGAAGCCTCTCAAACATAATCCAGGTAGAAGCAGGAATTCCACAAGGTAGCTGTTTAGGCCCCTTGCTTTTTTAAATCTTTAGTAACAACATGCCACTGGCTTTGAGTAAGGCCAGTGTGTCTATGTATGCAGATGACTCAACACTATACACGTCAGCTACTACAGCAACTTAAATGACTACAACACTTAACGCAGAGCTGCATTTAGTTTTGGAATGGGTAGCAAGGAATAAGTTAGTCCTAAATATTTCCAAAACTAAAAGCATTGTATTTGGGACCAATCATTCGCTAACCCCTAAACCTCAACTAAATCTTGTAATGAATAATGTGGAAATTGAGCAAATTGAGGTGACTAAACTGCCTGCAGTAACCCTGGATTGTAAACTGTCATGGTCAAAACATATTGATACAACAGTAGCTAAGATGGGGACAGGTCTGTGCATAATAAAATGCTGCTCTGCCTTCTTAACAGCACTATCAACAAGGCAGGTCCTTCAGGCCCTGGTTTTGTTGCACCTGGACTACTGTTTAGTCGTGTGGTCAGGTGCCACAAAGAGTGACTTGGGAAAATTGCAGTTGGCTCAGGACAGGGCATTGCCATTTATTTTGCCTCATCTCTCTCAACCATAACATTTGTCAATTTCTCATCAATCCACAGGGATTTAACAGTTTTACAGTAATTTTCTTATGGGGTGCATGCTTTTTAGTAACTGTGATAAGCAATTTCATAAATGTGTCAAGTGCAGTGTCTGGTTGCTTCTCATTACACACCTCATACCAACAAATATTCTTTACATCAACAAAATAGGAATCACTACAAAACGTATTGTATGACATCTATTACACTATATTAGGCCCAGCCTTCGGAACTTTGGTTTTCCTAGATATGGCTACTATATTGTCATCACTATATCTGATGGATTTGGATACTGCTTTCAAGCTAATTTCTGCAGCATTAGTAAGGATGTGATCAATGTTGATGATTTCATTCCTATGCTGTTTGTAACTACACACTGGTAGGTTGACTGATAATCTGAACCAGGTTGCAGGCACTAGTTACAGTTTTAAGCTTTCTCTTGGGTGGGCAGCCTGATGAAAGCCAGTCAATATTTAAATCACTCAGAAATATACTTTTCTGTTGATATCACATACATTATCAAGCATTTCACACATGTTATCCAGATACTGACTGTTAGCACTTGGTGGTCTATAGCAGCTTCCCACCAGAATTGGCTTTAGGTGAGGCAGATTAACCTGTAGCCATATTACTTCAACATTATTTTAAACATGAGTTCCTCTACAATCTTTACAGGAATGTGGTTCTGAATATGAATGGCCACACCTCCACCTTTGGTATTTCTTTATTTTCTGTAGATCTTATAACCAAGTATTGCTACCAATGTGTCATCAAAGGTATTATCTAAGTGAGTTTCAGAGATTGTCAGAATACAAATGTCATCTGTTACTAGCAAATTATTGATTTCATTAACCTTGTTTCTTGAACTACATATGTTAACATGGGCTATTTTTAGCACTTTTCTGAGATGCTTGATTGTTTATTTTGCTTTACTGGGAAGCTTAGCAGAGGTTATTTATGTTAGTGCAGGGTGAGATGCACACAGTGGACTTCCTGCTATGGCACACTGCCTCAGTTCTAACAGTATAACTACGGTTCATAGGCACATGATTACTGCATACAATAGCTGTAGGATCAGCAGTGGCATTCAGGGCAGTAAGAGGGACATAAATTAGATGACTTACATTGTGTCTTCCAACACCCCTGGGATAATGTAAATTTGCTGAAGCATTATGACAACTCAGCAACACAATGGTAGGTATTGACTGAGCTGGGCTTGGGTCATTGATAAGTCATTGTCTCAATGCAGCCTTATAATGCTGTGAAAGGTACCAGGAACCCAAATGATTTGGGTGGATCCCATCCTCCTTATAATACGAGCTTTGTTTCCAATAGGTATCAAAATTGTCAATAAATGTTCCACCCACAGAGCTGCAATAGTCTCGTAGCCAGTTATGGAGGGATAAAAGTCTGCTGAACCGTTCAATGCCACGATTTAGGAGGGCACAGGGCCAGATATTATTGGACTTTTGTTGGTGTCAAGTAGTGACCCAATCAGTTCTTTAAAATCCATCTTCAGCTGTTCTGAGCTGCCCTTCATAATGTCATTGAATCCCACATGAACTATGATATACTCAATTTCCTGATGCTGGTTTAAATGTTTGGGAGCAGCTTATTGATGTCCTGTACTCATGCTCCTGGATAGCACAAACATTTTTCTCCAGAGGACTGAGACATTTCTCACCATTGAACTGCCAAATACAACGGCCGGAGAAGGGAATTGAGAAATCCAACCATTCCCACCCCTCAAACAATTTCGTTGAGCCTTTCACCGGCCCACAAGTAGCAGGATAATGTTTGCCTGCTGCTCCTGGCCATAGGTCCAAACCTCCCACAGCAGTGGTTACTACTGGCCTCGAAACCAGAACCTGAGTTTTGTATCTATTTTAATGGTCCTTCGATTTTGTAACTAACCAATATTTTTCAGCCATGGCTTATGGTTTATATCGTTTTCATGCTAATCAAACTATTCAATGACCACTCGTGCCCATTGTCATCCTATGGAGGCATAGCCATGGTATCCAAAATAATGGCCTGCCCAGCATTTTTATACATGACCATAAGCATGATGGGATGTTAATTGTTTAATTTACTTAGGAACCACACCTGTGTAGAAGCATTTAATATACTTTGTATCCCTCATTTACTCAAGCGTTTCCATTATTTTAGAAGTTACCTGTACATGCTACATGTTAGACTTTTTGGGCTTTTCTGGAGAGCTGGTGGGGGATACTATTTGTAAATCACGGTTTATTTAAGCAATAAGGCCAGAGGGCATGTTGTATATTGGCCAATATACCACAGCTAAGGGCTGTTCTTAGCCGTGATATATTGGCCATACACCACAACCGCAGGTGCCTTTTTGCAATTATAAACTGGTTACCAACATAAATAAAACAGTAAGCAAGTATTTTTGTGTCATACCAGTGGTATATTGTCTGATATACACAAGGCGGAAATGCTGTTTCAACCAATCAGCATCCAGGACCCAAAGTAACCGGTTTATGATATGGTTTAGCAGTCAACAGGTTGATATGTATGATATGATTCAGATGAAGTCTATGAGCTTTGGTGTAACAATGTTCAATGTTCTCTACTCATCTGCCAGTTATTATGTCTTTATTATGTCTACTCAACCTTGTATTGTTAGGGTAAAACTTTTATTGAGTCTAAACCTTTCTCGGTTAATTTGCCGGACCTGGACTAAGTAGCATGCTTAATGAAGATTCTCAGTTCAAAGTCTTTTTTGTCCAGTGTTACACTAAATCTGTGTCTGGGAAATTGGTCTTATAGGTACAGCTGAAGTCGGAAGTTTACATACACTTAGGTTGGAGTCATTAAAACTTGTTTTTCAACCACTCCACAAATGTCTTGTTAACAAACTATAGTTTTGGCAAGTCGGTTAGGACATCTACATTGTGCATGGCACAAGTAATTTTTCCAACAATTGTTTACAGACAGATTATTTCACTCATAATTCACTGTATCACAATTCCAGTGGGTCAGAAGTTTACATACATTAAGTTGACTGTGCCTTTAAAAAAGCTTTAAAAATTCCAGAAAATGATGGCATGGCTTTAGAAGCTTCTGATAAGCTAATTGACATCATTTGAGTCAATTAGAGGTGTACCTGTGGATGTATTTCAAGAAATCAGCCAAGACCTCAGAAAAATAATGGGTCATCCTTGGGAGCAATTTCAAAACAAAAATAGAACTGTTTAGACATAATGACCATAGTTATGTTTGGAGGAAAAAGGGGGATGCTTGCAAGCCGAAGAACACCATCCCAACCGTGAACTGAACTGAAAAAGAGTGTGCGAGCAAGGAGGCCTACAAACCTGACTCCGTTACACCAGCTTTGTCAGGAGGAATGGGCCAAAATTCACTCAACTTACTGTGGGAAGCTTGTGGAAGGCTGCCCGAAACATTTGACCCAAGTTAAACAATTTAAAGGCAATGCTACCAAATACTAATTAAGTGTATGTAAACTTCTGACCCACTGGGAATGTGATGAAAGAAATAAAAGCTGAAATAAATATTTCTCTACTATTATTCTGACATTTCACATTCTTAAAATAAAGTGGTGATCCTAACTGACCCAAGACAGGGAATTTTTACTAAGATTAAATGTCAGGAATTGTGAAAAACTGAGTTTAAATGTATTTGGCTAAGGTGTATGTAAACTTCCGACTTCAACTGTATTTAAGTTCCTGAGGGTGTTTTAATTAACTCACATCTGCCTGGATGATGATGCAGTCCTGGTCCTTGTCCACCTGTAGCTGGGGGATGACGGGCAGCGCATCCTGTGACTCTGACATGGCCATGACCACGGCCAGCGCCTCTTCCTCCTCCGCCTCCATCTTCTCCTTGCACTTCTGGTGCTGCGTCACATCCTCACTGTACGTCCCCACAGCCCCCCCTCCCCCTGGCACGTCCCCGACTCGCTCTGGCGACAGCACGGCCACCTCCGACTGGAATGTGACGGTGGTGGCATCGCCGGCTGCCGACATTGAGGTTTCGAGGATGTCTTCCATGGAGGAATTGAGCTCGGCTGAGATGTTCAAGCCGCGGAACTTCTCCTCCACGGGGGTGAAGCAGCTGTCCTCGCTGGTGATGAGGGTGGCAGCTCCCTCCATGTGGCCTCCTGTGGAGAGGCCTTCGCCTCCGGAGGTGCTAGTAGAAAGGCTCGTCGACTCCCCCTGGAGGTCCAGCTTCATGCTGCTCTTAGAGACTCTTGGGGTGGGCGGGGTGCAGAGGACCTTGGGCCCCTCGGAGGTAGTGGATTGGGACGGCTTTGGTCTGTGGATCTGGCTGGAGGTGACGTGTCGCGCCTGGGTGAAGCAGGGGGAGGGGAGCTGCTTCTCAGGGTCCTTGGTGCTGCAGGGCTTCTGCTGGTGGAACATGCGCTTGGCACCAGGGGAGCAGGAGAAGGCAGAAGATGCCAGCTTGCTGGGGACGAAACTCTGGGGTCGGGGTTTGGGATTGCTGTCAGGGCCCGGGAAGGAGGTGGAGGGTGAGGGGAGGCTAGGGGCTTGGCTGGAAGAGGGAGAGTTCAAGAACTGGCTGAGGGGGCAGTTACGTCCCCGAACAGGGAGCTTTGGGTGCCCGGCCTGGGCACCACTGCAAGCGGAAGCTGCCATATTGGGATGCCAGGTGCTAGTCGAAATGGCCGCTAACCTCTCAGTTATATCCTCAGGACTTGCTCCCACCTTGCCAAAGCAACCTCTCCCTCCCTTTCTGCTGGCTAGCTGAATCGTATGCGTTGGTGTGTTGCTCTCAGTCACGTTGGGCGAGTTCTGAGGTGTGGAAGGCTCCAGGAAGGCGGCGCTGACCAGTTCATGTGCCTCGCTGGAGCTGTGCTCCATGATCTCCAGGCTGATGGCGTCCAGGATGTCCATCTCCTCGGCGATGGCGAGCAAGCGGTGGCGCATGCGGGTGTAGTGCGTGGAGCTGATGATGCTAAGCATGTCCAAGAGTTTGACGAAGACATGCGGCACACGGGCCACCATGCGTGCGGCGCTCAGGAAAACGTGGCGAGACAGCTTACCCACCATGGAGTGGGAGTTGTCGGTGGACTGCAGCGCAAAGCTCAGCAAGGGAAGCAGCTTCTGATACCTGGAGAGAAGAGAAGGACAACTTAAAGGCTGTGTCTCAAATGACTCCCTATTCCCTAGAGAGTGTACAATTTTTCGCAATAAAAGATACAAATGTATGATTAAAGAAAGTGTTATCCAGAATAGAGAGTGGTTATAAGTCTACATATTCTTACTTGAAAAAAAAGGTTTAGAATTTCCATAGTGCTACCAACATAAAAAATAGCCCAAACTACTGAATAACAAGCTACAAATCAGGACACCATTTCTAATAAAGTTTGAGGTGTTTATTAAAAGGCCCAGAGAATATATAATAGAACATTAGGAGTGTAATGACGCTCCAGGAGAGTGAGGATCCATTTGCAGTTTTATTACAATCTTGGTCGTACAAACAGGGTCAATCGCCAGCAGACACAACAGTAGGGATAAGGCAAATCGTAATCCAGGTACAGGCATAAGGTCAGGGCAGGCAGCAAGTTTACAAAAATCAGTCCAGTAAAGAATATAGTCCAGGGCAGGCAGCAAAGAATCAAGGAGGGAAAAACAGTCCAGAGTAAATCCACGGGCAGACAGACACAGGAGAAAACGCTCAGAAATGATCACCAGGGTTAACAAGACTTCGCAAAGAGAGAGAGTTTGAGAGCACCTAAATAGTCTACTGATGGGAGTCAGGTGCAACGGTAATCAGAGCCAGGTATGTGGGAAATGTAGTTCAGGGGTTTAATACTCAGGAGAGGGTTCCCTCTGGTGGTGAGCAGGAGGAACCGCGGGAGTCTCGTTTGTGACAAGGAGTCTGGCAATGAACATTTAGATTACTGGAGCAGGTCAAGGCTACGTGTCAAAGGCTACGCACTCCAGTCTAAAAGGTCTTGACCTTGTTTCGATGGTCGAGGATATACCAGGCTATACCTACTCAGTGGCCGCCCTGAGACTGGGAGTTCGATTCCCGGCCGAGTCATACCAAAGACTGTAAAAATGGGACCCGGGGCGGCAGGTTGCGCTATTTTAACTCACGTTAGGCTGTCAACCATGTCCAATCACCATCTCCATGTCCATGTTTCAAAAGCCAATCATGTATAGCTTCTCATTCTTTGGAATAAGGACACAGCCTCACACCACTCCATCTTTCGAACAATGGAGGGGTGCGACGCTATTGGATGACTCATTCAACCACTTGGGGAAAAAAGAGTG
Organism: Hucho hucho; assembly: GCA_003317085.1. NCBI lineage: Eukaryota > Metazoa > Chordata > Actinopteri > Salmoniformes > Salmonidae > Hucho > Hucho hucho. The sequence continues at coordinate 945,979 of QNTS01000015.1, read as the reverse complement.
ACGTCCAGACAGTGCACGATTGAGACAGAACTGTAGCTAGCTAGCTAGCCAACCATCTCCAACTTTCTCTTGGACTATCAGATTAAAAACATGAATTATACTGCAATGCTGATATTAACCACAACCAACTTGTTTTCCAACAATAGAATTTAAATAGCAACCGCTAACTTGTGGCCATCAACAGCTACTACATAGCTTAGCTACCTGGCTAGCTAGCATGGTAACAGTATAGTACATTTATAGTACCTCATTTTCATAGGTAAGAGAACTGTCCAAGTAAACTTTAATGCAATCTGCTAACGTTACCATGGTTAAGTTATTGCCCATTTTAGTAAATGCTATTCAGGTAACTAAGTTCATTAGCTATCTAGCTAAAGTTTGCTATCTATGTAAACATCTTACAGTAGGGTCACACATATAATTTGGTAACGTTACAGTAGCATTGACTTTCAGTGGGGGGAGCTATCAACGTTTGCATTTGACTTTTTATTATATGATTATACCTGCTAAATTGGATAATCACGTGCTGCTCAGTAGGTAGAGCATGGCGCTTGCAACGCCAGGGTTGTGGGTTAGATTCCCACAGGGAACCAGCATGAAAAAAAAGTATGAAAATAGATGCACTCACAACTGTAAGTCATTCTGCTAAATTACGTAAACATAAATAACGTCAAAGTCACCATTATTAGTCAGTTGTACAACCAAATGCCTTCAACTGAAATGTGTCTTCCCCATTTAACCCAACCCCTCTGAATCAGAGAGGTGCGGAGGGCTGCCTTAATCGACATCCACGTCTTCAGCGCCCGGGGAACAGTGGGTTAACTGCCTTGTTCAGGGGCAGAACAACAAGTTTTTGCCTTGTCAGCTCGGGGATTTGAACTTGCAACCCTCCGGTTACAAGTCCAATGCTCTAACCACTAGGGTACCTGCCGCTTTGATATCCAGGTTGTAAACTTGTCAAGCAATAGCTACTGTAAAATGGCCTACAGTGCATTCAGAAAGAATTCAGACTCCTTGACTTTTTCACATTTTGTTACATTAGAGCCTTATTCTAAAATGGATTAAATGGTTTTTTCCATGATCAATCTGCACACAATACCCCATAATGACAAAGCAAAAATACGTTTTTAGAAATTTGTGCAAATGTATAAAAAAAACTACAACTTAAATATTACATTTATGTAAGTATTCAGACCCTTTACTTAGTACTTTGTTGAAGCACCTTTGGCAGTGATTACAGCCTCGAGTCTTCTTGGGTATGACACTACAAGCTTGGAACACCTGTTTTTGGGGAGTTTCTCCCATTCTTCTCTGCAGATCCTCTCAAGCTCTGTCAGGCTGGATGGGGAGCGTCGCTGCACAGCTATTTTCATGTATCTCCAGAGATGTTCGATCAGGTTCAAGTCCGGACTCTGGCTGGGCCACTCAAGGACATTCAGAGACTTGTCCCGATGCCACTCCTGCTTTCTCTTGGTTGGGTGCTTAGGGTCGGTACCCTATTGGAAGGTGAACCTTTGCCCCAGTCTGTGATCCTGAGCGCTCTGGACCATCGGGTTCTTGGTCACCTCCCTGGCCAATTTCTTGGTAACCTCCCCGGCCGATTGCTCAGTTTGACCAGGCGGCCAGCTCTAGGAAGAGTCTTGGTGGTTCCAAACTTTTTCCCTTTAAGAATGATGGAGGCCACTGTGTCCTTTGGGACCTTCAATACTGCAGATTTTTTTTGGTACCCTCCTCAGATCTGTGCTTCGACACAATCCTGTCTCGAAGCTCTACGGACAATTTCTTCGAACTCATGGCTTGGTTTTTGCTCTGACATGCACTGTCAATTGTGGGACCTTATATAGACAGGTGTGTGCCTTTCCAAATCATGTCCAATCAATAGAATTTACCACAGGTGGACTCCAATCAAGTTGTAGAAAAATATCAAGGAGGATCAATGGAAACAGGATGCACCTGAGCTATTTCTGGTATTCCTGTATTGTTTTTTATTTTTGCAAAAATTTCTAAAAACGTATTTTCTTTTTGTCATTATGGGGTATTGTGTGTAGATTGATAAGGACATGTTTTATTTAATCCATTTTACAATAAGTCTGTAACGTAACAAAATGTGGAAAAAGTCAAGGGATCTGAATACTTTCTGAATGCACTGTATATACAGCTGAAGTCAGAAATGTATATACACTTAAGTTGGAGTCATTAAAACTCATATCATGGCTTTAGACGCTTATGATAGGCTAATTGACATAATTTGAGTCAATTGGAGGCGTACCTGTGGATTTATTTCAAGGCCTAACTTCAAACTCAGTGCCTCTTTGCTTGACATCATGGGAAAATCAAAATAACTCAGCCAAGACCTCAGAAAACAAATTGTAGACCTCCACAAGTCTGGTTCATCCTTGGGAGCAATTTCCAAATGCCTGAAGGTACCACGTTCATCTGTACAAACAATAGTACGCAAGTATAACACCATGGTACCATGCAGGCGTCATACCGCTCAGGAAGGAGACGCGTTCTGTCTCCTAGAGATGAACGTACGTTGGTGCGAAAAGTGCAAATCAATCCCAGAACAACAGCAAAGGACCTTGTGATGATGCTGGAGGAAACAGGTACAAAAGTATCTATATCACAGTAAAACGAGTCCTATATCGACATAACCTGAAAGGCCGCTCAGCAAGGGAGAAGCCACTGCTCCAAAACCTCCATAAAAAAGCCAGACTACGGTTTGCAACTGCACATGGGGACAAAGATCGTACTTTTTGGAGAAATGTCCTCTGGTCTGATGAAACAAAAATAGAACTGTTTGACCAAAATGATCAATGTTATGTTTGGAGGAAAAAGGGGGATGTTTGCAAGCCGAAGAACACCATCCCAACCGTGAAGCACAGGGGTGGCAGCATCATGTTGTGGGGGTGCTTTGCTGCAGGAGGGTCTGGTGCACTTCACAAAATAGATGGCATCATGAGAAAGGAAAATTATGTGGATATATTGAAGCAACATCTCAAGACATCAGTCAGGAAGTTAAAGCTTGGTCGCAAATGGGTCTTCCAAATGGACAATGACTTTAAGCATACCTCCAAAGTTGTGGCAAAATGGCTTAAGGACAACAAAGTCAAGGTATTGGAATGGCCATCACAAAGCCCTGACCTCAAGAACTGAAAAAGCTTGTGCGAGCAAGGAGGCCTACAAACCTGATTCCATTACACCAGCTCTGTCAAGAAGAATGGGCCACTATTCACCCAATTTATTGTGTTAAGCTTCTGGAAGGCCCCCCGAAACATTTGACCCAAGTTAAACAATTTAAAGGCAATGCTACCAAATACTAATTGAGTGTATGTAAACTTCTGACCCACTGGGAATGTGATGAAAGAAATAAAAGCTGAAATAAATCATTCTCTCTACTATTATTCTGACATTTCACATTCTTAAAATAAAGTGGTAATCCTAACTGACCTAAGACAGGGTATTTCTACTAGGATTAAATGTCAGGAATTGTGAAAAACTGAGTTTAAATGTATTTGGCTAAGGTGTATGTAAACTTCTGACTTCAACTGTAGGACTTGTTTCAAATGATCACTTATAGCAACATCATATGCGCGCAGTCAACCTGTAATGAGAAAAATATCCTTTCTATTTTATTCTATATTCATCTTACTATAAAATAAGATAAAATCATGGCATGGGAAGCATATATTGTCAGCTAAATGAACAAGTCTACAGCCTATGGCATGGAGCATAGCCAGATAACTTAGGTCTACAGTAGGCCAACACATATTCTCTTCTTTGGAAATACATTATTTTCATATCATAATGTTTCTTTAGATCTGACAAAAATAAATCATGGATTTATTGTGATGGTGTATATTAAATTGATTTATTAGCCTTTTTTTAAATGTAGATGTTCCAAAGACACGCAACAGCGGCTTGTATCGCTAGAGGCCTGGAGATGCTAAACCTGTTTAAGTTAATTACTGTGAAACCAGCAGTCTTTTAAATGGCAATAACCGTCTGACAAAATGTCATGACCGCCACATCCCTATGCACGGCCCCATGTTGCATGGATTTGTACACAATTCCTGGAAGCTGAAAATGTCACAGTTCTTCCATGGCCTGTATACTCACCAGACAGGTCACCCATTGAGCATGTTTGGGATGCTCTGGATCTACGTGTATAACAGCGTGACCCAGTTCCCGCCAATATCCAGCAACTTCGCACAGCCATTGAAGACGAGTGGGACAACATTCCACAGGCCAAAATCAACAGCCTGATCAACTCTATACGAAGGAGATGTGTCGCGCTGCATGAGGCAAATGGCGGTCACACCAGATACTGACTGGTTTTCTGATGCACAACCCTAGGTATCTGTGGCCAACAGATGCATATCTGTATTCCCAGTCATGTGAAATCCATAGATTAGGGCCTAATTAATTAATTTAAATTGACTGATTTCCTTTTATGAACTGTAACTCGCATTTATGTTTTTGTTCAGTATATTTACAATTATATCAGGTAATATGCAGTTCACAAGAAACTGCAGCAGATAACTGATTATTTAAGATACTAATTGCATAAACAAGGTAACGGGAGTATAGTACAGCAATAAAGCAACCTCATTAGAACAATACTTCTATATGTTATGATTATGCTACCATAATCGTTCCATTACCTTAGGTGATCTTAAATTCACCAATGTGAAAAATAACACTTTTGGAGACTAACGTGGTTGTTTAGAAATTTCAATTCTGGCCGAGGCGAGTTTCGAAATTGTGGAGCTTTGGGTCCACTCTTCCCCTTCCTCAAACAAAGGAAAAAATAGATTTTCATTGTTTTTCAGCTATCATAATAAATCATTAATAATAAACAGTTATATTATGAAGAAGAACCCTACATTTTTTTATTGTCTTCCTTTTTTCCTAATTGCTCCAGGGTCGCCGTTGATAATGGCAGACTCTGGACGTGACCCCACTCTCCGAGGGTGTCTCAGGGGGATTTGGGATATGCAAAAAAAGACATCTCCAATTCACACATGTATAATACACACTTGTGCATGTGTGAAATATAACAAATATAAGCACCCACCAAATTGTTATTCCAAGGTCACAAACTCATGACTGTGCGCTCAAGGCTTATATGATACGACTATAAAATCACGGACCTCTCCCCCAGGGTCTGAGACTGGTGGCAGTCCCCTCCGGAAACTATGTGAGGGTAGAACTCGGCGGGGAACTCTAGCAGGAGCCTGTCAATCAGACAAAGGCGGCCCAGCAGGGCCTGCCAGTTATTGGCCTCCGTCTGTGGCCCCAGGATGCAGTTCAGGACATAGTCCACCCCGCCAATACCGATGGACCCTGGGAGAAAGGAGAGACGTTTACAATGAGTAGTCAGTTGGATCTTTTTTAATTTGTAAACTGTTGTTAAGACATGAGTTACTGTCGTGTACAGTGCCTTGAAAAAGTACTCATCCCCTTGGCATTTGTCCTATTTTGTTTCATTACAACCTGTAATTTAAATAGATTTTTATTTGGATTTAACATGAAATGTAAAAAATTACTAATTTCAAAAAATGGTGCCTGCATATGTATTCACCCCCTTTGCTATGAAGCCCCTAAATAAGATATGGTGCAACCAATTACCTTCAGAAGTCACATAATTAGTTAAATAAAGTCCACCTGTGTGCAATCTAAGTGTCACATGATCGGTCACATGATCTCAGTATATATACACCTATTCTGAAAGGCCCCAGAGTCTGCAACACCACTAAGCAAGGGGCACCACCAAGCAACACCACTAAGCAAGGGGCACCACCAAGCAAGCGGTACCATGAAGACCAAGGAGCTCTCCAAACAGGTCAGGGACAAAGTTGTGGAGAAGTACAGATCAGGGTTGGGTTATAAAAAAATATCAGAAACTTTTAACATCCCACAGAGCACCATTAAATCCATTATTAAAAAATTGAAAGAATATGTCACCACAACAAACTTGCCAAGAGAGGGCCGCACACCAAAACTCTCGGACCAGGCAAGGAGGGCATTAACTACTTAGGGAGTGGTGGGGCACTCCCGACACTACCCGGTGAAATGCAAGGCGCCAAATTCAAAATCCAAAAATGTAATTATTAAACATTGCATAGTCATCAAAAGCTCTGCTTCTTGACAATATCACAGCGTTGTCAGATTTCAAAAAGGCTTTACGGCAAAAGCACTACATTTGATTGTTTGAGGGTAGCACCTCCAATATTTTTCCATTAGCATAAATTCATAAACCATCGCGGTTCACATAAAACACATTTCACAGCGAAAACAAATCCCTTACCTTTTGAAGAACTTCTGCTGAGGGCTTCCCAAGTGTCCAACGAAGACAATCCATGGTTCTTCTGTTAGAAAAAGTCATTTATTATATCCATAAATCTCCGTTTGGTTGGTGCGTTATGATCAGAAAATACAGCGTCCACTCGCCCATTGAACCGTGAAGAGAACTCGTTCAACCTATACCTATACACTTGTCCAAGAACAATGAAACATCATTGATAATGTATCCTTAGAAACACTTTAATGTATATTTACTATAAAATTTCAACCGGATTCGAAACTGGACGTTAGGAAAGGAAAAAACCACAGCGCGCGCAAGCCCGTGAACGCGCATCCTCTTCTGTTTACATCTGGTGACCACTTCCCAATTCTTCTTCTATTACCATCCAGAGCAACTAAACATCATCAAACACTGTCTAGAGACTGTTGACATCCAGTGGAAGCAATAGGTACTGCAATCTTACTCCCATATATGGTTATTTTCAATAGGGAGGGGTTCACAATGAGGCAATGTGTCAAAATCACTTTTTCCAGGACAGAAATTCCTTGGGTTTTCACCTGCTATATCCGTTCTGTTATACACATAGACAATATTTTAACACTCTTAGAAACTTCAGAGTGTTTCCTATCCAATAGTACTAATTATGTGGATATCCTATTTTCTGGGCCTGAGTGGGAGGCATTTTACTTTGGCCACGCCAGACTCTCCAAAACCGTCACCTCGGGAGCCGCTCCCTAAGAAGTTAATCAGAGAGACAACAAAGAGACCAAAGATAACCCTGAAGGAGCTGCAAAGTTCCACAGCAGAGATTGGAGTATCTGTCCATAGGACCACTTTAAGCCGTACACTCTACACAGCTGGGCTTTACAGAAGAGTGGCCAGAAAAAAGCCATTGCTTAAAGAAAATAATAAGCAAACACGCTTGGTGTTCACCAAAAGGCATTTGGGAGACTCCCCAAACATATGGAAGAAGGTCCTCTGGTCAGATGAGACTAAAATTGAGCTTTTTGGCCATCACGGAAAATGCTATTTCTGGTGCAAACCCAACACCTCTCATCACCCCGAGAATACCATCCCCACAGTGAAGCATGGTGGTGGCAGCATCATGCTGTGGGGATGTTTTTCATTGGCAGGGACTGGGAAACTGGTCAGAATTGAAGGAATGATGGAGGGCGCTAAATTACAGGGAACTTCTTGAGGGGAAACCTGTTTCAGTCTTCAGAGATTTGAGACTGGGACGGAGGTTCACCTTCCAGCAGGACAATGACCCTAAGCATACTGCTAAAGCAACACTCAAATGGTTTAAGGGGAAACATTTAAATGTCTTGGAATGGCCTAGTCAAAGCCCAGACCTCAATCAAATTGAGAATCTATGGTATGACTTAAAGATTGCTGTACACCAGCGGAACCCATCCAACTTGAAGAAGCTGGAGCAGTTTTGCCTTGAAGAATGGGCAAAAAATCCAGTGGCTAGATGTGCCAAGCTTATAGAAACATACCCCCAAGAGACTTGCAGCTGTAATTGCTGCAAAAGGTGACTACAAAGTATTGACTTTGGGGGGGGGGTGAATAGTTATGCACGGTCAAGGTTTCTTGCAGCTGTAATTGCTGCAAAAGGTGAATCTACAAAGTATTGACTTTGGGGGGGGTGAATAGTTATGCACGCTCAAGGTTTCTGTTTTTTTGTCTTATTTCTTGTTTGTTTCACCCCAAACAATATTTTGCATCTTCAAAGTGGTAGGCATGTTGTGTAAATCAAATGATGCAAAAAATCAATTTTTAATTCCAGGTTGTAAGGCAACAAAATAGGAAAAATGCCAAGGTGGGTGAATACTTTCGCAAGCCACTGTACATCAATTTGAGTGATATGGGGAGAGGTTTTCACATTTCCGCTGAGCTCCCCGGGATAAATGGGATTTGTAGTTTTTACCTGCTTTGAGGATCTCTCTGCCCACAGCCAGCTCTCCCATCTGGGCTTTACACAGCTCCAGTAGTGTTGACACTGACAGCTGGCTGGTACGACTGGACATGACACAGAGAAACGGCACTCAAAATGTATTTATGTCCATGCTAAACTGCTAATGCTTTTCATTCATTTTGAAATCATACTTTTTCTACAGTTTGTAATCTCTCGTGGACAGACTACGTAAACATATCTGACCAGCGAGATTGTAGTTCTGGGTTAACCAAGATTATACATTGTGCAATTGAAACATTTTGAAATGAGACATGGGGAATGTAATCTGTTTATTCATGTACTATCAAACTAATGAATACAGTATTATATCACAAGAAAAGGTGGTCATGTTTGAGTCAGTTCTTGAAGATGTATATCAGACAAATTCAAATCTGGACCTCAACGCCAGTTCCACTGGTGATTTTCATTAGTCCCCTCTAATCAAGGATTGATTTAGAGCTGGGACTCCCGGTGGGTGCAATTAATTATAAGGTAGAGCAGAAAAGAAGCAGTGCTCTGGACCTCCTGGCTCATATTTGAATACGCCGGATATACAGTATATCATCCAGTATGATCAGTGTGGGGAGTTCTAACAAGTGCATGTCATGTTTTATATTCCCCACCAGAGGGCAGTAGCTACTAGCAGTTGCGGTGAACCACTGACAGGCTCCCATATATATCCCACTCGTTAGTTTGAGATGGACTTTACCTGTTGGCGTCGGCACATTTGACCAGGATAGTTTCGACCACGGGCCGGAGCAGCTGCTGCAGCCGTGAGCGCTCAGACACCGAGTGGCAGGGCGCGTACACTAGCATGGCCCGCAAGGTTTTCTACAGAAAGGGACAAGAGACCAGGGTTCACATTTACAACTCAAACATAAAGTACCAATATTGATACTGTGTGTCCAGTGTGTGGAAAGTTAAAAAGGAGATAAGAATGGTGATGTGTGGTGAAAAGCTTCATCACAAAATATTAGATGGGCTGGTCAAACTAATGGCTGAGAACTTACTATCAAGTATGAGTTGAGATTTCTATATATCAAGCATAAAAAGTCTAGGCCTAAATAGGGCTGGCACAATTACCGGATAACAATGTAACCGACGGTTATGGATGAAGACTGTCATGAAAATAAAATAACTGTAAAAAAATAAAGTTATTGGAAAACAGAAAGAGAGAAAACAAATCTCTGGGCATTTAGTAGAGTCAATGAGAAACACAAGACCTCTTGGAGCGCCCTAACATAACATTGTGGTTTGGCGGTGGGATGAATTGCACTTTTGACCCAGCTGAGTTACGACCCTGTCTATTTCTGTGACAATATGGCTGCCTGGGCCTGACCTCAAGGCCATTAGAGAGGCCTCTGTGGCCTCGGCAGGAGGTGGAGACTTGGTGGTGCTCCGCCCCAGCCTGACTCCCAGAGAGAGAGAAGAGGCGTGGGAAGTGGTGACTGATAGAGCATTGCACTGGAACGCTGCCCAGAGACAGATTCAAAGTTCTTTCTCACTCTCCCTCTACCAGGCAGGCAAGGTTACTCCTTCCTCCCCCTCATGCTTCCCTCCCTCTAACTACTTTGTCCCACTCGCTCTTTCACGCTTGCACACACAATCTCTCCCTCAACCCCCATTACTCCATGCTCCCCAGTCTACTCAACTCTTAGAGACAGATGATATCAATTAACAAGTGTTTACATCCAGTAGGGAGGGCCACGTCACATGGTACGAAAAGGTAAGAAAATAAGAGCCCCAACTTCTCTAAGTTCTTGAAATGGTGGCTCTGGCATTTTCGCTTGCTACAAGGTCCCAGGTAGTGCACACGTAGCTAACGACTTTGCCCCGCGATGCAAGCGCGCTCTTCAACCTCAAACAAAATAGAGCCTTTTCAACGTGACAATTTAAGTCGATCTGGCCCACTCCAAATCTGGCCCACACCAAATCTGGTGGTGCCCGTGGTATTCTTTGTCCACCCACCATCACCACCATCCCCTTCTTGGTCTTGTTGGTAGAACACAGCAAACACCAAAGTCTGTCTGCTACTAAACACCCTGGAAAACCCCCAAGAAGACAGAACTTTTTTTGTTTTCCATAACTGCTGCTCTGCTGAAGCAAAGTGCTGCGGGGAAATGTCGATTGTCCAGAGGGCCTGCATTTTTTAAAACACGCACCAAGAACTAGGATCCCGTGTGTCTAGGTTAGTAGAGCATAGCGCTTGCAACGCCAGGTGTTGGGTTTGATTCCCACAAGCGACCAGTAAAAAAAATATAAAAAATGTATGCACTCGCTACAGTAAGTCCCTCTAGGTAAGAGTGTCTGCTAAATGACTAATACATATATTTTTTTAAATAAACTGTTATTCAAAGAGACCAAGCAAATAAATAGTGAGAAAGACCTTTTTTTCCTCGCTCAGTCTGTCCCTGGAGAATCCCTGCTGGTTTGACTCTGTTGAGACTTCCTGGATGTTCAGTGGACTTTAGAGCTAGCCAGACTACCTTATTGTTGAAGTGAACTTCAGCACAATTCAAGAGATAACTCTCATCAATATTGGGTGGGAGGGAGAAGGGCCAAAGGGTGAATGCAGGGATCGGGTAGCGCTAATCAACTAATCAAGTGAAGATATATTTTATATATGGGCCTCTCACTTATCAGGAACACGTATGAATATCAAAAGGCCCAGTTCAGAAACAACCACTAGACGGATCTACAACCATATTTCTTAGACATATCCAATTCTTTCCTTTGATCAAATTTAATACATGGGGTCCCAACCCCAAGATTAGCTGTCATCATGGCATCCTAATAAAGATAAACTTTTGGGAATCGCTGGGCTCTGGGTTGTTTCTGGATGGGGCCTAAGACTTTAAGGGGTCCAAAATTCTTTCCCTGACAGCTGGAGTATGGTACAGTTATAGAATTACACAGTAAAACTTGATTCTTAATTTCATAGGATCTCTGTGGGTACAGTAATATTGAAGAGTCTCACCAGTGCGGCCACGTAGACCTTGTAGACAGGGTCAGCACACACCATGGAGAGGACGCTGCAGCATGACTCCAACACCACATCACCTGACACCTCTGTACAGCCCACCCCGACCCCCAGCCCGGCCCCCGGGCAGGAGTGCTCGCCATTGGCCAGGAGGAGCGCGCCGCTAACGTCATGCAACAGCCGTCGCAAGGCCATCTCCCGGATGTTCCAGTTCCTGGAGAACAGGCAGCCCACCAACTCCATGCCAAACACCTGGAGAGGACACACACACAAAATTATAACTACGAACGGAATATGGCACTGATCTGATACAGACATCAACTACATGTAAACCCTCTTGGTATGCAAAGGGATGAAAACATTTTGTCTGGTTTGCCTAGTGCAATGGAACAATCCCAAAACGGAATGGAATAGTCCCAAAATGCAAGCTCAAAAGGTAAATAAAGAATTTGAAAGTATTGTACATACAGTGAGGGAAAAAAGTATTTGATCCCCTACTGATTTTGTACGTTTGCCCACTGACAAAGAAATGATCAGTCTATAATTTTAATGGTAGGTTTATTTGAACAGTGAGAGACAGAATAACAACAAAAAAAATCCAGAAAAACGCATGTGAAAAAAGTTATAAATTGATTTGCATTTTAATGAGGGAAATAAGTATTTGAACCCCTCTCAATCAGAAAGATTTCTGGCTCCCAGGTGTCTTTTATACAGGTAACGAGCTGAGATTAGGAGCACACTCTTAAAGGCCCAGTTCAGAAACAACCACTAGACGGATCTACAACCATATTTCTTAGACATATCCAATTCTTTCCTTTGATCAAATTTAATACATGGGGTCCCACATCTATCTTTCCACCCCTCTCACCTTGATCCAGGGCTCGACCAGTTCTTTGTAGGTCTGGGGGACCTGCTGGACCCCGAATTGGGGCAGGGTAAAGTCCCCATCCTGGGACGATGACCCCCCTCTGGAGTCCCCCTCGCTGTGGGACGATGATGACGCCTGGGGATGACCCACCGCTGCCGCGTTCTCAATGGAGACAGAGGAGGGGTCATGGCTGCCGAGAAAGATGCCAAAGTCAGCCAGTGAGGTTTTAGAAACTTTTGGGGGACTTTTTAAAATGGTGTCAGTAGACTCAAGGTTTGAATTGTAAATTTGAGTATTAGCATTTTCATGTTTTGAGCAACTGATATTACAATCAGCCTTGGTCAAGAATATGCTGATACAGGCATGGTCAGGAATATACAGTTTTCTAAACAGGATGAAATGGAGGGAATTTAGTCAAAGGAGAGGGTGGGTAAAATTCCCTTTTCTGAAGACAGCAGGCATCAAACTGGTGAAAAAATCCTAATCCCTTCTTTTGAAACTCTGTCCTAACTGTTGGATTGGCACAAGGATCATGTGACATTGCGGATCATTATCATAATTGAGGTTCAACCTTTTTCAGCGAAAAACAACTGGGTACAGTTTCAGTGCAGGGAGGTAGCGGAGGGGTTAACACAGACCCTTTCTGGTTGTATTCATGTCTTGAGGGGGAAAAACAACAAGAAATGGGCTTCTATCATTTCATTCCCAGGCAGACGCACAAAACAAGGGCTGGTGCCTGTCTGTCTAGCTCATCTAACCGAGCCGTGGAGAGGATCCAGCTCACGACAAACCTAGGAGCATACACACAAACGCAGATGCGCACACTCGCGCATAAACACACACACTCACACAGAGAGCCAGGGCACCAGCATAGGCCCTGGGTAAGCCCTGCTGAGCATTCTACCTTACCCTGTGGTACTTAAAGTTCAAAGAAATTCTTGAGGCTAGTGTATTTAGCATACATGCATGTACTTATGGAAGGACTTGAGCTCATTCAGTGGTATGCAATATTATATAGTAGTTGACCATTCAGATATAAATATATTGTGTAGAACAGGGGATTAATACATTGAAATGTCTATTGTTCTTAGTTAATTCTATAATGTTTTACAGTGGCTGGCTACATATCCCAGGAGTGGTTGTTTAGGTGGCGTGTCTTTCTTCCCTTGGCTGTAAGAATTGAGAGCTAAGAGGTCTCTAATGGTGGTGTGCAAGCTCCGACACAACTTTGCTATTTTGTGAAATGTGAAATGTATCCGCTTTCATTTTCAAGTACTGTTGGACACCATAGTACCCTCCAAGCTCATCATTAAGCTCGGAGCCCTGGGTCTGAACCCCACCTTGTGCAACTGGGTCCTGGACTTCCTGACAGGCCGCCACCTGGTTAAATAATGGTTAAATAAAAAATTCTAAACAACAGTCCATCAAGACATGAAGGTCAGTCAATCCGGAACATTTCAGGAACTTTTAAAGTTTCTTAAGTGCAGTCGCAAAAACAATGAAGCGTATGATGAAACTGGCTCTCATGAGGACCGCCACAGGAAAGAAAGACCCAGAGTTACCTCTGCTGCAGAGGATAAGTTCATTAGAGTTACCAGCCTCAGAAAGTGCACCCCAAATAAATGCTTCACAGAGTTCAAGTAACAGACACATCTCAACATCAACTGTTCAGAGGAGACTGTGTGAATCAGGCCTTCATTTTTATTCATTTATTTCACCATTTAGGCCAGTTGAGAACAAGTTCTCATTTACAATTGCGACCTGGCCAAGATAAAGCAAAGCAGTGCGACAAAAACAACAACACAGAGTTACACATAAACAAACAAAAAGAAGAATAGAACAATCCATGTACAGTGTGTGCAACTGTACAAGAGTAGGGAGGTAGGCAATAAATAGGCCATAGAGGCGAAAATAATTACAATTTAGCATTAATACTGGAGTGATAGATGTGAAGATGATGATGTGCAAGTAGAGATACTGGGGTGAAAAAGAGCAAGAGGGTATGTAATAATATGGGGATGAGGTAGTTGGATGTGCTATTTACAGATTGGCTGTGTACAGGTACAGTGATCGGTAAGCTGCTCTGACAGCTGATGCTTAAAGTTAGAGAGGGATATATAAGACTCCAGCTTCAGAGATTTTTGCAATATGTTCCAGTCATTGGCAGCAGAGAACTGGAAGGAAAGGCGGCCAAAGGAAGTGTTGGCTTTGGAGATGACTAGTGCAATATACCTGCTGGAGTGCGTGCTACGGGTGGGTGTTGCTATGGTGACCAGTGAGCTGAGATAAGGCGGGGCTTTACCTAGCAAAGATGACTTGGAGCCAGTGGGTTTGGCGACGGATAAGTAGTGAGGGCCAGCCAACGAGAGCATACAGGTCGCAGTGGTGGGTAGTATATGGGGATTTGGTGACAAAACGGATGGCACTGTGATAGACTACATACAGTTTGCTGAGTAGAGTGTTGGGTGGTTTTATTGATGGTGGTTATGATATTGTTTAGGACCATGAGTGTGGCTGAGGTGCACCCATGACCAGCTCAGAAACCAGATTGCATAGTGGAGAAGGTACGGTGGGATTCTAAATGGTCAGTGATCTGTTTATTAACTTGGCCTTTGAAGATTTTAGAAAGGCAGGGCAGGATGGATATAGGTCTATAACAGTTTGGGTCTAGAGTGTCACCCACTTTGAAGATGGGGATGAATGCGGCAGCTTTCCAATCTTTGGGGATCTCAGACGATACGAAAGAAAGGTTGAATAGGCTAGTAATCGGGGTTGCAACAATTTCGGCGGATAATTTTAGAAAGAGAGGGTCCAGATTGTCTAGCCCAGCTGATGTGTAGGGATCCAGATTTTGCAGCTCTTTCAGAACATCAGCTGTCTGGATTTGGGTGAAGGAGAAGCGGGGGGGTTGTCAAGTTGCTGCAGGGGGTGCTGAGATGTTGGCCAAGGTAGGGATAACTTGGTGGAAAGCATGGCCAGCCGTGGAAAAATGCTTATTGAAATAATCGATTATAGTAGATTTATCGGTGGTGACAGTTTCCTATCCTCAGTGCAGTGGGCAGCTGGGAGAAGGTGCTCTTATTCTCCATGGACTTTACAGTGTCCCAAACCTTTTTGGAATTAGTGCTACGTGAAGCAAATTTCTGTTTGAAAAAGCTAGCCTTAGCTTTCCTACATGACTGAGTATATTGGTTCCTGACTTCCCTGAAAGTTGCATATCGCGGGGGCTATTCGATGCTGATGCATAGGATGTTTTTGTGCTGGTTAAGGGCAGTCAAGTCTGGGGTGAACCAAGGGCTATATCTGTTCTTAGTTCTACATTTTCTGAATGTGGCATGCTTATTTAAGATGGAGAGGAAAGCACTTTTGAAGAGCAACCAGGCATCCTCTACTGACGGGATGAGATCAATATCCTTCCAGGATACCCGGGATAGGTTGATTAGAAAGGCCTGCTCAAAGTGATTTAGGGAGCGTTTCAGTGATGAGGGGTGGTCATTTGACCGCGGACCCATTACGCACGCAGTCAATGAGGCAGTGATCGCTGAGATCCTGGTTGAAGACAGCAGAGGTGTATTTAGAGGGCAAGTTGGTCAGGATGATATCTAAGAGGGTGCCCATGGTTACGGATTTAGGGTTGTACCTGGTAGGTTCCTTGATAATTTGTGTGAGATTGAGGGCATCTAGCTTAGATTGTAGGACAGCCGCTGTGTTAAGCATGTCCCAGTTTAGGTCACCTAACAGTACAAACTCTAAAGATAGATGGGGGGCGATCAATTCTCATATGGTGTCCAGGGCACAGCTGGGGGCTGAAGGGGGTCTATAACAAGCGGCAACGGTGAGAGACTTTTTTTAAATAGAAGCTCGAATTGTTTGGGCACAGACCTGCAAAGTATGACAGAACTCTGCAGGCTCTCTCTGCAGTAGATTGCAAATCTGCCCCCTTTGGCAGTTCTATCTTGTTGAAAAATGTTATGGTGTCAGGGAAAAATTATATACTTACCTGATTTGTTTGATATTAATAGTAAACGGTTACTAGCCTGCTAATGCTAATTTTCTACGGTGTCCACTAGCTTCCTGCAGTTAGTCTGGGCATCTGGTTAAGGAAATGGGTTTTGCTAGGGATAGCTTGAGCTGACAATGACTTGGTGATAAAATTCTAAATGCTGGCTATAGACAAGATGTTTGTGTGTGACCCGAGATAGAGATGGCCTAGAAAAGTTTAGAACAATGTCTCATTGTCTCATCTTCCTGGCATCTGGGAAACTAAGCCGGGTTGGAAGTAAAACAACATCCCGTGCAGATAACCAGGAGATGGACCAAGGTGGCTTATGGGAACGGTAGAAATGACTGACTGAGCATTTAGGGCCATATAAGATGGCTGTTTTTTCATTATCAATTAAGCTCTCGGCAACACAACCTAGAGTGTGCGGTCGACGGTTTCATTATTGCAATAATTAATCGATGTTGAGTAAAGATGATTGTTTGAATAATTGTCCAAGTCTCTCTCAGTACTGAAATTTCCACTACAACAGTTAGGGATGGAAATGTCAGGATTTTTGGTGGCTTCCTAAGCCAGGATTCAGACACGGCTAGGACATCCGGGTTGGCAGAGTGTGCTAAAGCGGTGAACAAAACAAACTTAGAGAGAAGGCTTCTAATGTTAAAATGCATGAAACCAATGCTTTTACGGTTACAGAAGTCAACAAATGAGAGAGCCTGGGGAATGGGAGTCATGCTGGGGGCTACAGAGCCTGGGTTAACCTCTACATCACCAGAGAAACAGAGGACGAATAGGATAAGAGTACGGCTGAAGGCTAAAAGAACTGGTCGTCTAGTGTGTTCGGAACAGAGAGTAAAAGAGAGTAAAAGGAGCAGAATAGATTCAAGGCATAATGTACAGACAAGTGTGTGGTAGGATGTGAGTACAATGGAGGTAAGCCTAGGCATTGAGTGACGATGAGAGAGGTTTTGTCTCTAGAGGCACCATTTAAGCCAGGTACGGTCACCGCATGTGTGGGTGGTGGGACAAAAGGGCTAGCTAAGGCATATTGAGCAGGGCTGGAGGCTCTACAGTGAAATAAAACAGAAATTACTAACCAAAACAGCAATAGACAAGGCATATTGACATTAGGGAGAGGCATGTGTAGCCAAGTGATCATAGGGTCCAGTGAGTAGCGATTCAGACAGCTAGCAGGCCGGGGCTAGCAGGCTAGCAGATGGGCCTCAGGGGGACGTCACAACGGGAGAGCCTGTTGAAACCCCTTTGGACGGTTACGTCGGCAGACCAGTCGTGATGGATCGGCGGGGCTCCGTGTCGGCAGCAAGCAAATTCATGGTCGAATTGCTGCAAAGAAACCACTACTAAAGGACACCTACTAAAGAAGAGACCTGCTTGGGCCAAGAAACACGAGCAATGGACATTAGACCAGTGGAAATTTGTGTCTTTGTGAGAAGCAGAGTAGGTGAACGGATGATCTCTGCATGTGTAGTTCCCACCGTGACGCATGGAGGAGGTATGATGGTGCTTTGCTGGTGAGACGGTCTGTGATTTAATTAGAAGTCAAGGAACACTTAACCAGAATGGCTACCACAGCATTCTTCAGCGATACGCCATCCCATCTGGTTTGCGTTTAGTGGGACTATCATCTGTTTTTCAACAGGACAATGACACAACACACTTCCAGGCTGTGTAAGGGCTATATGACCAAGAAGGAGAGTGATGGAGTGCTGCATCAGATGACCTGGCCTCCACAATCAACCGACCTCAACCCAATTGAGATGGTTTGGGATGATTTGGACCGCAGAGTGAAGGAAAAGCAGCCAACAAGTGCTCAGCATATGTGGGAACTCTTTAAAGACTGTTGGAATAGCATTCCAGGTGAAGCTGGTTGAGAGAATACCAAGAGTGTGCAAAGCTGTCATCAAGGCAAAAGGGTGGCTACTTTGAAGAATATAAAATATAAAATATATTTTGATTTGTTTAACAACATGGGGGCACACAGGGTTGTGTGCTTAAGGCTCCACTCTTTTTGACTCTAGCTAGCAACAATGTTTAATTTCCGGATCAGGTGTTACAGTATATGCCTGTTTACAAATGCTAGCTACAGTGCATTCGGAAAGTATTCAGACGCCCTTGACTTTAAAAAAAAAAAAAATTACATTACAGCTTTATTCTAAAATTGATTAAATCAATATTTTTCCTCCTCAATCTACACACAATACCCTATAATGACAAAGCGAGAAAAAAAATTGTTAAACACCAAAACAGAAATACTATTTTACAGAAGTATGCAGACCCTTTGCTATGAGACTCGAAATTGAGCTCAGGTACATCCTGTATCCATTGACCATCCTTGAGATGTTTTTACAACTTCATTGGAGTCCACCTGTAGTAAATTCAATTGATTGGACATGATTTGGAAAGGCACACAAGTTTCTATATAAGGTCCCACAGTTGACAGTGCATGTCAGAGCAAAAACCAAGCCATGAGGTCGAAGGAATTGTCTATAGAGCTTTGAGACAGGATTGTGTCAAGCCACAGATCTGGGGAAGGACACCAAAACATTTCTGCAACATTGAAAGTCCCCAAGAACACAGTGGCCTCCATCATTCTTAAATGGAAGAAGTTTGGAACCACCAAGACTCTTCCTGGAGCTGGCCACCCAGCCAAACTGAGCATTCGGGGGAGAAGGGCCTTGGTCAGGGAGGTGACCAAGAACCCGATGGTCACTCTGACAGACCTACAGAGTTCCTCTGTGGAGATGGTTGTCCTTCTAGAAGATTCTTCCATCTCTGCAGCACTCCACCAATCAGGCCTTTATGGTAGAGTGACCAGACGGAAGCCACTCCTAAGTAAAAGGCACATGACAGCCCGCTTGGAGTTTGACGAAAGGAACCTAAAGACTCTGAGACCATGAGAAACAAGATTCTCTGGTCTGATGAAACCAAGATTGAACACTTTGGCCTGAATGCCAAGTGTCACGTCTGTAGGAACCTGGCACCATCCCTATGGTGAAGCATGGTGGTGCATCATGCTGTGGGGATGTTTTTCAGCGGCAGGGACTTGGGGACTAGTCAGGATCGAGGGAAAGAGAGCAAAGTCCAGAGAGATCCTTGATGAAAACCTGCTCAGGACCTCAGACTGGGGGTGACGGTTCACCTTCCAACAAGACAATGACACTAAGCACACAGCCAAGACAACGCAGGAGTGGCTTCGGGACAAGTCTCTGAATGTCCTTGAGTGGCCCAGTCAGAGCCTGGACCCATTCGAACATCTCTGGAGAGACCTGAAAATAGCTGTGCAGCGACGCCCCCCATCCAACCTGACAGAGCTTGAGAGGATCTGCAGAGAACAATGGGAGAAACTCCCCAAAAACAGGTGTGCCAAGCTTGAAGCGTCATACCCAAGAAGACTTGAGGCTGCAATCGCTGCCAAAGGTACTTCAACAAAGTACTGAGTAAAGGGTCTGAATACTTATGTAAATGTCATATTTCAGCTTTTGGTTTTTAATAACTTTGCTAAAAAAACTGTTTTTGCCTTGTCATTATGGGGTATTGTGTGTAGATTGATGAGAAGAAAAAAAACAATTGAATCCATTTTAGAATAAGGCTGTAACGTAACAAAATGTGGAAAAAATCAAGGGGTCTGAATACTTTCCGAATGCACTTTACATGTCAGGCTAGTCTGGTGTTCTATGCTTTACGACACTACTCTTTAGTCACAAAAGCAAACATGCCCTTGAATGAGTAAGTGTGTCCAAACTTTTGACTGACACTACGTTCTCTTCTTCTGGTTGATTACTGTTTATATGTCATGTTGTGAGTTACAGACTTGGTTTAGCCGTTTTTCTTATTCACACTTTACAAATCACAATAAAGAGTACTATAATGACAGTCACTTCATCCTTGTATTTTTTGGGAGGCTAGACCGTCAAGACATTTACCTAACCTTGTGTTATGTGTAGTGGCCTTGCAATGATGACTTTCCTGCTATGGTACATGGGTGAGAATGGCTGTCCAGCTGTAGACAATAAGGCTTAACCTCATCTACATAACAAAGTTGTAGTGTAGTGTCCTTTCAATGGAGACCTTCGTGCTTTGGTACATGGGTGAGTGTCCAGCTGTAGACATTAAGGGCAGACCTCCAACACATTAACCTCATCTAGACAGCTCATGTACAAAGCAGTACAAGTTTACAGAGTGACTGATTCAAAACAGTAATATTTTCTGCCACAAGTAAAAATAAGTAGACAAATACATTTGCAGACCTTTTAGATATTTATTTACCATCACAAGAGGAAATGTAAAAAGTGTGATGAAAGGGGAAATAAGAGAAAAAACACAAAAGTAAACACCAGTAACATGTGAATGAGGAAGTATAAAAAAACGGCACAAAAAATGACCCACTACCCTAAAGTATGAATAAGAAACAAAACCACACAGCAACAGTTTTTGAGCTCCCGAGCGGCTCAGCGGTCTAAGGCACTGCATCTCAGTGTTAGAGGCGTCACTACAGACACCCTGGTTTGAATCCAGGCTGTATCACAACCGGACGTGATTGGGAGTCCCATAGGGCGGCACACAATTGGCTCAGCATCGTCTGGGCTTGGCTGGTGTAGGCCGTCATTGTAAATAAGAATTTAACTGACTTGCCTAGTTAAATAAAGGTTAAATAAAAAAATGGGGTGAGACAAACGGGAGACGTCGATCAGCAGGAATAGACACCATCCATGGTACCCTGATGTCGTAGACGGACACTGCTGCTGTTTCTGTAACTCCTGCTGCTGTTTCTTTAAGTCATCCACCTGCTGCATAATGTCAGTGTCCGAAGGATCCTCAGCTGTCTTCCTTTTTCGGCCATAGGAGCTTGGTCGGGAAGATGGGTTTGAGGTTGATGGATTTGCAGGGCAGAGAGCAAGGGTGAGCCTGGACGGTGGGATGGGTGTTGGTGAGAAGGGCCTGGGCGTTGGGGAGAGGGGCCTGAGAGGTGATGAACCAGGTTGGGGAGATGATGAACCAAGGGGTGATGAACCACCTGTAGATTGGCCCTCAGGGCTCAGCTCCATCTCTGGACTTTCCAAAACACCACCACCCTCAAACACCTAACAGCAGATGGCCAATACATTATAATACAATGCAATCAAATCTAAAACATCTCATTGGCTCCTTTTGAGTTAAAATGCTTACTCAAAATAACTGATTTCATAAACATCTCAATCTAATTAGCACACACACCACAGTGCCTGTGTGTCAAATGTTTGAACTAACCCTGCTAATCTTTATGATAACAACACAGGCACTAAATATTTCCCACTCACAATTTCTCACATCCAGAAAAGAGCTGATTTTACATGTTCTAACTAGGCCTGCTAAACATAAGATCACAAACACACACACTGTACAAATAGACTTGGATGTATAACGAGTACATACCGTATCTGGCATATTGGTGTCTGTCTGACGATGTTCCACGTGAACACTGAGCCAATCTGACAATCTGTGGGACACACCAGTGGCAGCCCCACTCCTCGTCTCCTTCACTCTTTTCAGATTGTGAACATACCGGTCCCAAATCTTTTTCAATGTTTCTTTGACATCAGTATTGGTGTTCAAATTTCATGATATCTCCCTCCAGCTGTCGTCTTTTGCACACTTGTACAAAATTAAAACCCCATCGAAGGGTTGTAAAGGTTGTCGTATTGTCTCACCAGCTCGCACAGACACTCCTCAAAACTGGACAGACATAATTACGCTTAGAAAATCTCAAAATAAAAAGCACAAAAAAGGAAGCTTGAGAGTAGTAGAAGAAGCAAAGTAGCAGAACGTCCATTGGTTCTGTGTTTATACCAGAAGTGATACCGGAAAATATGTGATGTAGACACAGGGGCAGGACTTCCATTGCAAAACTCACTTAGTACTGCCCCTAAGTCATCGCAAGGAATGATGTGTCGGGTCTCAATTTCCAGGTAGAAAAAAACTGTGTCAAATGACGAAGCGTATTACAACGAGCCACCCCTTTTGTGATGGAAAACTACATTGCAACACTGCACTACGCTCCGTCAGCACTGTTTGCGTTTTGTCTTCCCCTTCTGTACTCCCTGTTCACCCACGACTGCGTGGCCACGCACAACTCCAACACCATCATAAAGTTTGCTGATGACACGACGGTGGTAGCCTGATCACCGGCGACGATGAGACAGCCGACAGGGAGGAGGTCAGTGGCCTGGCAGTGTGGTGCAGGAACACCAACCTTTCCCTCAACGTCAGTAACACCAAGGAGCTGATTGTGGACTACAGGAAATGACTGAGCTCTCAACCCGCTCCACTGCAACCCCTCCACTGCAGCCCATGGAGCGGGTTGAGAGCTCAGTCGTTAAGAAGGCGCGACAGCACCTCTTCCCCTTCAGGTTGTTGAAAGTTTTGGCATGGGCCCTCAAATCTTCAAAACATTATACAGCTGTACCATTGAGAGCATCTTGACTGGCTGCATCGCCGCTTGATATGGCAATAGCACCACCCTCGATCACATGGCGCTACAGAGGGTGGGGCGCTACAGAGGGTGGTGCGTCAGCCCAGTACATCACTGGGGCAGAGCTCCCTGCTATTCAGGACCTCTAAATCAGGCGGTGTGAAAGGAAGGCCTGGAAAATCGTTAAAAGATTCCAGCCACCCAGGCCATAGACTGTTCTCTCGGCTTCCACACAGCAAGCTGTACCGGTGCATCAAGTCTGACACCAACAGGCTCCCGAACAGCTTCTATCCCCAAGCCATAAGACCACTAAACAGCTAACTAAATCGCTAACAAATGGCTACAGACTGAGTTGACTGTTTGCCCCATCTCTATGCACACTCACAGGGCCCTACACTCAAGTACATTGACACTCCAACACACACACAAACAATCACTTTATAATTTGCTCACATCTACACACACACAAACACACCAACTCACACACAATCATCATATATGCTTCTGCTACTCTGTTTATCATATATCCTCATTCCTAGTCACCTTGCCCCTGTACATACTGTATCTACCTCTATCACTCCAGTATCCCTGCACATTGTAAATATGGTACTGGAACTGACTGACCCTAAACTTACTTACTTTTTCATGTTCTTATTTCATATTTTTATTTCTCATGTGTTTTTGTTCTACCTTATGTTATTTTTAGAATTATATTGTTATTGATTATTTTATTTTAGAAGAAAGGTATTTCACTGTGCTATGGCACACTGTTCGCTAAGCCCTGTGTGGGCTTGCATGATATAGCCTAGACTAGCGCTCTGCTAACATGCTAATGTAATGGCTATGGCACACCATTAGCCCTGTGTGGCCTAGCCTACTACAGCCTAGCGCACCACTAACATACTAATGTAGTAGCTTTCCCACACAGTTAGCCATGTGTGGTCTAGCCTAATATAGCCTAGTGCCATTCTAAAATGCTAATGTAATGACACACTGTTAGCTGTGTGAGGCATAGTCTAATATAGCTTATCTCACCGCTAAACACTCAAGGTTCTTTCCTCTAGGCTACTGTGCGTCATTGACGTAGCCTACAATAAATCCATCACAGGTTTGAGTGCATTTCCACACAAAATGCTCTAGTTTAAATCACTAACACTTTGTGAGCATACAGTATAAAGAGCTTATAAACCATTTAGTAGTTTAAGTTAACTAACTTTAAGTTAACCATAACTCGCATTCAGCTCGCATGAGATTTGCAAAACTGAAAAGCTGTTCTGTCGTCTCAGACTGAGGCAAGTGTTTCCTTTCCTCCCAGACAATACCAGATACCAGTTGGTAGGCTGCTGAATTCATCCAGCATTCAAGGAGTCTTTCCAGGAGTTCGTAGATCCTAGCCCACATACATTTAAAAATTACCTGTAAAAATCATGGGACTTCCACTTGGCTCTACAGAGGGGGCAAATGAGCATCTCGTGGTTCTGCCGGCATTCCTCAGCCCCTGCGGGAGACACAGACAGAGACGGACAGAATTAGATCTACCCTCATAGGGGACAATGCACCGACTGGCTGTCAAGGAAGTCAAGGCTCCGATAAAATGGAGCAAAAATTAGACTGGAGTTTATAGAGAGAAGAGAAGGGCCAGGGCCTCGGGATGAACATATCAGACTTCTATCGAGGGGGCTGTATAGTGCTGGCTGTGTGTGTGTGTGCAGGGGGAAATGGGACAGGAGTAACTGGAGGGGTGCATTGCGTGTGTGTGTGTGTGTGTATGTGTGTGGTGAATGCCCTATGCACTGTTTAACCTGAAGGAGGGAATCAAATCAAATCAACGTTTATTTGTCACGTGCGCCGAATAGAACAGGTGTAGACCTTACAGTGAAATGCTTAATTACAAGCTCTAAACAACAGTGCAAAAAAGTTATTAGGTGAACAATAGGTAAGTAAAGAAATAAAAACAAGAGTAAAAAGACAGTGAAATAACAGTAGCGAGGCAATATACAGGCACCGGTTAGTCGGGCCAATTGAGGCAGTATGTACATGAATGTATAGTTAAAGTGACTATGCATATACAATAAACAGAGAGTAGCAGCAGCGTAAAAGAGGGGTGGAGAGGGGGGGGCACACAATGCAAATAGTCCGGGTATCCATTTGATTAACTGTTCAAGAGTCTTATGGCTTGGGGGTAAAAACTGTTGAGTAGCCTTTTTGTCCTAGACTTGGCACTCCAGTACGTCTTGCCATGCGGTAGTAGAGAGAACAGTCTATGACTGGGGTGGCTGGGGTCTTTGACCCGCCTGGTGTAGAGGTCCTGGATGGCAGGAAGCTTAGCCTCAGTGATGTACTGGGCCGTACGCACTACCCTCTGTAGTGCCTTGCGGTCGGAGGTCGAGAAATTGCCGTACCAGGCAGTGATGCAACCAGTCAGGATGCTCTCGATGTTGCAGCTGTAGAACCTTTTGAGGATCTGAAGACCCATGCCAAATCTTTTTAGTTTCCTGAGGGGGAAAAGGCTTTATCGTGCCCTCGTCACGACTGTCTTGGTGTGTTTGGACCATTCTAGTTTGTTAGTGATGTGGACACCAAGGAACTTGAAGCTCTCAAGCTGCTCCACTACAGCCTCGTCGATGAGAATGGGGGCGTGCTCGGTCCTCCTTTTCCTGTAGTCCACAATCATCTCCTTAGTCTTGGCCTACCACTGTTGTGTTCTCTGCAAACTTAATGATGGTGTTGGAGTCGTGCCTGGCCATGCAGTCGTGGGTGAACAGGGAGTACAGGAGGGGACTGAGCATGCACCCCTGAGGTGCTCCAGTGTTGAGGATCAGTGTGGCAGATGTGTTGCTACCTACCCTCACCACCTGTTGGGTGGCCCGTCAGGAAGTTCAGGATCCAGTTGCAGAGGGAGGTGTTTAGTCCCAGGATCCTTAGCTTAGTGATGAGCTTTGAGGGTAAAATGTTGTTGAACGCTGAGCTGTAGTCAATGAATAGCATACTCACGTAGGTGTTCCTTTTGTCCAGGTGCAAATTGAATATGAGTCTAGGGTTTCTGGTATAATGGTGTTGATGTGAGCCTTTACCAGCCTTTCAAAGCACTTCATGGCTATGGACGTGAGTGCTATGGGTCAGTAGTCATTTAGGCAGGTTGCCTTCGTGTTCTTGGGCACAGGGACTATGGTGGTCTGCTTGAAACATGTTGGTTTTACAGATTCAATCAGGGACATGTTGAAAATGTCAGTGAAGACACCTTCCAGTTGGTCAGCACATGCACACATCCTGGTAATCCGTCTGGCCCCGCAGCCTTGTGAATGTTGACCTGTTTAAAGGTCTTCCTCACGTCGGCTACGGAGAGCGTGATCACACAGTCGTCCGGAACAGCTGATGCTCTTATGCATGCCTCAGTGTTGCTTGCCTCGAAGCGAGCATAGAAGTGATTTAGCTTGTCTGGTAGGCTCGTGTCACTGGGCAGCTCGCGGCTGTGCTTCCCTTTGTAGTCTGTAATAGTTTGCAAGCCCTGCCACGTAAGACGAGTGTCGGAGCCGGTATAGTACGATTCAATCTTAGCCCTGTACGAGGTACAACACAGCTATGGGGAGTTTGCACACTACCCTACTGAAGGACATTAGAATCCTGCCTGCAGGGCCAATGAACACCGTGTCTCACCGGAAGCCCCGCCTTCCACAGATGATAAACCCGAGGCACATATTAATTTCTTTCATTCTTCACCAAACCCAGAACTGGGCGGCGTGGGGCCGAACAGGTGTTGTACCTCATTTGCCTCCCTCAGCGAACAGTAGCTGTAGTCATAACTGTACAACACAGCTATGGGGATATGAAATCACACCCCAAGCCAACCCCAGCGGACACTGAATGAAATGGCCTACGGAAGACCACCAAGAGTTCCAACCTGACAGGAATACCTGCTGCACCCGAGTATTGCGCAATCTGCATGCTGCCAAACTCGCCGCAGAACAAATATCTCCTACAGGTAACCCTATAAACAACGCTCAAGACGCCGCCAGATCCCTGGTGGAGTGGGCGCGTACAACGTTAGGTAATTCCTGCCTTTTGTATTTGCAGCTAAGTCCTGTCCTTTTCCCTGATTAACCTTTTCACAGGTGAGTTGTTTTAAGCCCATGATGTCAGAATGCATTCACTGTTCCAAAATGTTATTATTACGCAACAAGTAATACAACTTTGGACATGTGTGCGTTCCTATCAAAGTAAGTGCCTTATTTTCTGTATATCGTGTTGTTGTTTCTACTGTAGCATACATTATGTATGTACAGTGCATTTGGAAAGTATTCAGACCCCTTGAATGTTTCCACATTTGTCACCGACCGGCTCGATCTTATGTAGCAAAATTTTAAACTGTGTTTTTTACATTGGATAAAAGTAGAGACTCAGAACTATAAAATGGTATATCATACAATACAGTTGAGGAACAATGGGAATGTAATTCTGCTTGGAAAGTTGATAAACTTGTAAACTCACTTTTGAGAAAATGGCCTTTGAATGTTTTGGTATCTAGTGAAGAGCTCTTCTTTGTCTACACCCATTCAGCATTGTTTATACCCTTTTAAGCTTTAGCACCACCCATCTTTTTATGGATTCACATGTGAGGCTATGTACTAAACAATCAAACATTTCAAGAAGGCTGGCTTATACTACGGGTGTGTTCGTACATTTTATCTGGAGTGCTAGAATGTGCTCTGGGCGTTCGTAAACTCAGAGCATGGTCAGATTGGACGTTCATAAATTCAGAGTGTTTCGCTCTCTTAGCATTCAGAGCGATGAAGAACAATGAACCATAATCCCAACTCATAACTCTACTACCCTGCATGAATCTGCAAGTAGCTAACCAACCAAGTGGAGAGCAACACTTATGCAGTTCTACTACGTGATATCTTTCAAAAAGAGTTAGAAAGGATTACCTACACATACTGACCAGCTCATATTATAGACAGAAGCGTGCTACATGGCAGACCAATCTCTGGGCATGTCCAGCCCACTCATTATCTCAGCCAATCATGGCAAGAGGGAAGGTTGCTGACTTTTTCCATGGCTAAACCATCTAGGCTCGTAATTTAACAATTTTATTCATATTTACAGATGGCATACAAGTTTGTTAACTTCTTAGGGATCACTGCACAACTTGACCGTTTTGGAGAGCCTGGCGTGCCCAAAGTAAAATGCCTCCCATTCAGGCCCAGAAAATAGGATATGCACATATTTGGTACCATTGGATAGGAAACACTCTGAATTTTGTAAAACTGTTAACCATTTGTCTGTGAGTAAAACAGAACGGATATGGCAGGCAAAACCCCGAGGAATTTCTGTCCTGGAGAAAGTGGTTTTCACAGAGTGCCTCATTTGGAACCCCTCCCTCATGAAAATGCCCATAACAGGGCATATGAATGCAGTACCTATCGCTTCCTCTGGATGTCCTTTGTNGAAGTTCTTCAACAGGTAATTGATTTGTTTTTGCTGTGAAATGTGTTATGTGTGTGCCACGCTGGCTAATGAATTCATGGCTATGTGAAAAGTATGTGAGGTGCTGTCCTCAAACAATCAAATGTAGTGCTTTCGCCGTAAAGCCTTTTTGAAATCTGACAACGCTGTGATATTGCCAAGAAACAGAGCTTTTGATGAGTATGAAACACTTGTATATTGGTGGATTTTTAATAATTCAACTTTGGGATTTTGAATTTGGCGCTTTACATTTTACCTGGTGGTGTCGGGAGTGGGTCGCTAGCGCCCCAATGATCCCTGAGAGGTTAATAAGGCACATGAAAGTTCACATGTTCCAGAAGGCATTTCTGCCAAAAATCAAGATTCGATTTTTTTTAAGTTTACGTTCAAATGGCGCTCCTGTGAAGTAGTGACATGCGACATGTTCCTAGGTTCCTGAAACGAGTCACAATATGTTACGTTACAGCCTTATTCTAAAATGGATTAAACTGTTTTTTCCCCTCATCAATCTACACACAATACCCCATAATGAGAAAGCAAAAACAGGTTTGAATTTTTTTGCATATTTAATACAAATAAAAACTGAAATATCACATTTACATAAGTATTCAGACCATTTACTCAGTACTTTGTTGAAGCACCTTTGGCAGCGATTACAGCCTCCAGTCTTCTTGGGTATGACGCTACCAGCTTGGCACATCTGTATTTGGGGAGTTTCTCCTATTCTTCTCTGCAGATCCTCTCAAGCTCTGTCAGGTTGGATGGGGAGGGTCATTTTGCAGCTATTTTCAGGTCTCTCCAAAGATGTTCTCCAAAGTCCAGGCTCTGGCTGAGCCACTCAAGGACATTCAGAGAATTGTCCCGAAGCCACTCCTGCGTTGTCTTGGCTGTGTGCTTAGGGTTCTTGTCCTGTTGGGAGGTGAACCTTTGCCCCAGTCTGAGGTCCTGAGGTCTTGCAGCAGTCATAAAACAACTAACATCTAAAAATGTTAAATAAATAGCAAAGGATATTACAAACAAACAGGCAGGGTAAGTGCAATTGCATAGTGCAAGTGCTAAGTGCAATTAGTCCAACATTTGTTAAGTTGCAGAATTGCATTCGGGATATAAAAGGTACAGACTGCTTTAGGTAGTCTGTACCTGCGTACAGAGGGAAGAAGCTGGAATTCAGGGTGGAGTGGATGGGAAGAGTCAAACGCTATTTTATTCCCCTTATGGAGGGCTCTGCCCAGGTAGAGAGATGACAGTTCTTGCTGTTTGCTGCCCCATGATTTTTCCGCAAGTCCTGAATATCTTCCCTAACCTATTTTTCTGTGCAACCTTTAAATTCCCAGACCAGCAGGTTAACTTCTTAGGGAGCGGCTGCATACAGTGAGGGAAAAAAGTATTTGATCCCCTGCTGATTTTGTACATTTGCCCACTGACAAAGAAATGATCAGTCTATAATTTTAAAGGTAGGTTTATTTGAACAGTGAGAGACAGAATAACAACAAAAAAATCCAGAAAAACGCATGTGAAAAATGTTATAAATTGATTTGCATTTTAATGAGGGAAATAAGTATTTGACCCCCTCTCAATCAGAAAGATTTCTGGCTCCCAGGTGTCTTTTATACAGGTAACGAGCTGAGATTAGGAGCACACTCTTACAGGGAGTGCTCCTAATCTCAGCTTGTTACCTGTATAAAAGACACCAGTCCACAGAAGCAATCAATCAATCAAATTCCAAACTCTCCACCATGGCCAAGACCAAAGTGCTCTCCAAGGATGTCAGGGACAAGATTGTAGACCTACACAAGGCTGGAATGGGCTACAAGACCATCGCCAAGCAGCTTGGTGAGAAGGTGACAACAGTTAGTGCGATTATTCGCAAATAGAAGAAACACAAAAGAACTGTCAATCTCCCTCGGCCTAGGATCTTGTCAATGATCTCAGCTGGGACCATAGTCACCAAGAAAACAATTGGTAACACACTACGCCGTGAAGGACTGAAATCCTGCAGCGCCCGCAAGGTCCCCCTGCTCAAGAAAGCACATATACATGCCCATCTGAAGTTTGCCAATGAACATCTGAATGATTCAGAGGACATCTGGGTTAAAGTGTTGTGGTCAGATGAGACCAAAATGGAGCTCTTTGGCATCAACTCAACTCGCCGTGTTTGGAGGAGGAATGTTGCCTATGACCCCAAGAACACCATCCCCACCGTCAATCATGGAGGTGGAAACATTATGCTTTGGGGGTGTTTTTCTGCTAAGGGGACAGGACAACTTCACCGCATCAAAGGGACGATGGACGGGGCCATGTACCATGAGATCCTCCTTTCCTCAGCCAGGGCATTGAAAATCGGTAGTGGATGGGTATTCCAGCATGACAATGACCCAAAACACACGGCCAAGGCAACAAAGGAGTGGCTCAAGAAGAAGCACATTAAGGTCCTGGAGTGGCCTAGCCAGTCTCCAGACCTTAATCCCATAGAAAATCTGTGGAGGGAGCTGAAGGTTTGAGTTGCCAAACGTCAGCCTCGAAACCTTAATGACTTGGAGAAGATCTGCAAAGAGGAGTGGGACAAAATCCCTCCTGAGATGTGTGCAAACCTGGTGGCCAACTACAAGAAACGTCTGACCTCTGTGATTGACAACAAGGGTTTTGCCACCAAGTACTAAGTCATGTTTTGGGAAACACTCTGAAGTTTCTAAAAGTGTTAAAATAATGTATGTGAGTATAACAGAACTGATATAGCAGGCGAAAACCCGAGGAAAATCCATCCGGATTTGCAGTTTTTTTTGTAAATGACCATTTTCTCCATTGTGCCTATTCAATTTTATTTTAACCAGGACTGAGACTGCAGTACCTATGGCTTCCACTTCCACTAGATGTCAAGAGTCTCTATACAAAGACTGGGAATTCTAGGAGTAAGCAAAACAGATAGGAAGAAGAAGTAGTCAGGGGACCACTTTTGTAAACAAGGTTTGACGCGCGCGAGATTGTGAAAGCGCACCACTTTATTTTTCTTTCCTATCGTTCACGTTATCGTCCGGTTTAAATATTACAGCAAATATACACAAAAGGATACCTAAGGATACATAAAAAATTATGTTTGATTTGTTTGTAGAAAGTGTATAGGTATAATTTGAATGTGTTCTCTTCACGGTTCAATGGGTGACTCAACGGTGGATTTTATGATCATAACGCGCCAACCAAACGGAGATTTATGGATATAATAAATGACTTTTTCTAACAAAAGAACCATTGGATGTCTTTGTTGGACACTTGGGAAGCCCTCAGCAGAAGTTCTTCGAAAGGTAAGGGATTTGTTTTCGCTGTGAAATGTGTTTTGTGTGAACCGCGATGGTTTATGAATTTATGCTAATGTAGAAATATTGGAGGTGCTACCCTCAAACAATCAAATGTTGTGCTTTCGCCATAAAGCCTTTTTGAAATCTGACAATGCTGTGATATTGCCAAGAAGCCGAGCTTTTGATGACTATGCAACACTTGTATATTGATGAATGTTTAATAATTCAACTTTTGGATTTTGAATTTGGCGCCTTGTATTTCACCGGGTAGTGTCGGGAGTGCACTGCTCCCTAAGTAGTTAATGCCCAACCAGGCAGACCGAGAGTCTCCCTGTAACATTATCTGTTGCACCTTATCCTTGTACTTGCATCTCACCTTTTTTCTCTCTTTGTTCACCTCTCTCTGTACCTCTTTTCTTTCGAGTGGATTCCCAGAGGCAAAAACTTGTTTCTTCTTATTAACTTCTTACGGAGCGGTGGGGCGCTACCGCCCCACTCCCGACACTACCAGGTGAAATGTGAGGCGCCAAATTCAAAATCCAAAAGTTGAATTATTAAACATGCACCAATATACAAGTGTTTCATAGTCATCAAAAGCTCTGCTTCTTGACAATATCACAGCGTTGTCAGATTTCAAAAAGGCTTTACGGCGAAAGCACCACATTTGATTGTTTGAGGGTAGCACCTAACATATTTTTCCCATTACCATAATTTCATAAGCCTCCACGGTTCACACATAACACATTTCACAGCGAAAACAAATCAATGACCTTTTGAAGAACTTCTGCTGAGGGCTTCATAAGTGTCCAACGAAGACAATCCATGGTTCTTTTGTTACAAAAAGTACTGTATTATATCCATAAATCTCCGTGTGGTTGGCGTGTTATAATCAGAAAAAACAGCGTCGACTCCTCCATTGAAACGTGAAGAGAACTCGTTCAACCTATACCTATAAACTTGTCCAAGAACAATCAAACATCATTGTAAATGTATCCTTAGGAACACTTTTATGTATAAATAGTATAATATTTCAACCGGAATATAAACTGGGCGATAAGAAAGGAAAAAACCACAGAGCGTGCAAGCCGGGAGCGCGCGTTTACTTGTATTGACATCTCAGTGGACACTTCCTGATTACTCTTCTTCTCTGCTGTAAACGCAGCTAAAAAGAATCAGAACACTTTCTCGAGACTGTTGACATCCAGAGGAAGCGATAGGTACTGCATTCATATGCCCTTATAAGGGCATTTTCATAAGGGAGGGGCTCTAAATGAGGCAATGTGTCAAAACCACTTTTTCCAGGACAGAAATTCCTCTGGGTTTCGCGTGCCATATCCGTTCTGTTTCACTCACAGACAAATGGTTAACAGTTTTGGAAAATTCAGAGTGTTTCCTATCCAATGGTACTAAATATATGCATATCCTATTTTCTGGGCCTGAATGGGAGGCATTTTACTTTGGGCACGCCAGGCTCTCCAAAACCGTCACCTCGGGAGCTGCTCCCTGAGAAGTTAAGAGTACAGCTATTGAAATCCCCCATGATGCATCTGGGGAAATTGCATCAA
>QNTS01000015.1:851433-912767 GCA_003317085.1 Hucho hucho | reverse complement strand
TGCCATATCCGTTCTGTTTCACTCACAGACAAATGGTTAACAGTTTTGGAAAATTCAGAGTGTTTCCTATCCAATGGTACTAAATATATGCATATCCTATTTTCTGGGCCTGAATGGGAGGCATTTTACTTTGGGCACGCCAGGCTCTCCAAAACCGTCACCTCGGGAGCTGCTCCCTGAGAAGTTAAGAGTACAGCTATTGAAATCCCCCATGATGCATCTGGGGAAATTGCATCAAGCTCTTGAGTGAGGTTAAAATGTTTGCTCTTGGATGGATATAAACAACGGTCAGAAAAAGTAAACTTCCGGAAGTGAATAAAGTGAAGTGACTGATCGTAGACAACACATCCCCTTCAACATGCATACTGCAAACAGACCAAACTCATCTGGTCTCCTCTTCTCACCTTTAGTTGATGCGAAAAAACAAACTTTGTGGCACTCACAAACTACCCATCGTCGGATTACTTTCGATTTTTAGAAAGTGTTTTATTCAATTATTTAGATCAATGGTGAGCTCACCCGTGATGTGATGAATTGTAAATAGTAATTACTATTTGCTAATTCATTTTGTGGTTTCTGTCAGCTGAGAGTGAGCTAAATATGACCGCTTGTGTTATGTCAATCTTTCCTCAGTTAGCGTTAGGACTAATGTAGCCTACATTTTCAGGTTTGGATGATTGTGTCATGCTGTCACTACTTCTGTGAATGTCTGAACATTGTATCCAAAAATAAACTAGTCACATTCAGGACATTGCATAGTAAGGACTGTGTTTGTGCTAAATGTTTCTGTGAAAAAACAGTGTAGCCAGCTCAAACGCTGACTGCTGGGTCAATCGAAACTGGACGTTCTAAATAAGCATTCTAATCACATCGGTTTGAGCGTACGCTGCAAGGACCACAATAGAAGGATCACACCCTTTTGTTGGTACGTGTCAAACGGTTAAGAGGAGATGACCACTCCACTCAAATTTCAGTGTCAACTCTCTGATATGAACTGAAGCCATGTGTCTCATGTGCCCTCTCATCCATTGGCACATTGAATGTTTACTCTTCAAGCATTGTGAATAGCCCTGTCAATTTTCTCTCATTACTGTATGTAGAGTCAATCACGTACACAATCACATTATTACAAATCAGTGTGATTTTAATCCTTGCTTGGACTAGCTCATTCTTAGCTCTTGGTCTAACTGTGTCAAATCCTGTCCTGCCCTCAGTGGAAGAGTAGAGCTCTTCTCCAACACCATCCATCCATGATGAGCCTGTCCTGCACTGAAGCCTCTGAACACCTCAACCCCTGTCCTGCACTGAAGTCAAGCCTCTGAACACCTCAACCCCTGTCCTGCACTGAAGTCAAGCCTCTGAACACCTCAACTCATGCCTCATACCCTCATTTTATCACTGCTGTGATACCTTCACAACACTGTAAGTAGCCCTCTTTCACACTCCCATAATATGTTACTATAAATATCTTTATTAAATGTTTTAGGTTAAAATAGTTTGAAACACACTGTCGTCTTTGTGCGGTCCATGCCTATACTGTGGGTCTCCCACTCTCCTCAATTTGTCAAGTCACCAGCCTCCAACCGTTTTCGATAGTGTACAGTTGTACTCACAAATGGACATGCAGTGGTGGTGCAGCTTGTTCCTGCAGCCCTCCTCACACACAGTCAGACTCTCCTCGTCCAGCATGTCCAACAGACAGATAGGACACATCTGCTCTTCCTCATCCTTCAGATTACTGACAGAGATGGAAAGATGGATAGAGAGAAATCGATGAAGGGAAAGAAAG
Organism: Hucho hucho; assembly: GCA_003317085.1. Lineage (NCBI taxonomy): Eukaryota > Metazoa > Chordata > Actinopteri > Salmoniformes > Salmonidae > Hucho > Hucho hucho. The sequence continues at coordinate 910,978 of QNTS01000015.1, read as the reverse complement.
AGGGATGAAGAAAGACATGGGAAAGGGAGAGAGAGCGAGAGAGAGGTACAGGGGAGAGAAATATTAAGAGACAGAAAGACGGAAAATGAAAGGAAAGACACATATAAAGGAACATTTTTGGTTCTCCAAAGACTCAGTGCACTGTTAATGTAAATCTAAAACATCTATCAAAACATGTATCAAAGTACAACTTGGATGTATTCAGGGCCTTCTGGCAAAATAGGTTTTACTGTACAACTACTGTACCTGGTGTATCTGTGTGCATTGTGTGTGATTGACTGTTCATGTGCATGCGTGTCTACTCTACCTGCTCTCGTTGCTGGAGGCGCTGGAGGTGCTGGATGGACAGGACGTGTGGGGGTTAGAAATGCGTGACACAAACTTCTGGATGGTGTTGCGCGATGGCGCCTTGATGCGCGAACTGCGGCGATTGTGATACTTCTGGAACAAGCTCTCCACCTGGACGACGTGGAGACAATGCTACAGTTAGACGCTGATCTTGGGTCAGTTTAGCATTTTCCCCACTTATAATTAAGGCTAGGATTGGGGCAGAGGAAGTTGATCCTAGATCTGTACCTAGGGGAAACTTCACCCCGGAGCCAGTTTACCATAGAGGTCAACCTTAACCATCATGAAGTATCTACGTATATCTAACGTGCTTTCAATACAGTGCAAGTCACTGAAAGTTATCCTCAATGTAAATGGACATATGCGACCCGATTCAGGAAACTAGACGTATGTCATAAGTCACGACTTCACAGGAGAGCCGTTTGAACGTAATTTTTTGGGCAGAAATGCCTTCACGAACATGTGAACTTTCATGTGCCTTTATAACAAACTTGAATGCCACCTGTAAGTACGAATAAAATTGCTAAATTACGAGCCTTGTTGGTTAAGCCACAGAAAAAGTCAGCAACCTTCCCACTATCCATGATTGGCTGAGATAATGAGTGGGCTGGACATGCCGAGAGAGGAGTTTGGATTGGTCTGCCATATATAGGGCTTCTGTCTATTTGAGCTGGTCAGTGTGTGTTGGTAATCCTGTCGAACACAGCTTTTAAAAAAATGTATTGTGTAGTGGAGCTGCATAGCTAAGTGTCCACTCTCTGGGGGATCAAGTTTTGAAATCAGTGGAATTAGAGTATGATAGCTAAAGAGATGGAGAAAACCGGATTACATCTTCAAACTAAGGGCAACTGTGTCATGGCATCCATGACAGGGAGACGTGTCCATCATGCATGATGATGTATACAGGTAAGATAGCAGAATTTTAAGATATTACATGTTTTTAATTTTGACAGAAAGTGGCTTCATTTCAAGCTAAAGTGTACTGTTAGCTAGCTAGCTAACGTTAGCTGGCTGGCTTCCTAACTGATGTTATTATTTGTATCCCAGAGCTGTTTGCTTTGCTAGTTAGAGCCTAATTTTAGCTAGCTAACATTGAACCTGGTTGGTCAGCTCCCAGCATATTCATGCAGTGTAGTAACGACATGATTTGGCACTATGTTCATTGTTGTTTAACTAGCTAACGTTAGCTGGCTGGCTCGTTAGCTAACGTTACATGACATGTGTGATTTTACACGTTGTTTACCTAGCTAGGTTCATTGTTTACCTAGCTAGCTACATGTCTTAAGCTAAAGTGTACATCACGTGTTGGAAACGGCCGGTGTCAGTAAACGTCTGCAAAGAAGCGTAATGAAATTGTTGACAGCAGAGCTGGTTAGACTGTTTTCATGTTTTCCATAGGTAAACAAATCATCGGCCAGAGCGTCAAGTGTGCGCTCTGAATGCTCCGAGGGTGAAACAAGATGGGTGGGGCTAAAGTTTAAGAGGGTGTGAACGATTCTGAATGGGTGTGGACAAAGAGGATCTTTTCACTAGATACCAACATTCAAAGGCCATTTTCTCAAAAGTGAGTTTACAAGTTTATCAATTTTCAAAGAAGAATTACTTTCCCATTGTTCCCCAACAATGCAGTATGATATACGATTTTGTCTCTACTTTAATCCAATGTAAAAAACACAATTTCAAATTTTGCTACATAAGACCGAATCCAGGTGGTGAGTCACATATTCTAAAATTGACATATTCTGTCTCTTAAGTTTTTATAAAATTGGTCATTACAAACAATGGGTTCAACAAATTATGTATACCCCTTTCACAGTATTGTGCTGACCCGAACCATACTGTGCTGGCACGGATATTGCCTTTCCACATTGTCCTGTCCAGCACAGTTCCAGCACTATGAATTATACAGATTAGTTAGAGGGCATGTCGGTTGGTTGCTGAAAGGTTACCTCAAAGTTTTTTAGGCTTTTCCTCCAGAGCACAGGGTCTGAGGGCTCCAGCTGGAAGACTCTGAGCATGACGAAGAGGACGTGGATACAGAACGCCCCTCGGCCACAGCTACAGGTCTACAGAGAGAGGGATGAACGCAGACCGGGGGTTACTCACGAATGTGTGTGTATATACATACAGTGGTCACATACACACTCCATTATGGTCGCATGCACATGCACGTGCTCATAAATTGCTACACAGACACACAAGCATACACAGATGAAAAAACACACATCTACAGCAACTTCCCTTTTTCAACAGAACACTCAGTCAAAAATCACTCAGGAGAGCCCAATTTAATCTACAAAGATTAAGGATCATTGGGGGCAGTCCAAATGGCACCGTAGTCCACATATAGTGCACTACTTTTGTCAAAAGGAAGCAGGGTGCCATTTGGGACGTAGACCTTCAGTAAGAGGCAATGGAGCTCTACATCAATCCAGCTCTATAGTAGCAAATGGCTGGGTAAACAAAACAAGCTGGCCAATGTACAAGTAAAGTCAATTCTTAACTTCTTAGGGAGCGGCAGCTAAGGTGTCGGTTTTGGAGAGTCTGGCGTGCCCAAAGTAAAAGGCCTGCCACTCACCCAGAAACTAGGATATGCACATAATTAGTACTATTGGATAGGAAACACTCTGAAGTTTCTAAGAGTGTTAAAATATTGTCTGTGAGTATAACAGAACTGTATATCGTCCGCTTTTGGGTTCCTTAAAGACAGGACCTTTTTCACAAAAACTGTGTAACGGAGTAAAACTTGGGGAGGGATAACTTTTGTCGATATATACCCTCATTGATTGCAGTACCTATTGCTTCCACTGGATGTCAACAGTCTCTAGACAGTGTTTGGTGATGTTAGGTTGCTCTGGATGGTAATAGAAGAAGAATTTCGAACTAGTCACCGGATGTAAACAGAAGAGGAAGCGCGTTCACGGGCTCGCGCGCGCTGTGGTTTTTTCCTTTCCTATCGTTTATAATCCGGTTGAAATATTATAGTAAATATACATGAAAGTGTTCCTAAGGATACATTATCAATGATGTTTGATTGTTCTCGGACAAGTGTATAGGTATAATGTGAACGCGTTCTCTTCACTCAACGGTGGATTTTATGATCATAACGCGCCAACCAAACAGAGATTTATGGATATAATAAATGACTTTTTCTAACAAAAGAAGCATGGATTGTCTTCGTTGGCCACTTGGGAAGCCCTCAGCAGAAGTTCTTCGAAAGGTAAGGGATTTTATGCGTTTTTTGAGACCCGTGTTGGGTTATGGATTTATGCTAATGCATAAATATTAGAGGTGCTACCCTCAAACAATCAAATGTTGTGCTTTCGCCGTAAAGCCTTTTGAAATCTGACAACGCTGTGATATTGCCAAGAATCAGAGCTTTTGATGACTATGCAACACTTGTATATTGATGAATGTTTAATAATTAAACTTTTGGATTTTGAATTTGGCGCCTCACATTTCACCGGGTAGTGTCGCTAGTAGACCACTCCGTAAGTAGTCAAGGGATACTTCAGGATTTTGGCAATGAGGCTCTTTATCTACTTCCCCAGAGTAAGTGGAACTCATGAATATCTTTTTTTATGTCTTTGCAAGCAGTTTGAAGGAAGTTGCTAACTAGCGTTAGAGCAATGACTGGAAGTCTATGGTAACTGCTAGCATGCTAGTAGATACCATAGACTTCTAGTCATTGCGTTAACACTAGTTAGCATTGGCTTCGGAAACTACCTCTTAACTTCCTTCACACTGAATGCAGAGACATACAAATGGTATCCATGACTTCATCTGACTGTGGAAGTAGATCAAATCAAATCAAATCAAATCTTATTTGTCACTTGCGCCAAATACAACAGGTGTAGACCTTACCTTGAAATGCTTACTTACAAGCCCTTAACCAACAATGCAGTTCAATAAATAGAGTTAAGAAAATATGTACTAAATAAACTAAAGTAAAAATAAAATAAAAAGTAACAAGAAAATGACATAACAATACGAGGCTATATACAGGGGGTACCAGTACCTGTTAAGATGTCTTTTCGACCTAGACTTGGCGCTCCGGTACCGCTTGCCTTGCGGTAGCAGAGAACAGTCCATAACTTGGGTGACTGGAGTCTTTGACCATTTTTTGGGCCTTCCTCTGACACCGCCTAGTGTAAAGGTCCTGGATGGCACGAAGCTTGGCCCCAGTGATGTACTGGGCTGTACGCATTACCCTCTGTAGCGCCTTACTGTCAGATGTTGAGCAGTTGCGATACCAGGCGGTGATGCAACCGGTCAGGATGCTCTCGATGGTGCAGCTGTAGAACTTTTTGAGGATCTGGGGACCCAACGCCAAATCTTTTCAGTCTCCTGAGGGAGCCCTCTTCACGACTGTCTTTGGACCATGATAGTTCGTTTTCTGATGTGGACACCAATGAACTTGAAACTCTCGACCCGCTCCACTACAGCACCGTCTATGTGAATATAGTCCATGATCAGCTCGTTTGTATTGCTCACATTGAGGGAGAGGTTGTTGTCCTGGCACCACACTGCCAGGTCTCTGACCTCCTCCCTATAGGCGGTCTCATCGTTGTCAGTGATTAGACCTACCACTGTTGTGTCGTCAGAAAACATAATGATAGTGTTGGAGTTGTGCTTAGCCACGCAGTAGTGGGTGAACAGAGAGTACAGGAGTGGACTAAGCACACACCTCTGAGGGGCCCCAGTGTTGAGGATCAGCGTGGCAGATGTTTTGTTGCTTACACTTACCACCTGGGGTAAGGAAGTCCAGGATCCAGTTGCAGAGGTAGGTGTTAAGTCCCAGGGTCATTAGCTTAGTGATGAGCTTGTGGGCACTATGGTGTTGAACGCTGAGCTGTAGTCAATGAATAGCATTCTCACATAGGTGTTCCTTTTGTCCAGGTGGGAAAGGGCAGTGTGGAGTGCGATAGAGATTGCGTCATCTGTGGATCTGTTGGGGCGGTATGCGAATTGGAATGGGTTTAGGGTTTCCGGCATGATGGTGTTGATGAGCCATAACCAGCCTTTCAAAACACTTCATGGCTACCGACGTGAGTGATACGGGGCGGTAATCATTTAGGCACGTTACCTTCACTTTCTTGGGCACAGGGACTATGGTAGTCTGTTTGAAACATGTAGGTATTACAGACTCGGTCAGGGAGAGGTTGAAAGAAGACACTTGCCAGTTCATCCGTGCATGCTTGGAGTATACGTCCTGGTAATCCGTCTGGCCCAGCAGCTTTGTGAATGTTGACCTGTTTAAAGGTCTTGCTCACATCAGCTACGGAGAGTGTGATCACACAGTCGTCAGTAACAGCTGGTGCTCTCATGTATGCTTCAGTGTTGATTGCTTCGAAGCGAGCATAACAGGCATTTAGCTCGTCTGGTAGGCTTGCGTCACTGGGCAGCTCGTGGCTGGGTTTCACTTTGTAGTCTGTAATAGTTTGCAAGCCCTGCCACATCCGACGAATGTCGTGTCTTTGGCATCATTAAATTGAAGACTGTTATTTTATCAAATCACTTCTCTGTAATTATTATTATGTGATTAAACTAATCATGTAAATGTAATTAACTAGGAATTCGGGGCACCAAGGAAAATCTTCAGATTGCAAAGTTATAATTTTCTTAATATAACTTTTCAGATATTTTAATATCTGATCAATTAGTCTTCTAATTAATGAATTATTCTTTACCTCACGTTAGTCTCATTCCAAACGTCGTAAATTGTTGGTTGTCTGCACGAACCCAGCCTTTACCATGAATCATTCATACGCCAATTGTCTTAATCATTTATTTACTAACTAACTAAATAATCACAGAAATGCATAAACAAACAAACAGTAGATATGGTTACAAGGAAATGATAGGGGAGGTTCCCTAGTGGGCTAAGCCGATATGACGGCTTGGTGGACAAAGGGAAGTGGGTGTGGAATGAGAAGGGCAGGAAAGACAAAAGAAAAAAGAGACACTACACAGTTGATAATTATATTAATTGAAATGCTAATCCTTTGCACATGAACGCTCATTCATTCAGGAATAATTGCAATTAATATATATTTACGCTCAGTGTGTCGTCGTGATCTCTGTTGTAATCGTCCGTCTTTCTGTTGGAAAGTTAGTCCGCACGTCTCTCTGCTTCGTGGTTAGAATGGATACTTCAGAGTACCATTCTGAAATGTTCTTATAGAATAGATGTTTCGGCGGTTATCAGTCCTCGCATCCAATGGTACAAAATTTCTAGCTGCAGACTAGTAATTAGTATCTAAGATTTGCTCTTATTCTGTCGGGATCGATAGTCTCAGAGTGTAACCATTTCCACCCATCTAGCCAAGGCTCCACGTGGTGTGGTTAGGAATTAAAAAACCATTACAACCTTAGCTTATACTGAGGTGTTTGTGGTCTCTACTCAAACCTTCGCCCCCCTCGGTGATCGAGGTACGCATGGTCTCAAGAGGATTTCTTCAGGTGGAGGTTTTATTCGGAACAGTAGAAAAGGGCTGTCCCATGAGCCAGATCATGTCTATGTTCATGGGGGCGGGCCAATGACTTAGTTAAACTTTAAAGGGAATATAATTCTCTCACATTAACGGTTTAAAATCACATTACATAATTTCACAAATAGTTTAATCTTTACTCATTAATTTTACACAATAATTAGACGCAAACTCATAACGGAGGCTCCTGTATAAACAGAGTTATGGTAATGTGGCTGTATTGTCTTTCATGAGGTCACAAACATGAAACAAAATGGACCGGCTTCTCCACCGACCGTTTACACATTCTCCAAAACATGGATATTGTTCAGTTCTCAAGTTCTGGGATGTAGAATAAGTTCCTTTGTTCTCTCTATGTGTCTCTTTCTGCATGGCCAGGAGGAGAGAGTCCCCTCCAGGAATTTACGACCTGAGATAACAGAACCTGGGTGTAGGAGAGAAGAGAGGGGGAAGCCACTCGTGTCATGACGTGGCCCCCACCGGCTCTGACGCTCTGACACGAGCGTCACACCCGGTGTTGTAGGATACAATCTTAGTCCTGTATTGACGCCTTGCCTGTTTGATGGTTCGTCTGAGGGCATAGCGGAATGTCTTATAAGCTTCCAGGTTAGAGTCCCGCTCCTTGAAAGCGGCAGCTCTAGCCTTTAGCTCAGTGCGGATGTTGCCTGTAATCCATGATTTCTGGTTGGGATATGTGCGTACGGTCACCATGGGGACGACATCGTTGATGCACTTGTTCATGAAGCCGGTGACTGAGGTGGTATACTCCTCAATGCCATTGGATGAATCCCGGAACATATTTCAATATGTGCTAGCAAAACAGTCCTGTACCGTAGCATCCGCATCATCTGACCACTTCTGCATTGAGCGAGTCACTGTTACTTCCTGATTTCGTTTTTGCTTGTAATCAGAATCATGGTCAGATTTGCCAAATGGAGGGCAAGGGAGAGCTTTGTATGTGTCTGTGTGTGGAGTAAAGGTGGTCTAGAGTTTTTTTAATTATGGTTGCACATGTTACATGCTGGTAGAAATGAGGTAAAATGGATTTTAAGTTACCCTGCATTAAAGTACTAGGAGCGCCGCTTCTGGATGAGCATTTTCATGTTTGCTTATCGCCTTATACAGCTCGTTGACTGCAGTCTTAGTACCAGCATCGGATTGTGGTGGTAAATAGATGGCTACGAATAATACAGTATAGATGATAACTCTATTGGTAGATAGTGTGGTCTACAGCTTATCGTGAGGTATTCTACCTCAGGCGAGCAATACTTTGAGACTTCTTCAATATTAGACATCGCGCACCAGCAGATATTGACAAATAGACACATACCCCCGCACCTCGCCTTACCAGATGTAGCTGCTCTGTCCTGCCGATGCACGGAAAACCCAGCCAGCTCTATATTATCCGTGTCGTCATTCAGCCACGACTCGGTGAAACATAAAATATTACAGATTTTATTGTCCCGTTGGTAGGATAATCTTAAATCGTAGATCGTCCAGTTTATTTTCCAATGATTGCACATTGGCCAATAGTACGGAGGGTAGTGGTGGTTTACCTACTTTTACAAGGCACCCCACCCTCCTGCCCCTTTTTCTCTGTCTTTTATTCACGCTAATGACTGGGATTTGGGCCTGGTCCCGAGAAAGCAGCATATCCTTTGCTTCGTTAGACTCATAAAAAAAAAAACTTTGTCCAGTTCAAGGTGAGTAATCACTGTTCTGATGTCCAGAAGCTCTTCTTGGTCATAAGAGACGGTAGCAGCAACAATATGTACAAAATAATTTACAAACAATGCAAAAAAACTAGCAAAATAGCACAGTTGGTTTGGAGCCCGTAAAACAGGAGCCATCCCCTCCGGCGCCATTATAACAATGGAATAAAGGTCTTCATTCCAAGTGTCCCTTTAAAACTGAAATCTGTTGCTGTAAATGCAATTTGGTAAAAGTTGAGGTCCTTGCTGCAGCTTAGCCTCAATCTTGCCAGACAGTTGGAATCTCGCAAACTTGCATCAGCTAAATCAAACTGACACAAAAGGCCCAATTCCAACTAGCTACTTATACATTTGAAAGAACTGTATAAGCATAATAGGCAATATGGTGACCTTGTCTTCTGATAGGCTCTGTGAAATTGCTGTAATATTGAACACCAATCCAATAATTTTGATTACCGAGAGGGTAGAGGGAGTCGATTTGAAATTGAGCGTGAGTCTTTTAATTCTGTCTAATCTTTTTTCATTGGTCTGAGTGAACTGCGAGCACTTCTTACCTGTGGGCCAATGAACACCCTGTATTTGTTGTCAGGGCTGTCTCCTCCAATCAGGAAGGAGTTGGGGCCTATCTGCTGCAGTAGGTAGAGGCGGGCCCTCATGACCTTGTTGACACGGCGACTAGTCTCCTCGGGACTGTAGGGGGAGAATCCGTCTGGGGAGGGCACCCGGCGAGGGGGCGTCACCCTGCCACTCTGAAACTACACAACAACAACAAATCAACAACAACAAAATTACATCAACATTAGATCAAGACAGCCTCAGAGAAAAACTAGTCTTCATCCTCTCCCATTCATAGTTATATGGGCTTGCTTTATTGTGAAGAGGGTTAATATCTAATCAATGGTATATTATTATAAAATGTCTTGCATTCTCGTGTTTCTTTAACTCACATAGTTCATCGTAGTTCTTTTATTTCATTAAATCTATATTATTATTATTATCACTGCATTCTTGGGAAAGACCTATGAAGTCACGGTAAGAATTTCCCTTTACTGTTGTATCCTATGCACGTGGCGAATAAACTTTGAAACTTGAAACTATATGTCTATGCATTCTCAAATACTATGAAGTATGCTTAAACACGTAGCTGATGTTCTCATATGTGTGTGTGTGCATGCTACGAATGTGTGTGTGGCTACTCACTGGCACGGGCGAGGCCCTCTTCCTGTGCACCCCTGGGGACTCAGGCTTCCCGCAGGCCCTGCCAGAGGAAGAGGAGGAGGAGGAAGAGGGGGGTCCGGGGGAGGGGCTGCGATGGCCACCGCTCTGCTGGGGGGAAGCGCTGGTGGGCGTGTCGGATTCATCCTCGGCCCCCTTGCAGCCTGACTCGCTCCCGTCTGGTCGCAGGGGGACGGGCTTCACCACCTGAGGGAGGGGGAGAGGGGGAGAGGGACGTCAGTATGTGATTTGGGGTTAGGCCAAATGAGGGCCAAATGACAGAGTTACATTACAGTGGCTAAATGCAAAATCCGGCCAAAACTCTATTCCCTAGCCGCTCCTGTAGATCTTAGAGAATTGGCAAAGTGGAAGCATTATGGTGACATTCCACAGTTGTGTCAAGTTGGCTGGATGGCCTTTGGGTGCTGGACCATTCTTGATACAAACTGTTGAGTGTGAAAAATCCAGCAGCGTTGCAGTTCTTGAGACAAACCGGTGTGCCTGATACCGACTACCATACCCCGTTCAAAGGCACTTCAATCTTTTGTCTTGTCCATTCTCCCTCTGAATGGCACACAGGGGACAGACTAGAGGTCAATTTAGAAGTCAGCAGCAACAGCATCTGCTGTGAAAGACTGGCTGCAATTTAATTGTGCAATACTCAGAGTTGGAAAATGTCCAATTCCCTTAGTCTGCTAGATTTCACTTAGTCATATAAAAAAATCCTTATTTCAAAGCATTAACAGTATCATATCAGTCTTTAGTGGAGTAGGGAATATTTGATAGTCGCTTGTATCTATAATGTTGAGTATGACACAGTAAGCAAAGCACATATGTACTGTATGTGTTGTTCTGTGATGTTTGTGTGTGTATCTGTTTGTATACTTCATGTGTGTAACATTCCTGTATGTGAGTATATATTTATATGGACATATGTTTATACATGTGGAGATACATGGATTTATTTGTTAATGTGCGGACATACGAGGGCTTATCTTTATATGCATTTGGACGTACATGTTTATATACAGTTGAAGTCGGAAGTTACATACACCTTAGCCAAATACATTTAAACTCAGTTTTACATTAATTCCTAGTAAAAATGCCCTGTCTTAGGTCAGTTAGGATCACCACTTTATTTTAAGAATGTGAAATGTCAGAATAATAGTTGAGAGAATTATTTATTTCAGCTTTTCTTTCTTTCAACACATTCCCAGAGGCTCAGAAGTTTACATACACTCAATTAGTATTTGGTAGCATTGCCTTTAAATTGTTTAACTTGGGTCAAATGTTTCGGGTAGCCTTTCACAAGCTTCCCACAATAAGTTGGGTGAATTTTGTCCCATTCCTCCTGACAGAGCTGGTGTAACTGAGTTAGGTTTGTAGGCCTCCTTGCTCGCACATGCTTTTTCAGTTCTGCTCACAAATTTATCGGATTGAGGTCAGGGCTTTGTGATGGCCACTCCAATACTTTGACTTTGTTGTCCTTAAGCCATTTTGCCACAACTTTGGAAGTATGCTTGGGGTCATTGTCCATTTGGAAGACACATTTGCAACCAAGCTTTAGCTTCCTGACTGATGTCTTGAGATGTTGCTTCAATATATCCACATAATTTTCCTTCCTCATGATGCCATCTATTTTGTGAAGTGCACCAGTCCCTCCTGCAGCAAAGCACCCCCACAACATGATGCTGCCACACCCGTGCTTCACGGTTGGGATGGTGTTCTTCGGCTTGCAAGCCTCCCCATTTTTCCTTCAAACATAACAATGGTCATTATGGCCAAACAGTTCGATTTTTGTTTCATCAGACCAGAGGACATTTCTCCAAAAAGTACGATCTTTGTCCCCATGTGCAGTTGCAAACCGTAGTCTGGCTTTTTTATGGCGGTTTTGGAGCAGTGGCTTCTTCCTTGCTGAGCGGCCTTTCATAGATACTTTTGTACCTGTTTCCTCCAGCATCTTCACAAGGTCCTTTGCTATTGTTCTGGGATTGATTTGCACTTTTCGCACCAAAGTACGTTCATCTCTAGGAGACAGAACGCGTCTCCTTCCTGAGCGGTATGACGGCTGCGTGGTCCCATGGTGTTTATACTTGCATACTATTGTTTGTACAGATGAACGTGGTACCTTCAGGCGTTTGGAAATTGCTCCCAAGGATGAACCATTTTTTTTTTTTTTATTCTGAGGTCTTGGCTGATTTCTTTTGATTTTCCCATGATGTCAAGCAAAGAGGCACGGAGTTTGAAGGTAGGCCTTGAAATACATCCACAGGTACACCTCCAATTGACTTAAATTATGTAAAGTAGCCTATCAGAAGCTTCTAAAGCCATGACCAAATTTTCTGGAATTTTCCAACCTGTTTAAAGGCACAGTCAACTTAATGTATGTAAACTTCTGACACACTGGAATTGTGATAGTGAATTATAAGTGAAATAATCTGTCTGTAAACACTCATGCACAAAGTAGATGTCCTAACCGACTTGCCCAAACGAAAGTTTTTTAACAAGAAATGTGTGGAGTGGTTGAAAAACACGTTTTAATTACTCCTACCAAAGTGAATGTAAACTTCTGACTTCAACTGTATCTGCTTCTGTGGTTGTGGGTGTGTGTGTCTCAGTGTGTGTGTGTGTGTGTGTCCCAGTGTCTGTCAGTGTGTGTGTGTGTGTCTCTCAGTGTGTGTGTGTAGGGCTGGCACAAGTACCGTGTAACCAATGGTTATGGATGAAGACCGTCATAAAATGATATACACTACATTAACAAAAGTATGGGGACACCTGCTCATCGAACATCTCATTCCAAAATCATGGCCATTCATATGGAGTTGGTCCCCCCTTTGCTGCTAGAACAGCCTCCACTCTTCTGGGAAGGCATTCCACTAGATGTTGGAACATTGCTGCAGGGATTCATGCTGCCAAACATACCCTCGTAAAACTGACCATCCTACCGATCCTCGACTTCGGTGATGTCATTTACAAAATAGTCTCCAATACTCTACTCTTGTTTAACCTACGTCAGATAGTGTCACGGTAGGCAAAACAATGGTTTCGGGGTATATGGTGGGTGGTGACGCTGGACATGCGAGAGCATCCGACCGGAAGCGAAATGTGAGCTCGCCATATCCACTGGCTCCAGGTCATCTACAAGTCCCTGCTAGGTAAAGTCCCGCCTTATCTCAGCTCGCTGGTCACCTTAGCAGCACCAACCGGTAGCACACGCTCCAGCAGGTATATCTCACTGGTCACCCCCAAAGCCAATTCCTCCTTTGGCTGACTCTCCTTCCAGTTCTCTGCTGCCAATGACTGGAATGAACTACAAAAATCCCTGAAAAAGGAGACACATCTCCCTCACCAGATTTAAGCACCAGCTGTCAGAGCAGCTCACAGACCACTGTACCTGTTTATAGCCCATCTGTAAATAGCCCAACGTTGATGGAGTAGGGGATGGCATAAATAAATAAATAGAACAAGGAAACGTGGGGTCAAAAAAGATGTAACGTGTAAGTAGATGACGTGTAAATGGTAAGGTCACAATTTAACGATATAACTAATTACTTTGCCACCATGGCCTATTTATTGTCTTACCTTCCTTATCCTACCTCATTTGCACTCTTTGTGTATAGATTTGTTTTTTTCTACTGTATTATTGACTGTATGTTTGTTTTACTCCATGTGTAACTCTGTGTTGTTGTATGTGTCAAACTGCTTTGCTTTATCTTGGCCAGGTCGCAGTTGTAAATGAGAACTTGTTCTCAACTTGCCTACCTGGTTAAATAAAGGTGAAATAAAAAAAAGTAAAAAAAGTAAGAAAATTCTTCCATTCAGCCACAAGAGCATTAGTGAGGTCGGGCACTGATGTTGGGCGATTAGGCCCGGCTCACAGTCGGCGTTCCAATTCATCCGAAAGGTATTCGATGAGGTTGAGGTCAGGGCTCTGTGCAGGCCAGCCAAGTTCTTCCACACTGATCTTGACAAACCATTTCTGTATGGACCTCGCTTTGTGTTTGGTGGCATTGCCATGCTGAAACAGGAAAGGGCCTTCCCTAAACTTGGAAGCACAGAATTGTCTAGTATGTCATTGTATGCTGTAGTGTTAAGATTTCCCTTCCACTGGAAGTAAGGGGCCTAGCCTGGACCATGAAAAACAGCCCCAAACCATTATTCCTCTTCCACCAAACTTTACAGTTGGCACTATGCATTGGGGCAGATGGTGTTCTCCTGGCATCCTCCAAACCGAGATTTGTCCATCGGACTGCAAGATGGTGAAGCTTGATTTATCACTCCAGAGAACGTGTTTACACTGCTCCAGAGTCCAATGGCGGCAAGCTTTACACCCCACTGCAGCCAACGATTGGCGTTGAGCATGGTGATCTTAGGCTTATGTGCGGCTGTTAGGCCTTGGAAACTCATTTCATGAAGCTCCCAACTAACAGTTATTGTGCTGATGTTGCTTCCAGAGGCAGTTGGGAACTCGCTAGTGTTGCAACCGAGGACAAACGTTTTTTAAAATGTTTGCCTTCATTAGACAACTTTGTTCCAATATTTCTGTAATTAAAGTGATTTTTATTCCCATAATAATTCGTTATGGATCCATAACTAAATCAACATCTGCATTTTGAAAGAGTATATTTATAATTATTTTATTAATGAAATGTGTTTATTTGTTTATTAGGCTACTGTGCAGTCTACAATACATACTGTAGTAAACATGGGAAAGTGCCTAATTCCTTACATAAGGGAGAGCAGGTCATGTCTGTACTACAGAATGCAGGGCACGCGGGAGACCAGTATTATTTCATAGTTGTGATGTCTTCACTATTATAAAAAATATAGAAAATATAGAAAAATCCTGGAATGAGTAGATGTGTCCAAACTTTTGACTGGTACTTGCGTAATTAATAAATAATTAATTTTATTAACATTACGTTTTTTTTATTCCAAGAAAAACGAAAAACCCTCTGCGTTTCCATTAGGATGGAATGGAAAATATGGCGCTGTACAACTGTAGGCAGTACAGTATTGGGCTATTTAGCTAAAGAATCCCCGCAGGGCACGAAGAAGGAGTCGGCTGTCCTTGTAAATAAGAATTTGTTCTTAACTGACTTGCCTAGTTAAATAAAGGTTACAATAAGAGCATAACATTTCTGCACCCTAATTTTCAAATTTCTGTCTAACCATTACCCAAACGGAGATTAAGTGAAAATAAAAAAACCCAGTCCCCATGTTTTCCTCATAGCAGCACGAAACGATGCTAAAATAGGTGTAGGTTTTTGCTTCTAACTTCAATATTCTCTTTAAATAAATAACACGTACACCATTTTTAACAGCACATTAGTCAAAATTAGTGAGACTCATTTTGCCTACGGTAGGCCTACAGTATATAAAAAAAATATTTTTTCAATGACGTGACTCTCTACCAATAATTACATTTAGAGGATTGGAGGACTCTAAATTAATATCTAAGGGGAATTTTCCGTTAGATATTCTCAGCTATTCTCACAGATCCTAAGGGGCTTTTATATAATTCTAAATTAATTAATAATAATAATAATAATAATAATCGCTTTGTTTAAAAACTAACAATATTTTGGAGATTTCGTTTTCATTTAACCTAGAGTGAGCGAGAAAAAGGCAATTCTTGAACATGGGGTGAGACTTTCTCACTAATTTGTAAATAAAGCCAGTTTGTTATTTATAATTATTTATTTATGGAGAAAACTAACTTGATTATTTAGCAGACATGACCTGCTTATATTCATGAAGATGATAAGCGATTGGCAAAGGCAATCTGTAATCTGCTGGCATCACGGCACGACATCAACATCGCTCTAATTACAGTCAGAAGACAGTGGACTTATGGAATGCTCGGTAAGAAATGTTATATATATATATAAAAAAAATTCAATGATCAGAACATTAACCATGTCTGTTCGCTGGTTGTGTACTGTTCTGTAGTTTCGACCCAATGATTTGTCTGACAAACAAAGAACTTTGCGTCCTGCAGGCCCAGGCATGGATCAAAGCTGGCGAGACATTCAATAATGTCATCTTCACAGAAGAATCAACCGTGGCCCTGGAGCAATTTGCTCAAAATTGTTACAGAAAAAAAGGAAGAAGATTAACGAAAGCATAAAGATGTTGATGAAGAAATGCTGTTTTGAGTTAGAAGTGTAACACTTTAGAGTACTTAAGCATCGAATACATTGCAAGTTGAGGGATTTTCACAACAGTAGCCGGGCTATAAAAAATAAATTGTCCTGCTTCTAGGAAACATTTGCATGATGGGCTACATTCTTTATTGTAACCACAATGTCACACATAATTTATATCTACCTTTCCAATTACTTTTAGAGTTTGGGATTTACAAATGCACTTTATTTATTAGTTACATTGTTTCAGTTCAAAGGTGCAGACTGTTTTTCTTTAAATGATTGTTTATGTAGGATGCTACATTTTTGACCAGTTGCAATTGTAAGTAGGCCTAATAAAAATCCTACTTCTATTAGGCTGTTAAGCCTCATAGCCTACCTCAGCCAGTTAAGTTATTTTATATAGGTCTAGGCTCCGAAGAAATAGACTCCAATTATGCCTTCTTGTTGTTTGTGAAGTCAAATTAAAATGAAGATTATTGTTGAAATGAATTGCTCGACTCGTGTAGGTTTTCTCCATCTGTTGGTGTGCAACAATTGCATAACAAGTTATATATATTTTCAGCACCAGCCACTGTTCACCTACTATTGATTGCAATGTGGTTGCCGCCAGTTGTTTTTTAAATTGAACCTTTATTTAACTTCTTCAGGCTAGGGTCTATTTTTCTCAATTTCCGCCTGACTGACGTGCCCAAAGTAAACTACCTGTTGCTCAGGCCCTGAAGCCAGGATATGCATATAATTGGAAAGAAAACACTCTGAAGTTTGTAGAAATGTTAAAATAATGTCGGAGACTATAACACAATAGATATGGTAGGAGAAAATCCAAAGAAAAACCAACCGGAATGTATTTTTTTTAGGTAATAAAAGGAAATCTAGCTCCCAGTATGCGATTCCTATGGCTTCCACTGGGTGTCAGTAATCTTTGTTCAAGGTTTCAGGCTTGTTTCTTCCAAAATGAGGAAAAATAATGAGTTTTAGTACAAGGACACAGACTTGGAAATTCCTGTATGCGTGTGCGACAAAGAGGACACCACCTGCTAATATCGTTTTCCTATTGAACATACTTCTTTCAGTATGAAATATTATAGTTGAATTACATTTTAGGGTATCTGAGGATTAAATAGAAACGTATTTTGACTTATTTTAACAAAGTTTAGTGGTAGCTTTTTGGATTCCTTTCTCTGCATGTTGAACGAATGCATTACTCAAATCAATGGCGCCAACTAAACATACTTTTTGGGATATAAAGAAGGATTTTATCTAACAAAACGACACTACATGTTGTAGCTGGAACCCTTTTGGATGACAAATCAGAGGAAGGTTTTCAAAAAGTAAGTGAATATCGCTAATAATCGCTATTTGTGAATTTATGAAACTTGTGCCGGTGGAAAACTATTTTGATGTGGGGCGCTGTCCTCAAACAATCGCATGGCATGCTTTCGCTGTAAAGCCTACTGTAAATCAGACAGTGCAGTTAGATTAACAAGAATTTAAGCTTTTAACCGATATAAGACACTTGTATGTTCATAAATGTTTAATATCCATAAGGTAAGAACAAATTGTTATTTACAATGAAGGCCTACCCCGGGCCAAACCCGGATGACGCTGGGCCAATTGTACACAGCCCTATGGCACTCCCAATCACGGTCGGAAGTGAAATAGCCTGAATTCAAACCAGGGACTGTAGTAAAGCCTTTTGCACCGAGATGCAGTGCCTTAGACCGCTGCGCCACTCGGGAGACATGACCAATATATATATAGTTCAAATGTATTTTGCTAAGGTGTATGTAAACTTCCGACTTCAACTGTATATTATTAGATCATAGGAGTAACTCTGGTAGGCCTAAAACATTCTTCCTCACCTCAAGGTCAAATGTTGGAGTCAGTTGGAGCGTCAGTGCTCACTGCCTTCATATCATAAGCCTGCAGTAGCTAAAGCTTAATAATAGCCACACCACACCAAACCTTCACAAAAGTTACTAAACTTTATTAGGGTAATTTTCAAAAGTAAGTCAAGCCATTGTTTATATAGAAAAAAAGAACTTGTTTTCAATTAATTAATAGTCTTACAATAATAACAATGATATACAATAATAATAAAACAAATGATTATAAATACGAAAATAAATAAATGTAAATTGCATCCTACCTGAATTGCGAGTTGCACAGTAGCCTGCATTTGGCTGAACTAAATTTATCCTCATCTTAGTCCACTACAATAAAAAAAAAAATCCACATGGAGGATATTCTACTTGTACGCTTTTTCACTGTTGAATCATAGGCCTGCTCTTTTTCCTCTAACTTTTGTTTTACTTCAATCAAAAAGGCCTCCATCTTCGTTATCAACAGTAACCTATACCAAGGCTCCACTCTCTTTCTCTCTCTCCTCAATAGACATTCGATTAGACAGCCTCTCCTGGCCATTGCTGGCTCCAATTTTATTTAATCGGTTTCAGAAAAAAGCCTAGACCAAGGTTCCACTCTCTTTCTGTCTCTCCTCAGCAGATGCGCGCAATGAGTGTGAGAATGGTGGTGAAGCGCAAATTTGGGCTGAAGGCTATGATAGATAGCCTTCAGATGGTACAAGAATGTCAGTAGGCATTGACACATTTTAAATTAGAGAACAATGGATCAACCTTTTCAATGCTTGTTGTGCACACATTTGATTACATCCCTGTTAGTGAGCATTTCTTCTTTGCCAAGAAAGTCCATCCACCTGACAGGTGTGGCATATCAAGAAGCTGATTAAACAACATGATCCTTACACAGGCACACCCTGTGCTGGGGACAATAAAAGGCCACTCTAAAATGTGCAGTTTTGTCACACAACACAATGCTGTGACATCAGCTGTAAGAAGGGCTTTATAAATACATTTGATTTGATTTGAATGCCACAGACGTCTCAAGTTTTGAGGGCACGAACGAATTGGCATGCTAAAAGCAGGAATGTCCACCAGAGGTATTGACAGATAATTGATTGTTTATTTGTCTACCATAAGCCACCTCCAACGTTGTTTTAGAGAATTTGTCAGTACGTCCAACTGGCCTCACAACCGCAGACCATGTGTAACCTCGCCAGCCCAGGTCCTCCACATTCGGCTTCTTCATCTGCGGGATCGTCTGAGACCAGCCACCTGGACAGCTGATGAAACTGTGGGTTTGCACAATCAAATAATTACTGCACAAACTGTCAGAAACCGTCTCAAGGAAGCTCATCTCAAGGAAGCTCACCAGGGTCTTGACCTGACTGCAGTTCGGCGTCGTAACCGACTTCAGTGGGAAGATGCTTACCTTCGATGGCCACTGGCACGCTGGAGAAGTGTGTTCTTAATGGATGAATCCTAGTTTCAACTGCACCGGGCAGATGGCAGGCAGCGTGTATGGCGTCGTGTGGCCGTTGTGAACAGAATGCCTTATGGTGGCGGTGGTATGGGCAGGCATAAGCTACAGACAACGACCACAATGCATTTTATCGATGTCAATTTGAATGCACAGAGATACCATGACGAGTTCCTGGGGCCCATTGTCGTGCCTTTCATCCTCCGCCATCACCTCATGTTTCAGCATGATAATGCACGGCCCCATGTCACAAGGATATGTACACAATTACTGGGAGCTGAAAATGTCCCAGTTCTTACATGGCCTGCATACTAACCAGATAAGTCATCCATTGAGCACGTTTGGGATGCTCTGAATTGACATGTACGACAGCATGTTCCAGTTCCCGTCAATATACAGCAACTTCGCACAACCATTAAATAACATTCCACAGGCCACAATCAATAGCTTTATCATCTCTGTGTGAAAAAGAAGTGTTGCACTGCATGAAGCAAACGGTGGTCACACCAGATACTGACTGGTTTTCTGATCCACGCCCGTACCTTTTTAGTATGTGTGTGACCTACAGATGCATATCTGTATTCCCAGTCATGTGAAATCCAGAGTAGGGCCCAATGAATTTATTTCAATTGACTGATTTCCTTATACGAACTGTAAATCAGTAAAATCTTTCAAATTGCTGCATATTGCGTTTATATTTTTGTTCAGTGTAGTATATATACTCTGTTCATATTAATTAGAGTTCCTGTTCTTTTTCAAAGACTTCTCACAAAAACAAGGGCATCTCTGTGAAATCTGTGAGCACTGAGTGTACCCCAAGCGTTTTATTTTTAAAGCCTTTGTCACGTTCAGGCCTGATATTTATAGGCTGGCGTGTTTAGTTTCGTTTTGGTGTAGGGTTTTTTGTTCTAGGTGATCTATTTCTATGTTGGGGTAATGGTTCCCAATTAGAGGCAGCTGAGTGTCGTTACCTCTAATTGGGAACCATATATATGTTTGTAGTTTTCAGAGGGGTTTTGTGGGTTATTGTTTGTTTCATAGCGATAGTGTCTAGTTTATGTTATGTGACGATCTTCGTTTTCGGTCGTTTCGGTTTGTTGTTTTGTGCCAGTTACGTTGATAAATAAAGCATGTATACTGGATACCTCGCTGCGCCTTGGTCTGTCCCTTCTGAAGATCGTGACAGCCTTTTACATTGAATTCAGCTATTGTCATACTATTCTTGCTATTTGCGATCTGTAGTATCAATAACCACAAAATGTAAAATCCTCAAGTTTTGGCGATAAAGCTGCACAGCATCTGTCAACAGACCTCGTTGCTTATTATCGAATGTAGTAGGTTACAAAATCCAACTTTTTGGATATAATGTTAATGATATGTTAGAGAAAGATCCTAATGAACAATTCAAAACAAGAAGAATCATATTTGTCTTCGTAAAATTTATTTTATAACATAAGTGAAATGTCATTACCAAAACGTGTTTTCACCCACTCTGGACAGAGAGGGTGGACACCCTACATTGATGGCTAGACTTACTTTACTTCCTGCATTGCTCCTTTGGGTACACTCACAACGGCTGCCAGTACACCCTTTACGCCATCATTGATTTGAACAGTGAGGAGTGAAAGAGGTGAAAAATGTGCGTCCCCAAAAAAACATTTAGCTATTCGAACGGTTAGTACGGAGACACGCAGTCATTTGGCTGGCCAAGTACCGTCATCCAAAATTCCATAACCGTCAAGTTTTAAGTTCTTATTGTCAAGTGCACAAATGCCTTTATTGCAAGCACCAAACCCAACACTGCAGTAATCAATATCAATGTAGCACTAAAAATAACATTTAAAAAAATATATATATTTTATTTTATTTCACCTTTATTTAACCAGGTAGGCTAGTTGAGAACAAGTTCTCATTTACAACTGCGACCTGGCCAAGATAAAGCAAAGCAGTTCGAAACATACAACAACACAGAGTTACACATGGAATAAACAAGCGTACAGTCAATAACACAATAGAGAAAAAAGAAAGTCTATATACAGTGTGTGCAAATGGCGTGGGGAGGTAGGCAATAAATAGGCTATAGTAGCGAGGTAAATTACAATTTAGCAGATGATGATGTGCAAGTAGAGATACTGGTGTGCAAAAGAGCAGAAAAGTAAATAAAAACAGTATGGGGATGAAGTAGTTAGATTGGGTGAGCTATTTACAGGTGGACTATGTACAGCTACAGCGATCGGTTAGCTGCTCAGATAACTGGTGTTTAAAGTTATTGAGGGAGATATAAGACATAAGTCTCCAGCTTCAGCGATTTTTGCAATTCGTTCCAGTCACTGGCAGCAGAGAACTGGAAGGAAAGGCGGCCAATGGAGGTGTTGGCTTTTGGGATGACCAGTGGAGATGTTTAATATGAGTCTGGAAGGAGAGTTTACTGACTAGCCAGACACCTAGATATTTGTAGTTGTCCACATATTCTAGGTCAGAACCGTCCATGGTAGTGATGCTAGTCGGGCGGGCGGGTGCGGGCAAAGAACGGTTGAAAAAAAAAAAGCATGCATTTGGAAATACTAGTGTTTAGGAGCAGTTGGAGGCCACGGAAGGAGTGCTGTATGGCATTGAAGCTCGTTTGGAGGTTAGTTAGCACAATGTCCAAAGAAGGGCCAGAAGTATACAGAATGGTGTCGTCCGCGAAGAGGTGGATCAGGGAATCACCCGCAGCAAGAGCGACATCATTGATGTATACAGAGAAAAGAGTCGGCCCGAGAATTGAACCCTGTGGCACCCCAATAGAGACTGCCAGAGGTCCGGACAGCAGGCCCTCCAATTTGACACACTGAACTCTGTCAGAAAAGTAGTTGGTGAACCAGGCGAGGCAGTCATTTGAGAAACCAAGGCTATTGAGTCTGCCGATAAGAATACGGTGATTGACAGAGTCGAAAGCCTTGGCCAGGTCGATGAAGACGGCTGCACAGTACTGTCTTTTATCGATGGCGGTTATGATATTGTTTAGTACCTTGAGCGTGGCTGAGGTGCACCCGTGACCAGCTCGGAAACTGGATTGCACAGTGGAGAAGGTACAGTGGGATTCGAAATGGTCAGTGATCTGTTTATTAACTTGGCTTTCGAAGACTTTAGAGAGGCAGGGCAGGATTGATGTAGGTCTATAGCAGTTTGGGTCTAGAGTGCCACCCCCTTTGAAGAGGGGGATGACCGCGGCTGCGTTCCAGTCTTTAGGGATCTCGGACGATACGAAAGAGAGGTTGAACAGACTGGTAATAGGGGTTGCAACAATGGTGGCGGATAGTTTTAGAAAGAGAGGGTCCAGATTGTCAAGCCCAGCTGATTTGTACGGGTCCAGGTTTTGCAGCTCTTTCAGAAGATCTGCTATCCTGATTTGGGTGAAGGAGAAGCTGGGGAGGTTCGGGCAAGTAGCTGCGGAGGGTCGGAGCTGTTGGCCGGGTTTGGGGTAGCCAGGAGGAAAGCATGGCCAGACGTAGAGAAATGCTTATTGAAATGTTTGATTACCATGGATTTATCGGTGGTGACCTTGTTACCTAGCCTCAGTGCAGTGGGCAGCTGGGAGGAGGTGCTCTTGTTCTCCATGGACTTTACAGTGTCCCAAAACTTTTTGGAGTTAGAGCTGCAGGATGCAAATTTCTGTTTGAAAAAGCTAGCCTTTTTCATAAGCTAGAACAAAGAAATAAGAAAAACATAAAGTAAGACCCTATATACAAGGTCAGTTTCAATACCATATATACAATGTGCAGGGATACTGGAGTGATAGGGGTAGATACAGTGCATTCGGAAATAATTCAGACCCCTTCACATTTTCCAAAATGTGTTAAGTTACAGCCTTATTCTAAAATGTATTAAATAAATAAAAATCCTTATCAATCTACACACAATACTCCATAATGGCGAAGCGAGAGAAACATAAATACCTTTTCTACATAGGTTTTCAGACCCTTTGCTATGAGACTCAAAATTGAGCTCCGGTGCATCCAGTTTCCATTGATCATCCTTGAGATGTTTGATTGGAGCCCACCTGTGGTAAATTAATGTCTATATGTCTATAATTCATGTCTATATAAGGTCCCACAGTTGACAGTGCATGTCAGAGCAAAAACCAAGCCATGAGGTCGAAGGAATTGTCCAAGAGCTCTGAGATAGGATTGTGTTGCGGCATAGATCTGGGGAAGGGTACCAAAACATTTACGCAGCATTGAAGGTCCCCAAGAACACAGTGGCCTCCATCATTCTTAAATTGAAGACTTTTGGAACCACCAAGACTCTTCCTAGAGCTCTTCCTAAACTGGGACAAGGAGAGGTTGTACATTACAGTGAATATGCCTGCCAGCATTTCTGCGCATGCTCTGAGAACGCTGCCTGGAATACCATCCGGCACAGCGGCCTTGCGAGTGTTGAGATCACCCAGTCCTCTAGGGGGCCCTCACGCACGGTACGGTGTTGTTATTGTCGAGGTGTGCATGAAATGCATTGATTTGGTCATAAAAAGAGGCATCGTTGGGCAGATCATGGCCCTATGTGCGTGTGTGTGTGTGTATATATGTGTATGTGAGTGTGTGTGTTTATATGTGCATGTGAGTGTGTCTGCGTGATTGCGCATGTGTGTGTGTTGCAGCAACTCACCACGGGGCCCCTCCTACTGCGTCTTTCCAGCCATTCGTGCTTCCAGGTGGGCATGCAGGTGGCTTTGAGCTTCTCTCGGATCATCCTCTCCTCAGGGCGGTCCTCAATCTTCTGCAGGGTGTCTTTACTCTCCATGTTGCGACTACACAAAAAACACAGAGAAAGCATAGTTAAATAATACACTCTGCAGAGTGGGCTTAATGTGCTAGTGTACGGATGTGGTTTGGTGAACCATGCTTACATGATGAGTAACCTTGTCTAAGACCTGAAAACTTGGAGCTTGGGAAGCTAACACATGTTGTAACTAAAGAGCCTGCCAGTATCGGACAGTTTTCTCCACTACAATGCCGGATTCCTGACGTAATCCCTGGACCATTACTCCTGATCATCACAGCTAGCTAGCTGCCACCGAGTGACCCAGCCCCGAAGCTATCCCTGAGCCAGGAACACCTCCCGGCCTACTCAGTGATCACTCGGCTACACAGCTGATGCCTCCCGGACTCTACCCCAACACGGCTAGAATCCACTACTCCACTGGATCCTTGCCGTAAGTTCTGGACCTTTGCATCGGATCATCGCTGTTAGCTAGCTGCTACCGAGTGGCTATAGTGGCTAACGCCCCTTCCCCGAAGCTAGTACCAGTTAGCCGCGAGCTAGGCGCATCTCCCAGCTAGCAAACAAAATTACTACAACTACAATACCTCTTTCGCCATCTGGCCTGGACCTTTTGTCGACACGGCACCCCGCCGTACCACAACGACTGGTCTGCCGACGTAACTCCATCCGCTTTTCCCTCAACCGGCCTTTGCCGGACGTCGGAGCAGACGCTTCTACTAACCCCGGCCTGCTAACTTTAAATGCAGTGTCTCCCGCGTGCTAGTGTAGTAACGACTACCCCGCAGCTTCCATGTTCCATCTGTTGCTGTTCACTGGACCCTATGATCACTTGGCTACATAGCTGACGCCTGCTTGACTGTTCATTAATCACGGTACTCCATTTTGTTTATTTTTTGTTTATCTGTCGGCCCCAGCCTCGAACTCAGGCCCTGTGTGTAGTTAACCGACCCTCTCTGCCCATTCATCGCCATTTTACCTGTTGTTGTTGTCTTAGCTGATTAGCCTTTGTTGTCTCAACCATTGTTGTCTTAGCTAGCTCTCCCAATCAACACCTGTGATTGCTTTATGCCTCGCTTTATGTCTCTCTCAAATGTCAATATGCCTTGTATACTGTTGTTTAGGATAGTTATCCTTGTTTTAGTTTACTGCAGAGCCCCTAGACCCACTCAACATGCCTCAGATACCTCCTTTGTCCCACCTCCCACACATGCAGTGACCTCACCCAGCATAACTAGCGCGTCCAGAGATGCAACCTCTCATCATTACTCAGTGCCTGGGTTTACCTCCACTGTATCCGCAACCACCATACCCCTGTCTGTACATTATGCCCTGAATCTATTCTACCATGCCCAGAAATCTGCAACTTTTATTCTCTGTCACCAACGCACTAGACGACCAGTTTTGATAGCCTTTAGCCGTACCCTCATCCTACTCCTCCTTTGTTCCTTGGGTGATCTGGAGGTTAGCCCAGGCCCTGCGTGTCCCCAGGCACTCTCATTTGTTGACTTCTGTAATCGAAAAAGCATTGGTTTCATGCATGTTAACATCAGAAGCTTCCTCCCTAAGTTTGTTTTACTCACTGCTTTAGCACACTCCGCCAACCCTGATGTCCTTGCCGTGTCTGAATCTTGGCTTAGGAAGGCCACCAAAAAGGAGGGGGGGTTGCAATCTACTCCAGAGATAGACTGCAAAGTTCTGTCATACTTTCCAGGTCTATGCCCAAACAGTTAGAGCTTTGAATTTAAAAAATGAATCTCTCCAGAAATAAGTCTCTCACTGTTGCCACCTGTTATAGACCCCCCTCAGCTCCCAGCTGTGCACTGGACACCATATGTGAATGGATTTCCCCCCATCTATCTTCAGAGATCGTTCTGTTAGGTGACCTAAACTGGGATATGCTTAACACCCCGGCAGTCCTACGATCTGAGATAGATGCCCTCAATCTCTCACAAATATCAAGGAACCCACCAGGTACAACCCTAAATCCGTAAACATGGGCACCCTCATAGATATTATCCTGACCAGCTTGCCCTCCAAATACACCTCTGCTGTTTTCAATCAGGTGCTCAGCGATCACTGCCTCAGTGCCAGCATCCACTATGGGTCCGCGGTCAAACGACCACCTCTCATCACTGTCAAACGCTCCCCAAAAAAACTTCTGCAAGCAGGCCTTTCTAATCGACCTGGCCTGGGTATCCTGGAAGGATATTGACCTCATCCGTCAGTTGAGGATGCCTGGTCGTTCTTTACAAGTAATTTCCTCACCATCTTAAATAACTACTTAGGGAGAAACGGCGCTCTAGCGGGCCGCTCCCGACACTATCCAGTGAAATGTAAGGCACCAAATTCAAAATCCAAAAGTTGAATTATTAAACATTCATCAATATACAAGTGTTGCATAGTCATCAAAAGCTCTGATTCTTGGCAATATCACAGCGTTGTCAGATTTCAAAAAGCCTTCACGGCGAAAGCACAACATTTGATTGTTTGAGGATAGCACCTCCAATTTATATGCATTAGCATAAATTCATATCCAGCGCCGGTCACACAAAACCCATATAAGAGCTAAAAAATATCACTTACCTTTCGAAGAACTTCTGCTGAGGGCTTCCCAAGTGTCCAACAAAGACATCCAATGGTTCTTTTGTTAGAAAAAGTAATTTATTATATCCATAAATCTCCGTTTAGTTGGCGCGTTATGTTCATAAAATCCACCGTCGAGTCACCCGTTGTACAGTGAAGAGAACGCATTCAAATATACCTATCATCTTTGCACAAACAAATCAAACATCATTTATAATGCATCCTTAGCTATCCTTTCATGAATATTAGCGATAATAATGCACTTCGGATGATATCATAAACGATTTAAAAGGAAAATAATGTGGGGCGCACTCACAATCTCGCGTCAAAGAAAAGTTGTTGACAAATGTGGTCCCTTGACTATTTCCTCTTCCTATCAGTTCTGCTTAGTGCTAAAGCCTCCAAACACTGTATAAAGACTGTTGACATCTAGTGGAAGCCATATGTACTGCAGTCTCAGTCCTACATAACATTGAATCCTATAGCAGCTTGGAGAAAAAGGTCATCTACAAAAGAAACTGCAAATCCGGATGGATTTTCCTCGGGTTTTCGCCTGCTATATCAGTTCTGTTATACTCACAGACATTATCTTAACGGTTTTAGAAACTTCAGAGTGTTTCCACTAGTACTAATTATGTGCATATCCTAGTTTCTGGGCCTGAGTGGCAGGTATTTTACTTTGGGCACGCCAGCCTCTCCAAAACCGACACCTCAGCTGCCGCTCCCTAAAAAGTTAAGCATGCCCCTTTCAAAAAATGTAGAACTAAGAACAGATATAGCCCTTGGTTAACCCCAGACCTGACTGCCCTCGACCAGCACAAAAACATCCTGTGGCGGACTGCACTAGCATCGAATAGTCCCCGCGATATGCAACTTTTCAGGGAAGTCAGGAACCAATACACGCAATCAGTCAGGAAAGCAAAGACTAGCTTTTTCAAACAGAAATTTGCATCCTGTAGCTCTAACTCCAAAACGTTTTGGGACACTGTAAAGTCCATGGAGAATAAGAGCACCTCCTCCCAGCTGCCCACTGCACTGAGGCTAGGAAACACTGTCACCACCGATAAATCCACGATAATCGAGAATTTTAATAAGCATTTCTCTACGGCTGGCCATGCTTTCCTCCTAGCTACCCCAACCCCGGCCAACAGCTCCGCACCCCCCGCAGCTACTTGCCCAAGCCTCCCCAGCGTCTCCTTCACCCAAATCCAGATAGCAGATGTTCTGAAAGAGCTGCAAAACCTGGACCCGTACAAATCAGCTGGGCTAGACAATCTGGACCCTCTCTTTCAAAAATTATCCGCCGCCATTTTTGCAACCCCTATTACTAGCCTGTTCAACCTCTCTTTCATATCGTCCGAGATCCCTAAAGATTGGAAAGCTGCCACGGTCATCCCCCTCTTCAAAGGGGGTGGCACTCTAGACCAGAACTGTTATAGACCAATCCCACCGTACCTTCTCCGCTGTGCAATCCAGTTTCCGAGCTGGTCACGGGTGCACCTCAGCCACGCTCAAGGTACTAAACGATTTAATAACCGCCATCGATAAAAGACAGTACTGCGCAGCAGTCTTCATCAACCTGGCCAAGGCTTTCGACTCTGTCAATCACCGAGGTCTTATCGGCAGACTCAACAGCCTTGGTTTCTCAAATGACAGTCTCGCCTGGTTCACCAACTACTTCTCAGACAGAGTTCAGTGTGTCAAATCGGAGAGCCTGTTGTCCGGACCTCTGGCAGTCTCTATGGGGGTACCACGGGGTTGAATTCTCGGGCCGACTCTTTTCTCTGTATATATCAACGATGTCGCTCTTGCTGCTGGTGATTCCCTGATCCAGACGACACCATTCTGTATACATCTGGTCCTTATTTGTGTTAAATAATCTCCAAACGAGCTTCAATGCCATACAACACTCCTTCCGGTGCCTCCAACTGAGCTTAAACGCTAGTAAAACCAAATACATGCTTTTCAACCA
Source organism: Hucho hucho (assembly GCA_003317085.1). Lineage (NCBI taxonomy): Eukaryota > Metazoa > Chordata > Actinopteri > Salmoniformes > Salmonidae > Hucho > Hucho hucho. Next base: position 882,405 of record QNTS01000015.1, on the reverse strand, counting down.
TTCGCTGCCCGCACCCGCCCGCCAGACTAGCATCACTACTCTGGACGGTTATGACTTAGAATATGTGGACAATTACAAATACCTAGGTGTCTGGCTAGACTGTAAACTCTCCTTCCAGACTCATATTAAACATCTCCAATTCAAAATGAAATCTAGAATCGGCTTCCTATTTCGCAACAAAGGGAAACATACCCTCGTGCAACCTACTAATCCTCGACTTCGGCAATGTCATTTTCAAAATAGCTTCCAATACACTACTCAGCAAACTGGATGCAGTCTATCACAGTGCCGTCCGTTTTGTCACCAAAGCCCCTTATACCACCCATCACTGCGACCTGTATGCTCTAGTCGGCTGGCCCTCGCTACATATTCGTCGCCAGACCCACTGGCTCCAGGTCATCTATAAGTCTATGCTAGGTAAAGCTCCGCCTTATCTCAGCTCACTGGTCACGATAACAACACCCACCCGTAGCACACGCTCCAGCAGTTATATCTCACTGGTCATCCCCAAAGCCAACACCTAATTTTGGCCGCCTTTCCTTCCAGTTCTCTGCTGCCAATGACAGGAAAGAATTGCAAAAATCGCTGAAGCTGGAGACATATATTTCCCTCACTAACTTTAAACTTCAGCTATCTGAGCAGCTAACCGATCGTTGCAGCTGTACATCCCCATATTGTTTTTATTTACTTTTCTGCTCTGTTGCACACCAGTATTTCTACTTACACATCATCATCTGCTCATCTATCACTCCAGTGTTAATTTGCTAAATTGTAATTTCTTCGCTACTATGGCCTATTTATTGCCTTACCTCCCCACGCCATTTGCACACACTGTATATAGACTTTCTTTTTTCTATTGTGTTATTGACTGTACGCTTGTTTATTCCATGTGTAACTCTGTGTTGTTGTTTGTGTCGCACTGCTTTGCTTTATCTTGGCCAGGTCGCAGTTGTAAATGAGAACTTGTTCTCAACTAGCTTACCTGGTTAAATAAAAAGGCAAAATAAAATACCAGGCGGTGTCAGAGGAAGGCCCTAAAAATTGTCAAAGACTCCAGCCACCCTAGTCATAGACTGTTCTCTCTGCTACTGCTCGGCAAGCGGTACCGGAGTGCCAAGTCTAGGTCCAAGAGGCTTCTAAACAGCTTCTACCCCCCGACTTTTGCATTGCCCCCCACGCTGCTGCTATTCTCTGTTATTATCTATGCATAGCCACTAACTCTACCTAGATGTACAGAATTACCTCAATTACCTCGACACTGGTGCCCCTGCAAATGAACACATTGACTCTGTACCGGTACCCCCTGTATATAGCCAAGTTATTGTTATTTACTGCTGCTCTTTAATTATTTGCTATTCTTATCTCTTACTTTTGGGGGGTATTTTCTTAAAACTGCATTGTTGGTTAAGGGCTTGTAGGTAAGCATTTGACTGTAAGGTCTACAACTGTTGTATTCGGTGCTTGTGACAAATAAAATTTGATTTGATTTAACAATGGTTAAGAGAATGCCAAGCGTGTGCAAAGCTGTCGTCAAGGCAAAGTGTGGCTACTTTGAAGAATCTCAAATTGAAAATATATTTGTTTAACACGTTTTTGGTTACTACATGATTCCATATGTGTTCTCATAGTTTTGATGTATTCACTATTATTCTTCAATGTAGAAAATAGTAAAAATAAAAAAAAAACTCTTGAATGAGTAGGTGTGTCCAAACTTTTGTCAAAAGTTGTATTGTTGTATTTACAGTGAATGGAATTTTGGAAGTGATGATGTCACAATGGGGCCCTTAGAAAGTTGAAGAAATCCCATACAAGGGGACAGAGGACAATTATATTTTTTAAAGTATAAAATATATCAAAAAGTTGTATACAAGCAATTCAACGAGACCAGTCTGCACATTTTAAAGTTTGAACGCCATTTCTAGCTGAAACGGTGTAAGAGTAGTAGCGTGCTAAAAATTAATAATAAGAAAAAGTATGTAGAAGATTTAAGCTGGGACTTTTGATTTGCAAGCCCCACAATTAGTAGTCAACCCCTTGGTTATGGCAAGCCTAAGTAACAGGAGTAAACATTTGCTTAACAAGTAAGATAATAAGTTGCATAGACTAACTCTGTGCTCAATAATGGTGTTTAACATGATTTTTGAATGACTAGCCCATCTCTGTACCCCACTTTTACAATTATCTGTAAGGTCTCTCAATCGAGCAGTGAATTTCAACCCTAGCCCTAAGAAGTTAAGAACAAATTCTTATTTACAATGACGGCCTACACCAGCAAAACCCAGACGATGCTGGATCAATTGTGCTGTACGCTTGTTTATTCCACGGCTGGTTGTGATACAGCCTGGATTCGAACCAGGGTGTCTGTAGTGACACCTCAAGCACTGAGATGCAGTGCCTTAGACCGCAGTGCCACACGGGAGCCCTAACTTTGTAGTTACTCCAAAATACTAACCCAAAAGACAAAGTGAAAAGGAAGCCTGTACAGAATAAAGATATTCCAAAACATTCATCCTGTTTGCAATAAGGCACTAAATGTAATACCTAAAAAAATTTTGCAAAGAAATGAACTTTTTGTCATGAATACAAAGCATTATGTTTGGGGCAAATCCAACACAACACATCACTGAGTACCACTCTTCATATTTTTAAGCAGAGTCGTGGCTGACTTATGTTATGGGTATGCATGTCATCGGCAAAGACTAAGGACTATTTAAGGATAAAAAGAAAAGGAATAGAGCTAAGCACAGTCCTAGAAGAAAGCCTGGTTCAGTCTGCTTTCCAACAGATACTGGGAGACAAATCCACCTTTCAGCAGGACAATAACCTAAAACCCAATGCCAATTATACGTTGGAGTTACTTACAACATTGAATGTTCCTGAGTGGCCTAGTTACAGTTTTGTATTAAATCTGCTTGAGAATATATGGCAAGACTTGAAAATGGCTGTTCAATGATAAACAACCAACTTGACAGAGCTTGAATACTTTTTTTAAGAATGGTCAAGTACTGTAAAATCCAGGTTTGCAAAGCTCTTAGAGACTTAACCAGAAAGACTCACAGCTGTAGTCACTGCCAAATGTGATTCTAATATGTATTTACTCAGGGGATTGAATACTTACAGTTGAAGTCGGAAGTTTACATACACCTTAGCCAAATACATTTAAACTCAGTTTTTCACAATTCCTGACATTTAATCAGAGTAAAAATTCCTTGTTTTAGGTCAGTTAGGATCACCACTTTATTTTAAGAATGTGAAATGTCAGAATAATAGTGGAGAGTGATTTATTTCAGCTTATATTTCTTTCATCACATTTCCAGTGGGTCAGAAGTTTACTTACACTCAATTAGTATTTGGTAGCATTGCCTTTAAATTGTTTAAATTGGATCAAATGTTTTGGGAGCCTTCCACAAGCTTCCCACAATAAGTTGGATGAATTTTGCCCCATTCCTCCTGACAGAGCTGGTGTAACTGAGTCAGGTTTGTAGGCCTCCTTGCTCGCACACCCTTTTTCAGTTCATCCCACAACTTTTCTATAGGATTGAGGTTAGGGCTTTGTGATGGCCACTCCAATACCTTGACTTTGTTGTCCTTAAGCCATTTTGCCACAACTTTGGAAGTATGCTTGGGGTCATTGTCAATTTGGAAGACCCATTTGCGACCAAGCTTCAACTTCCTGACTGATGTCTTGAGATGTTGCTTCAATATATCCACATAATTTTCCTCCCTCATGATGCCATCTATTTTGTGAAGTGCACCAGTCCCTCCTGCAGCAAAGGACCCCCACAACATGATGCTGCCACCCCCGTGCTTCACGGTTGGAATGGTGTTCTTCGGCTTGCAAGCCTCCCCCTTTTTCCTCCAAAAAAACGATGGTCATTATGGCCAAACAGTTCTATTTTTGTTTCATCAGATTGGAGGACATTTCTCCAAAAAGTACAATCTTTGTCCCCATGTGCAGTTGCAAACTGTAGTCTGGCTTTTTTATGGTGGTTTTGGAGCAGTGGCTTCTTCCTTGCTGAGCGGCCTTTCAGGTTATGTCGATATAGGACTCGTTTTAATGTGGATATAGATACTTTTGTACCTGTGTCCTCCAGCATCTTCACAAGGTCCTTTGCTGTTGTTCTGGGATTGATTTGCACTTTTCACACCAAAGTACATTCATCTCCAGGAGACAGAACGCGTCTCCTTCCTGAGCGGTATGAAGGCTGCGTGGTCCCATGGTGTTTATACTTGCGTACTATTGTTTGTACAGATGAACGTGGTACCTTCAGGCGTTTGGAAATTGCTCCCAAGGATGAACCAGACTTGTGGAGGTCTACAAATGTTTTTCTGAGGTCTTGGCTGATTTATTTAGATTTTCCCATGATGTCAAGCAAAGAGGCACTGAGTTTGAAGGTAGGCCTTGAAATACATTCACAGGTATATTTCCAATTGACTCCTTACCTGACTTGGCAAAACTATAGTTTGTTAACAAGAAATTTGTGGAGTGGTTGAAAAACGGGTTTTAATGACTCCAACCTAAGTTTATGTAAACTTCCGACTTCAACTGTATCTAAACAAAATATAGTGTTTTATTTTCCATTAATAAATACAAATTGTTAAAAATTTTCTTCCACTTTGACATTAGAGGATTTTGTTTAGATCGTTGACAAAAAATGACAATGAAATCCATTTTAATCTCACTTTGTAACAACAAACTTTTTAAGAAATCAAGAGGTGTGAATACTTTCTGAAGGCACTGTATTGGGCAATTTAGGAATTAGGATTTGTTATCTGTAGTGGTTATAAATTAAATCTTGTCGTGCACTGTTGGCATAGGCCTATAGATAAATGTGTACATACTTATTTCCAGTGTGGGCCGTGTGTTCTAAAAATACTGTAAACAAATGTTTATGTCCATCCCTAAACAAACATGATGAGGGGAACCATGTTCGCATGATGAATCACTTTCCATAACCTTGTCTAAGACCTGAAGACTTGAGTTCGCTCCCCTAGCTAGTGCCTAGGCTTTAGCTCAGCAGGATAACACAGTCTTGTCACACTGGAAACCCAGGTTCAAATGGAGTCGGTCATACTACCATACATTACTCTGATGAAAGAGTCAATCTCCAAAATGTGCTAGCGGTAAACTCTATTAAAGGGAAGTTCTAAACCAGTACAGAAAAGTAATTCCGCTAAAACTCTTGACTACAACAAGATTCCACTTTTCATACTGTAGGTTGACTTCAATCCATCCCAAAACATGACTTCACAACAGACTGTATGCTTCTGTTTTGATCGTGTAAATGTAAGATTGGAAAGTGTCACAATTAATCATTATCAAAAATTCAAATGCATCTCAAATGCACTACTTACAAGATATCAATATCTACTCTCGCAAACATACTGTTTGGGAATCTACAGTCGTGGCCAAAAGTTTTGAGAATGACACAAATATTAATTGTCACAAAGTCTGCTGCCTCAGTTTGTATGATGACAATTTGCATATACTCCAGAACGTCATGAAGAGTGATCAGATTAATTGCAATTAATTGCAAAGTCCCTCTTTGCCATGCAAATGAACTGAATCCCCAAAAAACATTTCCACTGCATTTGAGCCCTGCCACAAAATGACCAGCTGACATCATGTCAGTGATTCTCTCGTTAACACAGGTGTGAGTGTTGACGAGGACAAGGCTGGAGATCACTCTGTCATGCTGATCGAGTTTGAATAACAGACTGGAAGATTCAGAAAGAGGGTGGTGCTTGGAATCATTGTTCTTCCTCTGTCAACCATGGTTACCTGCAAGGAAACACGTGCCGTCATCATTGCTTTGCACAAAAAGGGCATCACAGGCAAGGATATTAAGATTAAGATAGTAAGATTGCACCTAAATCCACCATTTATCGGATCATCAAGAACTTCAAGGAGAGTGGTTCAATTGTTGTGAAGAAGGCTTCAGGGCGCTAAAGAAAGTCCAGCAAGCCCCAGGACTGTCTCTTAAAGTTGATTCAGCTGCGGGATCGGGGCACCACCAGTACAGAGCTTGCTCAGGAATGGCAGAAGGCAGGTGTGAGTGCATCTGCACGCACAGTGAGGCGAAGACTTTTGGAGGATGGCCTGGTGTCAAGAAGGGCAGCAAAGAAGACACTTATCTCCCACTACTGTTGTGTCAGGGTGCTCTCGATTGTGCATCTGTAAAAGTTTGTCAGGGTTTTGGGTGACAAGCCAAATTTCTTCAGCCTCCTAAGGTTGAAGAGGTGCTGCTGCGCCTTCTTCACCACACTGTCTGAATGGGTGGACCATCTCAGATTGTCTGTGATGTGTACGCCCAGGAACTTCAAACTTTCCACCTTCTCCACTGCTGACCCTTCGATGTGGATAGGAGGTTGCTCCCTCTGCTGTTTCCTGAAGTCCACGATCATCTCCTTTGTTTTGTTGACATTGAGTGAGAGGTTGTTTTCCTGACACCACACTCAGTCTCCTCACCTCCTCCCTGTAGGCTGTCTCGTCGTTGTTGGTGATCAAGCCCACTACTGTTGTGTCATCTGCAAACTTGATGATTGAATTGGAGGCGTGCATCGCCATGCAGTCGTGGGTGAGCAGGGAGTACAGAAGAGGGCTGAGCACACACCCTTGTGGGGCCCCAGTGTTGAGGGTCAGTGAAGTGGAGATGTTGTTTCCTACCTTCACCACCTGGGGGTGGCCGGTCATGAAGTCCAGGACCCAGTTGCACAGGGACGGATTGAGACCCAGAGCCTCCAGCTTGATGATGAGCTTGGAGGGTACTATGGTGTTGAATGCTGGTATTCTTTTTGTCCAGATGGGATAGGGCAGTGTGCAGTGCGATGGTGATTGCGTCATCTGTGGACCTGTTGGGCCGGTATGCAAACTGAAGTGGGTCTAGGGTGGCCGGTAAGGTGGCAGTGATATGATCCTTGACTAGCCTCTCAAAGCACTTCATGATGACAGAAGTGAGTGCTACGGGGCTGTAGTCATTCACAGAGTCACTCACCGAGTCAACGTATAGATCAATGTCGTTCTCTGAGGCTGACTGGAACATATTCCAGTCCGGGTGATCAAAACAATCATGGAGCGTGGTTTCCGATTGGTCAGACAAGCGTTGAATGGTTCTCATCACTGGTACATCCTGTTTGAGTTTCTGCCAATAAGCCAGAACAAGCAAGATGGCGTCGTCGTCGGATTTGCCGAAGGGAGGGCTTTGTATGCATCGCAGAAGTTAGAGTAGCAGTGGTCGAGAGAATTAGCCCTACATGTCGTAGTCAATATGCTGATAAAATGTAGGTAACATTTACAGGTGAAGTCGGAAGTTTACATTCACTTAGGTTTGAGTCATTAAAACTCGTTTTTCAACCACTCCACAAATTTCTTGTTAACAAACTACAGTGCATGACACAAGTAATTTTTCCAAAAAGTGTTGACAGACAGATTATTGCACTTATAATTCACTGTATCACAACTCCAGTGAGTCAGAAGTTTACATACACTAAGTTGACTGTGCCTTTAAACAGCTTGGAAAATTCCCGAAAATGATGTCATGGCTTTAGAAGCTTCTGATAGGCTAATTGAATTTTTTTTAGTCAATTGGAGGTGTACCTGTGGATGTATTTCAAGGCCTACCTTCAAACAGTGCCTCTGCTTGACATCATGGGAAAATAAGACCTCCAAAAAAATGTAGACCTCCACAAGACTGGTTCATCCTTGGAAGCAATTTCCAAACGCCTGAAGGTACCACGTTCATCTGTAAAAACAATAGTACGCAAGTATAAACACCATGGGACCACGCAGCCATCATACCGCTCAGGAAGGAGACGCGTTCTGTCTCCTAGAGATGAACGTACTTTGGTGCGAAAAAGTGCAAATCAATCCCAGAACAACAGCAAAGGACCTAGCTGGAGGGAACAGGTACAAAAGTATCTATATCCACAGTAAAACATGTCCTATATTGACATCAGCAAGGAAGCCACTGCTCCAAAACCGCCATAAAAAAGACAGACAACGGTTTGCAACTGCACATGGGGACAAAGATTGTACTTTTTGGAGAAATGTTCTCTGGTCTGATGAAACAAAAATAGAACTGTTTGGCCATAATGACCATCGTTATGTTTGGAGGAAAAAGGGGGAGGCTTGCAAGCCGAAGAACACCATCCCAACCGTGAAGCACGGGGGTGGCAGCATCATGTTGTGGGGGTCCTTTGCTGCAGGAGGGACTGGTGCACTTCACAAAATAGATAGCATCATGAGGGAGGAAAATTATGTGGATATATTGAAGCAACATCTCAAGACATCAGTCAGGAAGTTAAAGCTTGGTCGCAAATGGGTCTTCCAAATGGACAATGACCCCAAGCATACTTCCAAAGTTGTGGCAAAATGGCTTAAGGACAACAAAGTCAAAGTATTGGAGTGGCCATCACAAAGCCCTGACCTCAATCCTATAGAAAAGTTGTGGGATGAACTGAAAAAGTGTGTGTGAGCAAGGAGGCCTACAAACCTGACTCAGTTACACCAGCTCTGTCAGGAGGAACTTATTGTGGGAAGCTTGTGGAAGGCTACCCAAAACATTTGACCCAAGTTAAACAATTTAAAGGCAATGCTACCAAATACTAATTGAGTGTAAGTAAACTTCTGACCCACTGGGAATGTGATGAAAGAAATATAAGCTGAAATAAATCACTCTCCACTATTATTCTGACATTTCACATTCTTAAAATAAAGTGGTGATCCTAACTGACCTAAAACAAGGAATCTTTACTCTGATTAAATGTCAGGAATTGTGAAAAACTGAGTTTAACTTGTTAGGGAGCAGTGCATGAGGTGACCGTTTTGGAGAGCCTGGCGTGCCCAAAGTAAAATGCCTCCCATTCAGGCCCAGAAAATAGGATATGCATATATTTAGTACCATTGGATAGGAAACACTCTGAATTTTCCAAAACTGTTAACCATTTGTCTGTGAGTGAAACAGAACGGATATGGCAGGCAAAACCCAGAGGAATTTCTGTCCTGGAAAAAGTGATTTTGACACATTGCTCATTTGGGAACCCCTCCCTCATGAAAATGACCATATAAGGGCATATGAATGCAGTACACGTCGCTTCCTTATGATGTCAACAGCCTCGAGATGGTGTTTTCCTCCATTTTGGATGCTTTAGACCAGAGAAAAAGACCAAACAAGTGGNAACGAGTTCGCGCCACGTTTCAATGGACTAGTGGAGGCTGTCGTTTCTGACTATGACGCGCGAACCAAATGGAGATTTATGGATATAATACATGACTTTTTCTAACAAAAGAACCATGGATTGTCTTCGTTGGACACTTAGGATGACCTCAGCAGAAGTTCTTCAACAGGTAATTGATTTGTTTTCGCTGTGAAATGTGTTATGTGTGTGCCACGCTGGCTAATGAATTCATGGCTATGAGAAAGTATGTGAGGTGCTGCCCTCAAACAATCAAATGTAGTGCTTTCGCCGTAAAGCCTTTTTGAAATCTGACAACGCTGTGATATTGCCAAGAAACAGAGCTTTTGATGAGTATGAAACACGTGGATGTTTAATAATTCAACTTTGGGATTTTGAATTTGGCGCTTTACATTTTACCTGGTGGTGTCGGGAGTGGGTCGCTAGCGATGTAAACTTCCGACTTCAACTGTATCTCAAATTTGCTTTGCTAAAATCCCCAGCTACAATAAATGCAGCCTCCGGGTATATAGTTTCCAGTTTACATAGAGACCAGTGAAGTTCCTTGATCACACCATGAGTTGTTAATCATAAAGCATAAGCCCTTCCTCTTCCCAGAGAGGTGTTATCTCTGTTGGCGCGATGCATGGAGAAGCGCGGAGGCTGGACCGATTCCGACAACATATCCCGAGAGAGCCATGTTTCTTTGAAACAGAGAATGTTACAATCTCTGATGTCTTTTTGGAAGGCTACCTTGTTGTCAAGAGACTGGACATTGGCGAGTAGTATACTCGGGAGTGGTGAGCCCGTTTACGAATCCTGACCAGAAGACCGCTCCGTCTGCCCCTTCTGCGTCGCCGTTGTTTTCGGTCAGCTGCTGGGATTAGATCCATTGTCCTGGATGGTGGGGACGAAGAGAGATTCTGCTTCGGGAAAGTCGTATTCCTGGTCGTAATGTTGGTAAGTTGACATTGCTCTTGTATCCAATAGTTCTTCCCGGCTGTATGTAATAAGACTTAAGATTTCCTAAGAACGCGAAGCGAGGCAACCATCTCTGTCGGCGCCATTTTATTATTTTGCATTGTAGAGATGTGGTAGTGGAGTATGGGCCTGGGGGCTTCCACGTAATGTGTTGTGAATTCTGTAATGAATGTATTGTAATGTTTTACAAATTATATAACTGGCTTAACTTCGCCGGACCCTAGGAAGAATATCTGCTCCCTACCCAAAACGAAGCGGCACCGTGAGACCCAACCCGTTGCTGGCACCAGTGAGATAACGGACGGAGTGAGAAAATCACAGCGCTGACTACAGAAATTATTGCAGTTGATATGCAGCCATTGTCAACAGTAGAAGGTGTCTGTTTCAATGCCCTAATGGCATATCTAGAACCAGACTAAAAGATGCCCTGGATGGAGAAATTGTACAATGATTGTTCTGCAAATACAAAGCGCGAGCTCTCAAACACCATACGTGGGTGTTAACAACAGATTGTTGGACGTCTATGAACACGCTGTCATACATCACTGCAACGAGCCGTCACATTGATGAGAAGTGGGACATGAAGTCCCATGTACTGACAAATGAGTACATGGAGGAGAGGCACACAGCAGAGAACCTAAAATGGCATTAACTACCATCGTTGCAGAGTGGGTGGGGGACATCAGTAAGGTGAGCGCCGTCTGGTAGATAGCCAGGACTACTGTAGACTGAACTGCATTGTCCTTTAACGGTCATACGCAGAACCATATCTGAATTGTGAATTCACGTCATTTTATGATTTGTTCTTATCGTTTAAGCAGAGAGAATAAAAATGCTGCTTAAACGTTTAGAAAATGTTTACATTTGTCACATCCCTAACACAAACTTCTCCCTGGGATCCAAACTTGATGCAATATAAGAACCTTCTGATTCAGCCATCTTGCACAAACAGAACGAGAGCATTCAGAGGCCTATATGGGCCTTATAAACTCTAGGTGCTCCACTTGTATTATGTTAACTTATGTATACTTCCCAATACAACCCCAGAGCAAACAAATCCTCCTCCTACCCCTGGCCAGTCTGTGTTTAAGGCTGTTGGGTTGGAGTGCTTCAGAACAAATATTCCGCCTCACACAGGAGGATGTTATGATAAGGAGCCACAGCAGTCTGAGCCCGTTAAATTTACAGTACATCATACAAATGGGAACTGACAGTATTGTTCGCTGCACTCCCGATGCTGCTTCGTGAATGAGCGTCCCCCTTGGACCCCTTTCAGGTCCAAACACTTTGCCTTAAAAAAAAACAAGTTGCCCCACAAACCTCTCTGGTCAGGCCTCGGAGTGCTGTGGTCAGGTCAGTTCACTGCTCCACAACAACAAACTTGGAGTCTTTTTCCATTGGCTGGACTTGGAGGTGTGGACTGGTCACTCACTGGTCAAAAGTGCATGAAGCTTGCTCAAATCAAAAGATAGAGTTCACAAACCATTTTCACTTCTTCAAATGTAAATTCTCAATTTCATACGAACCATAGAAAAAGTTAAAAAAGGACAACAAAGTCCCTAGAGCTACTAACTCCTTGAACAAACAAAAGGCCATTGGTGACCATTCAAGACCTCCCACTTGGGAAAATTACAATATCAGAAAAATACCAAATCTAGCCGAAACATCAAAAGTCTCTAACAAAACTATTATCATTGGTTGTTGGTCCAATGATTCAAATCGGAGGGTAAAAATCTTATATCAATTGTATCAGCCTTTTTTTTGAGAGGGAAAATCCCTCCATTGGATACCGTTGTTGGCCAGATCTTACTGGATCCCAAATGGCACCATATTCCCTGTATATTGCACTACTTTTAACCAGTGCACTATCAAGGGAATAGGGTGCCATTTGGGACGCATTCCTTCACTTAATGAGTGGTGTGAACGACCCAGCGAGGTGGATCCCTCATCCTGAAAGGAACTCACCAAGTGGGCTAAGCTTCGGCCCCACATGTCCATGGGGAGTCACATGCAGACCAGGGCCAGCTGCGGCCACTAGTCATCTTTAATTTACATTCTGACCAATGGCTCTACCCCCTTTGGCCTTTTCTGTTAGTCGATTGAATATGGGGCTCGACTTGACGCAGAAAGAATTGCTGTTGTTTCGACAATAACAAGTGGTTGGTTGGTTGGTTGGTTGGGGGGACAGGAAGTCTTCCTGTTCTGGGAATTGAAGAGTCGTTTGAAGTGGAAGGTATTGCAACAAGGAAGTGGACTGGTGTTTAAAATAAAGTGGTGATCCTAACTGACCTAAGACAGGGAATTTTTACTAGGATTAAATGTCAGGAATTGTGAAAAACTCAACTAAAAACTCAACTGAGAAAGACCCGATCAAGCCATGTGAGTGAGAGGCGCTTCGGATTGCGTAGCACTCAGGGAGAAGGGCACAACGCAGCAATCCAGGCCGCAAAAGGCATGGATTTTTTTAGGGTGCATTACAGTCACAAATGGGATGCCGCTGTGAAATTCAAGGCATTATCAAGTGCTTGTCAAATTGTGAATGAGAGACTGTTGGAGTGTGTACAGCCTGCGCAAAAAACAAAGCAGAGCTCATGCCTTTCAAGCAACTTTTTTGAAATCCTCGTTAAAGACTCATCTTACAGCCTTAGAACGTATAAAAAATCTAAACATATAGGCCAATGTTTGTACAACAACTAAAGTTACATTAATAACTCTAAATTAAGCATATAGGAGTACCTATTTCTTTGTTAACCACACAACACAGAATAGCCGCATGCGCACTCCCTCAAATCATTTGGAGAAAATATTTATATTTTATTCAGCTTTGTTCAATTGTATTCTTCATACTATAAAATAATATCAAATAATGCCACGGAATTATGAGCAAGTCTTGTCTGCTAAATGAACTAGTGAAGCGCACAGCCATTTGGCATAGCCACATCAGGACCTAACATAAGGACTGAGAGTATGCTATTTTTTCTTCTGAAATAGACCACATTTTCTTCATATTATGCTTCTTTAGACCTGTCTAAAATTAATAATGGATTTATTAGACTTTTTCAAATGTAGATGTTCCAAAGGTCTGCATCAGTGGCTTGTTGGATATGTATGGAAGCCACGAAAATTACATAATTAGCTTTGGTGCGGCCGCAGCATGTGACATCCTGTGGGTTCACTATCTACAGAAAGTCACATGTATGGAAACTTGCAGAAAAGAGCACATTATAGTGTTTTGCTGTTGTGAATGCAGTTAGACGGTTGAGCCTTCGTGCTATCAACCTTGTGCTATCTTACAGACAACAAATTACCTTTTACACACTATCTGCTGAATGCCACCTATACAGAAAGGGGTTGTATGTATTTTCTCTATAAAAACATTGAACCGGCACTGTTCGTTGCGATTTTAAGTGTTGTTTGAAAGAATCTGCAGTCTCTCTTCCCTTTGATTAGATATTCCACGACAAATTGGTAACTCCGCTGATTGCTCCCAGGAGACCGAGGTTAAACTGCGCGCAGGGGCTCCGTTCGACGTGGCTCAGGGTACCACACACTCCGACTAAAACGGAGCAGAGAGGGACCCACCTCAAAACTGCCAGGAGTGTCAGCTTTTACACCTGCATTACTTGCTGTTTGGGGTTTTAGGCTGGGTTTCTGTACAGCACTCTGTGACATCAGCTGATGTAAGAAGGGCTTTATAAAATAAATAAAAAATTTGATTTGATTTGATATGTCATTCCGGACAGATAAGATAAATTCAGGGTGAGACTGTTGTAGCAAAGACACCCCTAGTCAGAAACTTTGTTGTAGCAGAGTTATTTCTGAATAGGGAAAGAAGTAGTTATTGGGCAAACATTCTGTTGAAGCAGGGTGACCCTGTAGGAGCAGGGGACATCTCCGATTGGGATCTTTTTGTTGAAGCAGAAGTATCCTGGTTAGAGACAGGGGTTGTGTTTCTCTGTTGAAGCAGAGAAGCAGCCATGGGATTATATGACACGGCTACGAGTTATGTGATTCCAGGGCACAATCCTGAGAAGAAAAAATATATATATTCCTGCAGGTAAAAAAAAAAGAATAAAAATTTTTAAAAAAATAACGGTAGAAAAATTAAGAAATAAGTGACTCACCACCTGGATTCGGTCTTATGCAGCAAAATTTGAATTTTACATTGGATAAAAGTTGAGACTCAGAGCTACAAAATTGTATATCATACACTGCATTTTTGAGGAACAATGGAAAAGTAATTCTACTTTGAATATTGATACATGTAAACTCACTTTTGAAAAAGGGCCTTTGAATGTTTTGGCACCTAATAGAGAGCTCTCTTTTGTCTACACCCATTCAACATTGTTCACACCCTCTTAAGCCACCCTCTTACAAATGTAGTGAAGTAAAAGTTGCCAAAAATATAAATAGTAAATTAATGTACAGATACCACAAAAAACGACTTAAGTAGTACTTAAAAGTATTTTTACATCACTGCTCAAATGCCTTCACACCAGAACATTAGCATACGTTATATACTGTTACACATGCACTTATCACATAGTATTCCATACATAAGATAAGGCCATGCAACCTGAGTTAGGTGCACATGTACAGTACATAAACAGATGCGTGCTGAGGCTGAGCAGCAGGATAAAAACATTTTTTTTTGCAGCAACGTATGTTAGGAGAGAGTCATCTGAATAGAGGCACTGCAGATAGTGCTGATGACTGGTCCGTCCAAACCACACATGAACAAGGGAATCTACATTCGTGGGCCTGTTTCATTCCTGCCCTTGACTTTGTTGCAGGGTATGTGATGTCCATAGCCTCTTCGTTGCAAAACTCCCTGATCTCCCTGATCTTGCCAAAAAGATAGTTTGTTCAGCTGTGTCCAGTCCAGGTGTTGCTTTTACAGGCAGACCATCTAGGGAAGGAAGGATGTCAGCGTTGCGCAGCAGCTGAAACCTGGGCCCGACAGTTCGAACGCTCCTTGGTGACAACAACACCAGGCTCCACAGCATCGAAGCTGTAAAACAGGGAATAACAAAAATCAGAAGACATTACAACCCTGCACAACATCAATTCACCTCCCAAGTTTAGATATTTTTTTACCTGAAGTGCTGGTACTGCCTGATCTGTGGCAGCAGCCTAAAGTACAGAGTCAGGTGTTGTTGCCAGCCATAGCTTTCCACCAGCACCGTACCATCCTCCAGTCCAACCAGCTGTGGGATGTTGACCCGTCACAGTGCTGTCCATCACAACACCAGCAATCTCAGACAAAGTGTTCACTTTGGTCTTTCTGAAGCACTTCTTGATGAGGGGGCAAACTTGGTGTGGCCTGTGATCAGGTAGTGAAGGTCCAGATTGTGGTGGAGTTTGTGCATGGTCCACCAGGCACAATACCAGAGCACAAACTTGTTCTTGTTTTGGCCACTGCAGTTATCACAATTCAGGTCCACAAGTGTTTTCCCAACTCCATAGTTGGTGAAGAAATGGTGCATGTAGTTGACAACTGCGCTGCTGCCTTTCCTTGCTTGGGCCATCTCTCTTTTTGATGACCGTATGACTGGTGGATTAGAGTCAGGTGTGTTCTACTGATTAATGCTAAAAGACAAATTCCAGATACAAATATTTTAGCATTATTATACAATAGATGCGAAATGGTATTCTGAGATAAGATCACTACACACAGTTCATACAGGTAATGTTAGCTACTGTAGCTAGCCAGCCATCTAACGTCAGCTGGCTAGCTAACAGCAAGCCTTAACTAGCAATACAAACTGATTGTCATAGCTAGCTAAGTTAACCAATAAGTTCAATGTTAGCTATCTAACATTAGGCTATAACTAGCAATGCAAAATGGCATTCTGAGAAAACATCACTAATGTTACACACACATCATACACTTCATTAATGTTAGCTAGCAAGCCAGCCACCTAACCTCAGCTAACGTTAGCTAGCTAACAGCAAGCTTTAACTTGGGATCATTTGTTTAGACATGTCATGTTAATGTTAGCTAGCTAGTTAGCTAAAAAATGAACTGTAATCCCAATCCATAGAGTAACGTTACTAGCAATACAAACCGATTATCATAGCAAGCTAAAGTTAACCAAATAACGTTAGGTTCATTGTTAGTTAGCAAGCCAGCCATCGAACTCCAGCTGGCTAGTGAACAGCAAGATTTAGCTTGCAATGAAAACAACTTTCAGACAAAATTAGAAAGGTATAATATCTGAATCTGTAGCAAGATTCTTACCTGTATACATGGATAAAAGCTTCACGGCAGACTGCAACCCCTTTATAAGACATCCTGTGTTGTTTCCGTTTAGTTTGCACAGCTTGTTTGGCTCGTTGCGTTCCACTAATTTCAAAACGTGTTATGAAATGAGAGAGCCAGCATTGCATGGCATGATCGTCATCCATAAAGTAGTCCATCACAACTTTGTGCCTGATAAATTCATGGCAGAAATGTTATTGCGAGCAGTAGCAACATATTTGCAGTTCCCCATGGCTAACTTAATATCTTTAAAAAAAAACTGCAGTAGAAATGATTATTTACGCATTTCAAGCAGCTCATTTTATAGACACAAGACACAAGACCAACCAATCCAAACTCCTCTCTTGGCAGGTCCAGCCCACTCATTATCTCAGCCAATCAAAGCTAGCGGGAAGGTTTGCTCGCTTTTTCAGTGGCTAAACCAACTGGGCTCGTAATTTAACCATTTTATTCTTATTTACAGATGTAATACACATTTGATATTAAGGCACATGAAAGTTCACATGTTCGAGAAGGCATTTCTGCCAAAAAATGCATTTTGATAATAAAAAAATTGTTCAAAAGGCTCTCCCGTGAAGTCGTGACTTGTGACATATACCTAGTTTCCTGAATCGGCTCACATAAACATTGCAAAAGAAAATGTATTAACCAACTGTTTTACTTGTACACTGATTATGATTGGGAAACCAGCTATAAATTTAAACCCTACATGGAAAGGTGCATAGGAGGAACAACCATGTGGGTACAACATTTAAAATTTGTAAAAATATTTTGATGGAGGAGAAATGACTCTTCTCAAATTATAAGAAAGGAAGACGTTAACTAAATACTATTTGTTTTGTGTGTTTGTTTTTGTTTCCTGAGTGTGGATGATGGACCCTATCAGCCCGACTGGCTGCACTGTGTGATCGAATAAAGGAACACATATTCTCCAGTAGTAAATTGGCAGATGTTCCAGTATTTGTTCTAATTAGGGATGCACGGTATATCGGTGAACATATCGGAATCGTCCAATATTAGCTAAAAATGCCAACATCGGTATCGGCCCGATGTCTGTGTAGTTTAACACCGATGTGTTAAACCGATGTCTAAGCTGATGTGCATACCTATATAATGTAGGTACATGATGTAATGACGCCACGTAACATGTTTGCGCTACACGTGCAACACAGCATTTCTAACCTAGCCCACAATGTCTGCTGTGTGGATCGAGCAGTCAACAAGTCGAGCAGTCATTTGAAAGAGTAAGAACATTTCAGCGAGACAACTCAAATGCGAAATCCATTAACGCCAAGATAATGGAATTCATTGCCCTTGACAATACACAGATGTACATAGAGAGCTAATATTAATAAATGCATGTCAATCTCTCCTGGCTCAAAGTGGAGGAGAGATTGACTTCATCACTGCTTGTATTTATGACAGGTATGTTAAATGCACCAAGCTGTCTGTTTGAACTACTGCCGCACAGCTCGGACACCCATGCATACCCCATAAGACATGCCACAAGAGGTCTCTTCACAGTCCCAAAGTCCAGAACAGACTATGGAAGGCGCACAATCACGGCTGGATGTGATACAGCCTAGATTCGAACCAGGGACTGTAGTGATGCCTCTTGCACTGAGATGCAGTGCCTTAGAATGCTGCGTCCATGTGTGTGTGTTAACTATTTAACTGTACTAGAATGCTTAAAAAGGCCGCAAAAATGTTTAATATTGGTTATCGGTATCGCTTTTTTGGCAAGGAAAACATTGGTTTTCGGTATCAGCCAAAAATGTCATATTGGTGCATCACTAGTTCTAATACAAGGTACCAAAACCATTACCAATTAAAAGGCACAAATACCATAACTACTCTCCAGGGAAGTGGGTATCACTACCTTAGAAATTAAATTAGCATTATTAGAGCGGTGAGTGAGTAAATCTAAACACTCTGGCCACAGTCAGGAAGAGGTCAACTATAGCAAAGTCATAGAGACACTACAAGAAGAGCACGAGCATTCTGCCAATTCGGCTTGAATATGCAAAAATATGCACAAAAAGAATATTCCAATTATGGATCAAATTCGGCAGCATTTCCTTGCAGACGGAAAATTCCAATCTAATATAGAATTCAGATGCTATTGTGAGTTGGCACAATGACAAAATGAAAGTCTAAGGCTCAATACATCAGTGTGTTGATGTCACCGTTCTATCGCCAGAGGAAAAAAACCTGATAGAACCAAGTTTAGTAAATGTACTCAGCATAACCGCACTAACCATATTATTTGCGAAGTAAATAGAGAATGTAATATGCTTATTGATCATAAATACAAATTCAATGCTTTAACTAATTACGACAAATGTTTAGAAAATGTTGAGCAATGTTATAAAGTAATGACTTCAAATCCAGTTGCGTTATACGTTATGTTGGCTGACAAATTTGTTGGTTACGCTATCCTTATGAACCTCATAGCATATAATTGCTTCGAACTTGCTTGTATATTAACTATATGGTATCCAACTACCCAACTTTTATTGACTTGATTATTCATGTCATTCTTAGCTTAGCTAAACGGTATAGTTGTTGTGCGTTCACAATGGACATTGTTAGATGGGTTGCTTTGTAAATTCGCTTTGGGTATTTGTTCAGATTTCAGGAACACTCTCGTCTGAATGTACCAGAGCGCAGAATAACTGATGAATTTACGAATGGTCAACACCCGTTGAATATGGCCGGTGTCAGTAAACGTCAGGGAAAGAACGTAATAAATTGTTGCCAGCAGCACAGTTAGTCACCAATGCTTTGGATAACATGTGAATGGTCAAAGTGAGGACGTGGTCTCTTACTTGTGTCTGGAAGTAGCAAGCAAGCTAGCCAACTTTAGCCAGTTAGCTTGGGTGCTTGACTGCCTTTGTGAGGTCAGAGAGCTTGGATCAACCCTGCTCCTTGGCCAGAGCGGGCAGTGTGTGCTCTAAACAGTCAGAATTTCCAAAACACACAAAGTAGTAAAATGTCTAACTAGTCATTTGTTATGTTAACAAGCTAGCAAGAGACTGCATAGCAACAGCATCAACTTCCGGTAGACATGCAAAGCTCAACTGAAAGGTTACTGTTTGGTTACAATATACTAAAATGAACTAATAGTATGAAGTATATACTCATTAAGCATGTAGTATATAGTATATTAGTATGGGTATTTGATCACAGCTTGGGTATGTGAGTATATTGATAGAATGTGTACGTATGCTTTGATGGCAGGTTTGAAACCTGTTATCAACAAGGATATTGTGGGGTAGCGGACAAATGCAGAAGCGTTGTGTGTAAGGCATTCAAAGTGAGTGTAGGGGCAATATTGGCTAAATTTATGACAGGAAAGTATGTGGAATTCACTTACCCTAACCAATGAAACTATAAACGCTTATGAGGTTTTCTCCGTCCGGTTAATACATTTAAATAAAATAGCCCATACGGCTTGAAAATCAGTTTTTTCCCCACAGTAAGAGTTGTAGACAACTTGTAATGACATAAGAAACCAAATTAGGGTTTCCATCAAATAAAAAATAATTGCGGAGTAAATGTGATGTAATGAAGGAATTTCATTATGTCGCAAGGGAAAATATAATCTGCTTTTATTGACTTTGTCAGATCTGTTTCCAAATCCATGAATGTTGATTCAACTCTTTGTCTGCTAAATCCCCTTTGCGCATGTGAAATCTTTGCAAAGAAACACTTGGATGAACTTTAAGGCTATTTTGTGGTAATTGTGTCGTTATTATGTGCCAGATGTTAAGACTACAAACCATTATAATTGGGTTATTTGCGGGATTTACTGGTCATTTCAATAGCATTGGGTCTATGTTATTGACTGAATTGAAGTTGTGGGCAGAAAGAGGCTCAAGTATTGTGAACTATTTTAACTCCCATTGAAATGTATCTTTTCGCTTAGGAATTGGCTGATGTATTTTGTGGATTTGGCGCATTACATGTTAATATTTTAATAATAGACGTTTAATAAGTGTGAAGCAGAAAGGGAATATCCTATGGAAGTTGGTATTAAAAATATAGAGTGATATTGTTTGGGTAGACTGAAATGAAAACAATGCCTTCTAATAATGTGAATGGAAATATGTTATTAGTTATTAGTGGTTTTTGGATAGACTCTAATAATGCCTTGTTTGATTCCGCTGGTGAAAGCTAGCCGTGCTCGCTGGGCTATATCAGGCTGTAAGGGACGCAGTGGGACATTTGAAGCGGAGGTCTGAATAGTTGAATCGGAAACGTTCTTTGACAGTTTCTGATTATTGTTGCTAGGTTTGAGCAGGAAGGTAATGTCATTTAAAATGATAATCTGTTTCCATTACGTGGAACAGTGTCAAGTATCTAAAGTGAATGTTTTAGTACTGAATATTGAGCTGATGAATATTGAGCTGACTACGCCAACTTTTTGAAGGTCCTAGATTTATTAAAACAGGTTTTATATTTTGACTAAATTAATGAAACAGGTTAACATGATAGAATTACCAGAAAGGGGCTCTTGGATTGTTTTCTTTAGAAGGTGTTTATTCCTCGTAATGGGACACTATATTATCGGATGTGTTTTGAGTAGGATCCTTTCTTCCAGGACTGATGGAAGTCCACTACAGTATTATGTTAAGGGAGCTCCCACATTAACCTCTACGGGCTAGGGGGCAGTGTTCGGAAGTACGGAGAGTCTGACGTGCCCAAAGTAAACTGCCTGTTACTCAGGCCCAGAAGCTAGAATATGCATATATTTGGTAGTATTGGATAGAAAACACTGAAGTTTCTAAAACTGTTAAAATAATGTCTGTGAGTATAACAGAATTGATATGGCAGGCGAAAACCCAAGGAGAATCCATCCGGAAAATTTGTTTTATGTAACAGTTTTTCCATTGACTTGCTATTGTCTATAGAGGGAATTAGCTCCCAGATTGCAGTTCCTATGGCTTCCAATAGATGTCAACAGTCTTTAGACATGGTTTCAGGCTGTTTTTTTTTTAAATGAACAAGAAATAGAAGTTCTAACAAGTGGCTGTTGAAACGGACACTACTGTTTTACGCGCGTGACTGTGTGAGCGCTCTAAGTTATTTTACTTCCCCTTTGAACAGACTATTCTCAGTATGAAATATTATCGTTTATTTAGATATTTGACGATCTGAGGATTAATTAGAAACATCGTTTGACTTGTTTGGACGAACTTTACCGGTACCTTTTGGGATTTCTTTGTCTGCATGTTGAACGACTGGATTACAGAACTCCATGATGCCAACTAAACTGACTTTTGGGGATATAAAGAAGGACTATCGAACAAAACAACCATTCTTTGTGTTCCTGGGACCCGTGGGATTGCAGAGGAAGATCTTCAAAGGTAAGTGTTTTATTTTATCGCTATATTTGATTTTGTAACGCCTGTGCTGGTTTGAATAATATGTTGTTGTGGGGCGCTGTCCTCAGATAATCGAATGTTCTGCTTTCTCCGTAAAGCCTATTGTAAATCTGACAACGCGGTTCCATTACCAAGATTCTAAGCTTTGGAATGGTGTACAACACTTGTATTTTCATGAATGTTTTATATTACTATTTTAGTAATTTGAATTTGGCGCTCTACATTTCACCGGATGTTGTCGTAGGTGTACCGCTAGCGGTCCGGTGATCCCAAACAGGTTAAATAAGGCCTGGGAAATGTTGTTTGTTTTTACCCTCCATCATGAATGTTTGTTAGTGTTTCAATACCATGTCGGATTTATTGTGTGGGGTTATTTGATTTGGTTTCAGTGGGTTTTTCACGGTTTAGAGCCAAGGTATCTTGAAAGGGGTACACAAATGGAATTTTCTGACGTTTTATTTTAATTGAATATTCTTCTGATAAGGAATGTGCCTTAGAAACTGTAACCTGGGGAACGAAATGTATGGAATGTATGACATGTTTGACTGTTTTTAAATAATTAATATAATAGAGAGAAACACTTATTTGAAGGGATTGAATGACCTCTGTCCTGACTTTCTAGTGTGGTTTGATCGCACTCACTGGAAAGCCGAGAGATGGTTGGTTGATGATTTAAGGTCATTTGTAATAGTGATTTGAAGGTCATTTATAATACTGATAATTACGAAGAAGTGTATAATTAATAGTTAGGTGTGATTTGGACCACGAGAAGGATAGAACTGTCTCTAGTCTATTTTTCTATTCCTTAAATCAAGTTATGGGTACCATTTTTACTTTATGGAGTTATTATGGGTAGAAATTCTAATTAGATGTTCTTATTTTAAATTGTTTTTGTTACATTTTTTAACCAGTAGTGTCTTTTTTACACAATCACTATGTGAGTCATGTGTAAAAATGAGGGAATTACCAGTCCTTTGAGGTTTTTGGATTTAAGTTTACACACCTTGAGTGATATATAGAAGTGTATCGATGTCACGTGAGCTCCCTCTCTGGACTCTAGGTCACCAGGTTGCTCGTCATGGCGCACATCGGTCACCATCGTCGCGCACACCTGCGCGTCATCAGACTCACCTGGACTCAATCACTTCCCTGATTACCTTCCTTACATATGTCACTCCCTTTGGTTCCTTCCCCAGGCGTTATTGTTTCTGTTCTTGTGTCATGTCTGTGCGTTGTCCGTGTTTCTTATTTTGTATTATGTTGTGTTTATTTCTTAAAACACTCACTCCCTGAACTTGCTTCCCGACTCTCAGCGCACATCGTTACAATCGAGTGATAAATGAAGGAGTGTATTGTTGCGTTGTTTGTTTTGTTTCTATATAAATCTCACCAGTTTGGGTCTGCTTGATGATCGAGATTACTCCCTAAGGATTAGTCCTCTAACTTCCTGACTCTGCGATGAGGGGAGTATAAGCCAATTTGGAAAATTGTTTCAACAGAATGTGTTATTCTTTTTGACATTGGTCTTAGATACAAACCAGGGACTGTAGTCACGCCTACTGCACTGAGATGCAGTACCTTAGACCGCTACATCAATCGGGAGCCCAAGTGTGTGCTGATGTTTAAATTCATGTTCCTTTCTTCCTTCTGAGAATAAATTGCACTATGTGACGGTTTGAAACTCAATGACAACGGAGGTCATTCACAATTGTAATGTACTAAGTGTAAGAAAGACTCTCCTTTTCCCTCTTCTGGCTCACGTTAATGCTTGTTTAATGGAGATGCTTGAAAATAATGTTCTATTAGGTTGAGACTTAGTCTCAAAAGGTAGGAAATATTGTGGAGAATTACATAATTAGTTTAAAGAAATAATTTAAATAATTGTCTCTTGTTATATGCTAGTGTTTTTCTAACCTGATACAAACTTGTCTTTGTGGGACTTAGTCATAAGACTGGGCGTATAGCTAAGGTCCGCTTGGGTGCGGCCGCAGTATGTGACATCCTGTGGGTTTACTATCTACAGAAAGTCACATGTATGGAAACTTGCAGAAAAGAGCACATTATAGTGTTTTGCTGTTGTGAATGCAGTTAGACGGTTGAGCCTTCGTGCTATCAACCTTGTGCTATCTTACAGACAACGAATTACCTTTTACACACTATCTGCTTACTCCCACCTACACAGAAAGGGGTTGTATGAATTTTCTCTATAAAAGCATTGAACCGGCACTGTTCGTTGAGCTTTTCAACAATGCACTGTTGAGAGGATAGTTGCTTCTCCATTTTTGCAAATCTTATAATAAAGTTTTGTTTGAAAGAATCTGCAGTCTCTCTTCCCTTTAATTAGATATTCCATGACAACGCTAAATGTGGTTGTTAATTAACGGTCAGTTACCTTAAAACCAACAGTTATTTGCTTGACACCGGCTGACAAAATGATGTGACCGCCACAGCCCTAAGTCTGTCAGACCAAAGATGTTTTAACAAAACGAGATGAAGGGATGGTTCACTCGACTGACTTATGATGCTTTCAAGACAACTGGGAACTCATCAAAAAATACGAGGTCAAATCATGACATCCATGATCTTCAGGTTTGTCACGATCTTCGATATAGACGGACCAAGACGCAGCGATGCTTCCAGTATACATATTTATTTATTCGACGTAACTGGGAAAATAATAAACAGAACGAACAACGATCGTAACATAGACCAATAACTTAGAAATACACTTAAGCTATGAACAAACAATAACCCACAAAACCCTTCTGAAAACTACAAACATATATATGGTTCCCAATTAGAGGTAACGACACTCAGCTGCCTCTAATTGGGAACCATTAACCCAACATAGAAATAAACAACCTAGAACAGAAAAACCCCTACACCAAAAACGAAACTAAACACGCCAGCCTGTCAACTCAGGCCTGGACGTGACAAGGTTGGAAAGTCAGAGCTCTAGAAAGAGGCCACAGTTGGAATTCCGAGTTGGATGACCATTCAAAAATACTTTTTTCAGGGTTCCTAATTGTCTTGAACGCGGCATCAGATTGTAACTATGGTACCTTAGGGTTGCCAGCTCAGACCCTCCTTTCCAGAGTTGTATATTTATACACTTCTCCTGTGTTTGCCCCCCATTTATTGATAAATTCCCCATCATAGTAATATTTCCTGCATCATATCCCTCCCACGATACCTTCCCCAATTTCTACCCCCAATGGACTTGAAAATCCCCCACAAATGGTTTCCTCCAAATCTGGCAACCATGTTTAGCTTTCACGCTACGGTTAGGCTAGGCAGTAGGTTTGTATTAGGGGTGAGGATCTGTGAGGTGATAACATTTTGTTTTGTGATTTGTCAAAAACTGTAAATGACTTGTCAAGTCATGTGCTCCGGTTCATGTATACACTGTGACAAGTACATCGAAGAATTGTAATATGAAAAGTGGCCAAACTAAGTTTATATTTTTCAGGTAATGGGCGCAGCCATCTTTTACTTTGTTTATTTGCATCTTATAGTGAATGGCATTCTGGGAATCGGGAGTTTTCACTTGTCAAACATAAACAAACATGGCTGCCGCCATAAAGAATTTAGCTCCTATTAGTTTAGCCGACACTCTTTTCTAAACAATATTACATTCCTCCCTTGTGCTCACCATAGATGTGGTACATTGTAAACAAGTCAAGCTGTTAGGTCGCTAACTTGTGTTTTGTTTTTTTGTCGGCACAACCTGTTATTTAGACTGGATGGTTTATGGAATGAGTTTGGATGCGGACGTGTTCAGTATGATGCCTGGATGATGATGTTCGCATTTATCTTTTACAATAAAATGTTAAATTGAGGAATTAAATTGTGAAGACCTTTTATTTCCCATCAGTACAAAACATTGTTTAGATGCTTTTCAGACAACAATTCTGTTTAGACCCGTTTGTTGCATCATACATTACGTTGCTACTGTTCCAATCCCATATTTGCGATAGTACACTGCAGGGACCACTCAACATTGATCACAAATATGTGATCGTACGCGTCAAAGGGTTAAGTATCACTACATGCAGTCGTAGGCTCCAATAAAGTTCTGGCAGTGTCAGAAATGTTAAGCCTTATCATGCAGTGTGGCTGGTGTTACCAGCCGATCCCGGTGACTGACCAATAGGAACACGGCCGGCACTGAGTATGCACACAATAATACGATCACTGTGAATTGTCAGATTAATATAATAGTTTTATTTAAACGTTTACATACTTTGCAAGAATAAATATTTCCCTCATAATATTGTTCAGGCTACATGATATTTAAAATCAGGCTACCTGATGTGATTTTGATAAATGCACAAAATCACATATCAAAATAAACGTTCTACCACAGTGAGACCATGTTATTTTTGGGAAGCCTATTTGATTCTGATTTGTATAAAGTTTGTACGTGAAAATTATTTCTAAGATGCATACTTTATGTTTTTCCAAACTCACTTAATTTGCGCATAAGCACTGAGAGAGGCTTGCGCTGCTGGCACATGCGCAGATCAAATACGTTGGCTGATGTAGCCTCAACAGCCAATCGCAGAATGTGACGACAGAACTAAAGCAAATTGTACAATCTGGCCAGGTTGATATGAAGATTTTTTCTTTGGAAACCTCGCACAGTGTGACATGTAATAATCGTAAAAGACTGAATCCGACTTACAGTGTGGGAAGGCCTTTAGCCACCATGTATTGGACTTTTCCTCTGTGGATGACATGTTGGTCGCAAACAGAGGGGGGCTCAAGTTGTGCTGCCTTGAAAGTTGTAGCCTATGGACTAGTGGGAAGTCTTGTTTATTTCATGAGTGGTAGTGAGTGAGTGGGGACAATGAAACCAGATAGCAGGAATTTACCATCTTTCCTCTGAATAAAGGGTTGGCGGTGTGGTCATCGCCTCGCCTCTCAAATAACAGCTATCCCACAGTGCTGTGGTCCAGGAACAAAGGGGCATTGTGGGGCTGTGCAGGTGGGACGTGGAAGGGCCGGCAGACTGGGAGTCTATTTCACTCATACACACACGCACACAGCACCAGGTTCGCTGGGCACACACACTTTCTCATGAGCCTCTGCGTTCCCAAAACTCAAGTTACTTGTTCACACAATCCCTGTCTCTGCTGCAGGGGACAGCGGAGCCACTGCTGCTTAATGGAGGATAATGGCAGACGGCACCTGGTGTTTCTGGTCAAAACAATGCTGAGGAGACTCAACAATAACTTTAAACACAAATTCAAACAGACACAGCATAGCTAACCTTTCAGACAAAACAAAAAGCAGCAATCGAATTTGGCCTAACAAAAAAAGGTTTTACATTTAAAAGGGAAAGAAACATACGCACATGACTAACTGATGCAACAAAAAGGTCAACTGTTCTGACTAATATACACTACCGTTCAAAAGTTTGTGGTCACTTAGAAATGTCCTTGTTTTGAAAGAAAAGCAAATGTTTTGTCCATTAAAATAACATAAAATTGATCAGAAATACAGTGTAGACATTGTTAATGTTGAAAATGACTATTGTAGCTGGAAACTGATGATTTTTCATGGAATATCTACGTAGGCGTACAGAGGCCCATTATGAGCAACCATCATTCCTGTGTTCAAATGGCACATTGTGTTAGCTAATCCAAGTTTATCATTTTAAAAGCCTAATTGATCATTAGAAAACCCTTTTGCAATTATGCTATCACAGCAGAAAACTGTTGTCCTGATTAAAGAAGGAATAAAACTGGCCTTCTTTAGACTAGTTGGGTATCTGGAGCATCAGCATTTGTGGGTTCGATTACAGGCTCAAAATGGACAGAAACAGAACTTTCTCGACAAAGATCTGATTCCGCGTAACCGTAAATTAACCAACGACACAATGACATTTCCAGCGCCTCTGAATATTGAGTGGAATCTGACACTGCCATTAAACAAATCGCTATCACTAATGCTGTGAGGACCATAGCCGAAGCCCTATACTAAGCAGCCACCCGGTGGAGGTAGTTTTAAGTGGATCTTAAATGAGTGCTTCCAAATCAATCAATGTGATTCAAGCAATTTTGCTGATGAATCTAGTTGCTTTTAGACCCATTAGTCTTATTAATGCGGATTCAAAGCACATCAACAATGTTGCTTGTAAACTGCTAGAACAATCAAATGAATGCAGTTTCAAAGCAGGATTCTGTCCATCGTTTTCCATGTTGAGAGAATCAGCCATAGAATAACTGTTTTGACAAAGTGCGGCAGTGTTCCCAATAGAAGACCGCACCCAAGACAACACCCACTAAAACACAGAGTGGAATTCTGCCTCACTGAATGTTATCTTCTTCATCATCAGGTAGCCTGCCCACACATATTCCCCTCTATCTAGAGATGGGAGTGTGTGGGGGGCAGGGGAGCACGTGAGCATGAACATTTTAGCATCTATCACAAGTCCCTCTTTCTCTAGAGAAACAACAGGTCCGGGGGAACAAAATCCATTGACATATCATTCCAACACAAGCAAATGGCCCGTCTGAACTAGACGAACATGAAAATCTATCGTCAATTGTAATAACCTCAGCTGAGGGGACACTTCAGAAGTCGTGTTGAAACTCTGTCTTCGGCGTTAACTTCCTCGCAGGCAAGCAAACAAAACAGCAGTTTAGGTCAGAGAGGGGAAATAAGTCCAAGCAGATTTCCTGCCATATACATGCCTGACAGACTGAAACTGGTCAACCAATATCAAGAGGAGCAATTCCCCCCACCGCTTCAGATCACGTGGACAGGCGAGGGAAAAAACAACAGCATGACCTGAGATATTTCACAAGATTTTGAAAGATGCATTCCACAAGTTGCCGGTTTGAAACCATACACTGCCACCCCTGTCAATTCAGGTAAAGGGTTGGTAAGATAGGTAGAGCAAAAAATTATTGAGGGCCTCAATAGCAATCTGATGCAAAGAGGGAAAATCAGGCTTCCCTGCCTCAGACTGTTTAAAGGGATTTACTACAGACAGAGGTGATGTCATTGGGAGGAAATGCTACTGGTAGGTACGTAAAAAAAAAGTTTTCCTAAAGATGATTAAACAAACACAACCACGACTTATTAAGAAGGCCAAGACTCATTTTGTCCCTCTCTGACATAAACTGCTGTTTTGTTTGCTCGCCTGAAGAGGTTTGGGTCCAAATCCCATCCCTGGTTGGGAGTGTAACTGGGTCACCATGCAAGAGGTAAAAGCTGAGTTCATGCCAAATATTATGCAAAACAGGAAACTGGACTCTGGTGTACCTTTCAGGGCGCCCCTTTGGAGACTTGACGAACCAACTAACCTCTAGAAACATTGACTTTCTTCTGAAATTACCACAACATTGATGTCTTGACTGCAATAGATTGACCTCAAGTGCTCTTTTAATGCTCTGAAAACAAAATATAATCCAACTTGCCATTGACATACAGTATGTATCAGCATACTTGGTGCAGAGCACTTAAAGATGCACATCATGGAAGTTATATAATATATTTACCAATTTCTCATCTCATGAAACCACACAAATCCTTAGTTTAAGGCAAATAATGAATTTAGCCTCTCAGTATCTGACAACAAAACATGTTCAATTCACAGTTGAGAGTTAATGCCCAACTATGCTTGAGTAATGGCAGGTCTACCCATTTAATAGCAATTTATTTTGTTTCCCAAGACTTTTCTAGCGGAGTTCTCTAGTTTTGATTTGAAACAAATACAAGAGTAGAAATCTATCAAATGTTGGATTAAAGCTGTAACCCTGCCTTTGAAAGATCTCTCTATTCCACAATCACATATGATTTAGGCTGCAGACAGAATTAACTCATCAGGTATGCACTTTCTCTAGATCTTATATTTGGAGATAATCTGAAGCTTTCATTTAAGTGTAGCTAACTTCTGAATTTAGTGCTAGTAAGGCAGCATGCCATGGTCTCGCCGGCTAAATTTATCTGATAAACTTCCATTATACAATTTAAAGTCACAATAGTAGGTACACAATCAGTTTGTCTGTGTCATACCACTACAGCTGACGCAGGTGGCAAGTGGGAGCGTTGTGTGCGCATTGCTTAGTTCAGTGCCCATTGCTTGGCTCTGGAATGTAGATGGAATGCAGAGAAATTCCTCCCTCCCACGCAGAGTCGTTCAGAGCGCTCGGACCCCACTGTGGTGGGGTGTATAGGGGGGAGGTCAGGACCCCACCATCTCCCCACCTTACCTCTCACAGCGGGGGCATCCCCACTAACCTCACCTGGGAGCCCTCAGCATTCTCATCAACACACAAACCAGGCCAATGGGCCGGCTGGGGGCTCCAATTCTCACAAACCGAATACTTTTAGTGTAAAAAAATGTAAGAAAAAAGTTTAACAACTTTATTTTCCAGTGGACAAATGCTTCACTTCTGCGGCATGGATCAACGCTGAGCTGAAAGGCTTGGTTGGTTGGTGAGAGTTGATGTGGGTGAGGTGTTCCTATCCTAGGGGTATCTGTACTTTACTACTTATATTTTTGACAACTTTTACTTTTACTCCATACATTTTCCCTGACACCAAATGCTCAGATAGGAGAGCAATATGGTCCAATTCACGCACCTATCAATATAACGCGTTGTCATCCCTACTGCCTCTAATCTGGTGGACTCACTAAACACAAATACTGTGTTTGAAAATTATGTTGCTGGAGTGTGCCCCTGGAAGATATATGTAAATAAATTGTGCCGTCTGGTTTGCTTAATATAAGGAATTATATGTATAGTATTTACTTTAACTTTGTACTTTTACTCAAGTATGACAATTGAGTACTTTTTCCACCACTGTAGCACATTTAAAACCATATACTTTGACTTTTATTACTTTTATTAATATTTTACTGGGTGACTTTCACTTTTACTTGAGTCATTTTCTATTAAGGAATCTTTACTTTTACTCAAGTATGACAACTGAGTACTTTTTCCACCACTTCCTACCACCAGCAGCAGCCCCCCTCTTCCCCAGGGCTCTCTTCCCCCCCAGCGTATCAGTGTGATTGAGCGCAGTGCCCTGACGAGC
This sequence comes from Hucho hucho, assembly GCA_003317085.1. Classification (NCBI taxonomy): domain Eukaryota; kingdom Metazoa; phylum Chordata; class Actinopteri; order Salmoniformes; family Salmonidae; genus Hucho; species Hucho hucho. The sequence continues at coordinate 851,550 of QNTS01000015.1, read as the reverse complement.
ACACACTCCACTAATGGCCCACTAGCCAGTGCGCTGGAAGTGGAGCATGACCTCCAGAGGGGAGGGTGCTCATGAGACAGGATGAACACTGGTTTTAGGAGGGGGGGGGGGGGGGGG
>QNTS01000015.1:807654-848049 GCA_003317085.1 Hucho hucho | reverse complement strand
GAGCCCAGCACGGCCTGTTCCTGCTCCCCGCACCAGAATCCCAGTGCGCATCGCGAGCCCAGCACGGCCTGTTCCTGCTCCCCGCACCAGAATCCCAGTGTGCATCGCGAGCCCAGCACGGCCTGTTCCTGCTCCCCGCACTAGAATCCCAGTGCGCATCGCGAGCCCAGCACAGCCTGTTTCTGCTTCCAGCACTAGAACCCCTGTGCGCATCGCGATCCCAACACAGCCTGTTCCTGCTCCATGCACCAGAACCCCTGTGCGCATCGCAAGCCCAGCACAGCCTGTTCCTGCTTCACGCACAAGGTCCCCTGTGTGCATCGCGAGCCCAGCACAGCCTGTTCCTGCTTCACGCACCAGGTCCTCTGTGCGCATCGCGAGCTCAGCACAGCCTGTTCCTGCTTCCCGCACCAGAACCCCTGTGCGCATCGCGAGCCCAGCACAGCCTGTTCCTGTTCCTCGTACCAGGCCTCTAGGGTGTCGTCCCAGCCTGGTACGTACTGTTCCGGCTTCAAGCCCCGGCCCTCCTAGGACAAAAAGACCCACACGAGGACCCCCCCCCATGGACTTTTTGGCGCGGTCCGAGTCCGCGCCTTTGGGGGGGGTAATGTCACGTCCAGGCCTGAGTTTACAGGCTGGCGTGTTTAGTTTGTTTTGTTTAGGAGGGTTTTTTTGTTCTAGTTTATGTATTTCTATGTTGGGTTGATGGTTCCCAATTAGAGGCAGCTGATTGTCGTTACCTCTAATTGGGAACCATATATATGTTTGTGGTTTTCAACTGGGGTTTTGTGGGTCATTGTTTATTCTGAGGTATTTAGTATGTTTAGTTGGTGTGAGCCTGTTTAGCCACACCGGAGTTACGATCTTCATTGGTTTATTATGTTGCCAGTTACGTATAAAATAAAGCATGTATACTGGAAGCATCGCTGCGTCTTGGTCCGTCCTAAAAGAAGATTGTGACACTTTGTCTGCACATTATGCCTTGAATCTATTTTATCGCCCCACAAAACCTGCTCCTTTTACTCTGTTCAGGACGTCCTAGACGACCAGTCCTTATAGCCTTTAACCGTACCCTTATCCTACTCCTCCTCTGATGATATAGAGGTTAATCCAGGCCCTGCAGTGCCTAGCTCCACTCCTATTCCCCAGGCGCTCTCATTTGTAGACTTCTGCAACCGTAAAAGCCTTGGTTTCATGCATGTTAACATTAGAAGCCTCCTCCCTAAGTTTGCTTTATTCTCTGCCAACCCGGATGTCCTAGCCTTGTCTGAATCCTGGCTTAGGAAGACTACCAAAAACCCTGAAATCTCCATCCCTAACTACAACATTTTCAGACAAGATAGAACTGCCAAAGGGGGCGGTGTTACTGCAGAGTTCTGTCTTACTATCCAGGTCCGTACCCAAACAAAAATCCACCTTTCTAGAAACAAATCTCTCACCGTTGCCGCTTGCTAAAGACCACCCTCTGCCCCCAGCTGTGCCCTGGACACCATATGTGAACTGATTGCCCCCCATCTTCAGAGCTCGTGCTGCTAGGTGACCTAAACTGGGACATGCTTAACACCCCGGCCATCCTACAATCTAAGCTTGATGCCCTCAACCTCACACAAATTATCAATGAACCTACCAGGTACAACCCGAAAGCCGTAAACACTGGCACCCTCATAGATATCATCCTAACTAACTTGCCCTCCAAATACACTTCTGCTGTTTTCAACCAAGATCTCAGCAATCACTGCCTCATTGCCTGCATCCGTAATGGGTCTGCGGTCAAATGACCTCCCCTCATCACTGTCAAACGCTGCCTAAAACACTTCAGCGAGCAGACCTTTCTAATCGACCTGGCCCGGGTATCCTGGAAGGATATTGACCTCATCCCATCAGTAGAGGATTCCTTGTTATTATTTAAAAATGCCTTCCTCACCATCTTAAATAAGCATGCCCCATTCAAGAAATGTAAAACCAGGAACAGATATAGCCCTTGGTTCCCTCCAGACCTGACTGCCCTTGACCAGCACAAAAACATCCTGTGGCGTTCTGCATTAGCATCGAACAGCCCCCGTGATATGCAACTTTTCAGGGAAGTTAGGAACCAATATACACAGGCAGTTAGGAAAGCCAAGGCTAGCTTTTTCAAGCAGAAATTTGCTTCCTGTTACACAAACTCAAAAAAAATCTAAAAAGTCCATGGAGAATAAGTGCACCTCCTTCCAGAGCATAGGAAGCTCTGTCACCACCGATAAATCCACTATAATTGAGAATTTCAAGAAGCATTTTTCTACGGCTGGCCATGCATTCCACCTGGCTACCCCTACACCGCTCAACAGCCCTGCACCCCCCACAGCAACTCGCCCAAGCCTCCCCCATTTCTCCTTCTCCCAAATCCAGATAGCTGATGTTCAGAAAGAGCTGCAAACTCTGGACCCCTACAAATCAGCCGGGCTAGACAATCTGGACCCTTTCTTTCTAAAATGATCTGCCGAACCCCTATTACTAGCCTGTTCAACCTCTCTTTCATGTCGTCTAAGATTCCCAAAGACTGGAAAGCAGCTGCGGTCATCCCCCTCTTCAAAGGGGGAGACACTCTTGACCCAAACTGCTACAGACCTATATCGATCCAACCCTGCCTTGCTAAGGTTTTCGAAAGCCAAGATACAGGGTTCAATTCTCAGTCCGACTCTCTTCTCCATATACATCAATGGTGTCGCTCTTGCTGCTGGTGAGTCTCTGATCCACCTTTACGCAGACGACACCATTCTGTATACTTCTGGCCCTTCTTTGGACACTGTGTTAACTACCCTCCAGTCGAGCTTCAATGCCATACAACTCTCCTTCCGTGGCCTCCAACTGCTCTTAAATGCAAGTAAAACTAAATGCATGCTCTTCAACCGATCGCTGCCCGCACCTGCCCGCCCGTCCAGCATCACTACTCTGGACGGTTCTGACTTAGATTACGTGGACAACTACAAATACCTAGGTGTCTGGTTAGACTCTAAACTCTCCTTCCAGACTCACATCAAACATCTCCAATCCAAAATTAAATCTAGAATTTTCTTCCTATTTCGCAACAAAGCATCCTTCACTCATGCCGCCAAACATACCCTCGTAAAACTGACCATCCTACTGAACCTCGACTTCGGCGATGTCATTTACAAAATAGTATTCAAAACTCTACTCAACAAATTGGATGCAGTCTATCACAGTGTCATCTGTTTTGTCACCAAAACCCCATATACTACCCACCACTGCGACCTGTACGCTCTCGTTGGCTGGCCCTCGCTTCATACTCGTCGCCAAGCCCACTGGCTCCAGGTCATCTACAAGTCCCTGCTAGGTAAAACCCCGCCTTATCTCAGCTCGCTGGTCACCATAGCAGCACCCACCCGTAGTACGCGCTCCAGCAGGTATATCTCACTGGTCACCCCCAAAGCCAATTCCTCCTTTGGCCGCCTTTCCTTCCAGTTCTCTGCTGCCAATGACTGGAACGAACTACAAAAATCACTGAAACTGTAGACACTTATCTCCCTCACTAGCTTTAACTTCTTAGGGAGTGGCTCCCGAGGTAGCGGTTTTGGAGAGTCTGGCGTGCCCAAAGTAAAATGCCTCCCACTCAGGCCCAGAAAATTGGATATGCACATAATTAGTACTATTGGATAGGAAACACTCTGATGTTTCTAAAAGTGTTAACATAATGTCTGTGAGTATAACAGAACGATATAGCAGGCGAAAACCCGAGGAATTTCTGTGCTGAAAAAAGTGTTTTTGACACATTGCCTCATTTTGAACCCCTCCCTATTGAAAACAGCCATTTCTGGGAGTAAAATTGCAGTACCTATTGCTTCCACTGGATGTCAACAGTCTCTAGACAGTGTTTGGTGATGTTATAGTTGCTCTGGATGGTAATAGAAGAAGAATTTCGAACTGGTCATCGGATGTAAACAGAAGAGGAAGCGCGTTCACGAGCTCGCGCACGCTGTGTTTTTTTCCTTTCCTATCGTCCAGTTTATAATCCGGTTGAAATATTACAGTAAATATACATAAAAGTGTTCCTAAGGATACATTATCAATGATGTTTGATTGTTCTTGGACAAGTGTATAGGTATAGGTTGAACGCATTCTCTTCACGGTTCAATGGGCGAGTGGACGCTGTATTTTATGATCATAACGCGCCAACCAAACAGAGATTTATGGATATAATAAATGACTTTTTCTAACAAAAGAACCATTGGATGTCTTCGTTGGACACTTGGGAAGCCCTCAGCAGAAGTTCTTCAAAAGGTAAGGGATTTGTTTTCGCTGTGAAATGTGTTTTGTGTGAACCGTGATGGTTTATGAATTTATGCTAATGGAAAATATGAGGTGCTACCCTCAAACAATCAAATGTTGTGCTTTCGCTGAAAAGCCTTTTTGAAATCTGACAACACTGTGATATTGCCAAGAAGCAGAGCTTTTGATGACTATGCAACACTTGTATATTGATGAATGTTTAATAATTCAACTTTTGGATTTTGAATTTGGCGCCTTTCATTTCACCGGGTAGCGCCCCACCACTCCGTAAGTAGTTAAGCACCAGCTGTCAGAGCAGCTCTCAGATCTCTGCACCTGTACATAGCCCATCTGTAAATAGCCCAACCAACTACCTCATCCCCTACCGTATTTATTTATTTATCTTGCTCCTTTGCACCCCAGTATTTCTACTTTGCACATTAATCTACTGCACATCTATTATTCCAGTGTTTAATTGCTATATTGTAATTACCTCGCCACCATGACCTATTTATTGCCTTACCTTCCTTATCTTACCACTTTTGCACACATTGTATGTAGATTTGTTTTTCTACTGTATTATTGACTGTATGTTTGTTTACTCCATGTGTAACTCTGTGTTGTTGTATGTTTTGAACTGCTTTGCTTTATCTTGGCCAGGTCGCAGTTGTAAATGAGAACTTGTTCTCAACTTGCCTACCTGGTTAAATAAAGGTGAAATAAAATAAAATAAAGGCAGGTAGAGGACGCTATAGAAGGCATTCCAATGACAGCTGCAAAGAGAATAACTATGCAAAGTAGCTATTTCCTAGCTGGAAATGCAGTCAATATGGCTCCTGGTGACGTAGAACACATAAGCCCAAGCCACAGAGAACTAGGAGCTATGAGAACATCAGTTCTCCAAACAATGCTAAAAGACTAAAATCTCAAGGTCTCTGGGACATTCTAGACAAAGACAACCACCAAACAAACTTGTGCTAGACGCCCTTTTGAAGGCCAAACGTGGTCTAAAGTTCACAATAACCATAATGTCTCTCTAATGACACTCCATGGTTTCTTTGTTCAATGTTACACGGTGTAGTCCCACTTGCATGTTAATTTCACAAACAAAACATGACTTCCATGACTTCCTTTGCTGTGCATTCTAGTCATACCGGAGCTAAAGCAGACCGCTGCCGGTATCTTATCTATCTGACCTGCAAACATGGTAGGTGTTACATCGATTTGCTGCCTCAGAAGTATAGTGGCCATAAAAGTGCAAACCTAGCAGACATAGGTAATTTCCCCAAGTAAATAAATACTTTCAGTGGATACATAAATAGTACAAAGCTCGTAAAACCAAATGCCGTGTTCTGTGAATTTCAAAGGCGTTTCAGTTAATTGACTTTTTCTTATTAGACAGTCACAATTAATGGGCCGGCCTTGACCGTCATTCTTCAACCGACTGACCAGCTGTTGGACAGACAGAATGGAAATTGTCTGATGCAAACTGTGTAATCATAATATAACTCAAAACTACACATTGTTCATACCGCAAGACAGCCCATGCATGCACCATTTAAAATCTTAACATCAAAGTGTGGTAGTGTCACAGGTTCCCAATTCAGCTGGGAATATTATCACCATCCAGCCCTGACATTGCTCCCTAGGATACTGTTCCTAGGATATTGTTAAAGTACTCTAAAGGGGTCTGTCTACACAGAATAAGCAAACGGAGCGTAGCAATGTCATTTTTCGTCACAAAATTGGTGGCTCCTTGTAGTGCACTCCAACATTTGACGTACACATGAACATTTTACCACGCCGTATCATCCCTTCTGTAGCCTTTGGGGTAGTCTTGTGTAGGCAATGAAGCTTTCTTGGTTCCTTGATCTGATCTATCAAAGTAGCCAATTTTGCATTGATAAACAAATAGAATCTCAGCAACTGTTCAAACAATAAACCAAACAACATTGTAGCTTTATTAGAATCCATCCAAAAAATGTATTTTGTTTAAAAGTAATAACTAGAGATTTCAGGCTACTAGTAAATACAGCTGCGAAATGTGTTTTTTCTCCACAACCAAAACATGATGACGTTCTATTTTTAGTTGATATGGGAGGGAATACACTCAAGCAGCATATTAAACTAGGATCATGTTATAGGTTACACTGGCAAGTATAAGAATATTTGCCAGGCCATATTATTTAATTACACAGAGCTGTGGGAAGCTAAAAGGCTAGCTAGCTTGCTATGTTTTTAGCCTAGCTAAAGACAGCTACAGTGGTTCCTCCTTTAAAAGTTGCATCATACTGTGGCACACCTTGCGTGCTGCCTCAGCATTCTGTGGCACGTCATTTAATTCTCAGCCATTATTTATGTTACTGCAAGTTATTGCTAGTTTAACCAGAGGGCATAATCAAGTCAATATCGTTTTTCTTTTGTAATAGAACCCAAAACTATTTCGAAAACAAAAAATGTATTTGAGAACAAAACTCCTATTTAATTTCGCTATCAACCACCCTCCATTTTCTGAGTGTCAGTTTGGCTACAATCAATACTGTTCAGCCTTTCTTTCCGACACAAAGGAAGTCATAGCGGACACCTACGAAGAAAGAATGTGTGATGATGGCATCTCCGGTAAGCAGCACTGGGCGTTCTTCCGTCCAACTTTTACATAGCTAGTAGTTAGCTCCTACGATTCAGTGTCTGTTCATTACATTGTACTATATTACATAGATACATACCGTAGAATGATAATTCTCAAGCTAACCAAAATCATTTAGCTACGAACGCCTGTTCTCGCCATTTTCAGTTGAATTAATCTTACTTTCTTTCATGGCAACTCATAAGCAGGCCATGTCTTATTTGTTTCATAGTCGATATATAATCATATTTCATGACAGTGTTACGGTTAGCTTTATTTACAGAAGGATGAAAGAAAACAATATGTCTGTCAGGGAATGCTATTCTGATATGTCAGATGAAGAGTTAGACCAGAAAGTCAGGGCCATTAAGGTAAGGATGCCCCATGCAGGCTTTAGAATGGTCAAAGGAAGTCTCAGAGCAATGGGCCATCGTGTACAATGGTGAAGAGTCTTTCAAATCAAATCAAAGTTTATTTGTCACGTGCGCCGAATACAACAGGTGTAGACCTTACAGTGAAATGCTTACTTACAGGCTCTAACCAATAGTGCAAAAAAATGTATTAGGTGAACAATAGGTAAGTAAAGAAATAAAAACAACAGTATATACAGTAGCGAGGCTATATACAGTAGCGAGGCTGTAAAAGTAGCGAGGCTATAAAAGTAGCGAGGCTACATACAGACACCGGTTAGTCATGGAATTGGAGTTGTTCTTCATCAACTGGTAATACATAAATAATGAAGCCGGTTAATAGGTAAAATATTTCACTTTTAATTCCAATGCTTTTTTTCAAGATACAACAGGTAAGTATAGAATTTTGTATGCATATTGCATATTTCCCATCACCTAACGAACAACCACAATACCAGTCTGGTGTTAAGCTTTCTGTGCTGTATTGACGTATCCTGAAAATGACATCTGCTGCTTTAGATTGAACGGTCATATCTCAGTTATTGTTTTCATATCTACAAAAAATAAGCTATGTTCTTTACTTTCAGAGTGCGAGCTGATCAAGGGGTCGAAAATGTAGATATTGCCAGATGTTCACTGTGTCGAGGAACAGGCCGTGGAAGCTTTATTGCTGGCAAAAGTGTCCATAACCAGAGGTAAACTGTTCTGTGTTCTGTTTCTCTCTTCCTCTCTGCCTGTCTTGTTGTACATGGATCCTGTCTCACATGCACAGTTTGGAAGAAGAAGGATACCTTGACCTGTCGAATTCTATCCACCTCTTCTGTGTGGGATGTGTTCCTACCTCGTCTGCGGGCAGATCTGCAGCATTTTACAGAGAGTTGGAATAATCACCCTTTAAGTACAGAGGCGAACCTGACACCTCACCAGCTGTGGCATATCGGAATGCTCCAAACACCTGTGCACATTTTTGTTTTTGCCATAGCGCTACACAGCTGATTCAAATGATCAAGTCATCATCAAGCTTCAAGTGTTTTTTATGTCTAATAATGACATTATCTTCTATTGTTTGTCCTCATATGTCTGTTTTTCAGCATAAAGTACGCTTTGGCCACTTAGTGTGGACACCAGGTGAGACCACACACACACAATAACAGTCTCTCTCCTTCACTTCATCCCTCTAACCCTCTCCCCCTCTCCCTAAATCCTCTAGGTTATATCAGCGGTGTCGGTGAACCCCTCCCGCATCTGAACTGGCTGACACAGAGGGCACAGCATGATCATTGGTGAGAGGTCAGGTCAACAGGAAGTATTATTAAAGAGATGCTTTACATTGAAATACAGATAGAGATGTAGTAGTCCCAGAGTTAATGATCCAAGGTCAGTTTTGCATTTCACCTCCTGATGATTATGATGACTGACCGTGTTAGAATAAAAAAACAAGGCTTCATCATGCTCTCTCTATCCATCTGTCTCTTGTCTGCAGGTATGTTTTGATGTGAGAGAGGAAGCCAGTCCCATCATTGCCACCTCACCCGCTAACCTTCGGGCCAACTGGGGGCCCAGGGCTGGTTAGGAGACACCGCTAGAGACACTGTAATTGTGATGAACTGAGAGAATATTAGGGTAGCACTGTAATTCATGAATCATATGCTGTCTGCCTCTGTTCTTACCCTTTTCCCTTTCTGTCTTCTACACCTCTCTCCCCACCTCGTCTTTCTTACTCGTTTACACCATACGTGCATTTCAGTACAGATTGAACTTGTATTATAATATAATATTACAATTATCATAATTACAATGCATGTATTATGCATTTATAACACCTGGATAATGAACTTCTTTCAATAAAGCGTTTCACATTCTCCACTGGTTGAAATTAAGTATCTCATTGAAATACTATCCTGTGTCCTCAGATGAATGGAGTTAGATATGCATAGATTTTTTTCTTTCTGTATATATGAATTACAAATTAGCATTTACTTAAATCATGTTTCTAGTCTATTGCATAGTTACAATGTGTAATCATTGATGTCCCAGGAGCAGGAGTGGTAAACACTGTTGAAGTGTATAATTATAATACATACATGCAGACACAGAATCATTCAAAGAATGGAGTTTGATACACCTGGTATTGGATATGACAGAAAAATAATGTCTCAGAGATTCATACCTGAACCACAACTTTATTTGCCAAGGAAGAGTACATGATCAGTGAATATATTCAATGTACAGGCTACAATGTGGGGATCTCATGCGTGGTAATAACTACAGTACATGTAAGTAGGACTTGCATCCTTGGCACAATAAAGTTATTATATTCTACTCTATCCATAGGCTTCATTAATGCCATTCAGACTTGAAGTTGATACAACAACTATGATAGCTGAGGTTCATAGATTGGTATGAATATTAGTTCAGAACCTAACGTTTTGGGGTCCATACACAGATCGGCTACATACTGTAGCTAGCTACAGATCCATAGGCATACAGTTATTTTTATCCTCCACTACACACAATAAGCAAGTAAATAGTTAGCTAGCTATGTTACTTCAGCTGCATTGCACGGCAAGGCAAGCTTACACAATTGTACATTCAATTTGCAGTAAATGCTTTAGCTAGCTAGATTCTTTACATCCACTGTTGCCCAAGACGACAGCCTGGTTTGCTGGTTTTCTCAGGGGTGCCTAAAACATTAAACAACACGAATCACAATGTCATACTGTACTCATGTCATAACACCAGCTAGCTAGCTGGCTAATGTTAGCTAGTCAGTTAACTTGCTAAATCGCGATTTTTGTAAATTAACTTTATGACAAAAAAATATGCACAATCGTTTGTCTCAACATCAACTAACATATTCCTCTCATTTGTACATTTTTAGCTTGACTCGTTATGATGTTATAACTACTTACATCTGCTTCCCCCGTAATGTTTTATCAGCCATCTTCGCTGAAGAAAGGGACGGGTGGCTCGTGTCAAATTCGTCATTGGAACCACTCGATATGATTGGTCATATAAAAACCTTCGGAAGCAAATGCATAATGAGTGCTCTAACTCCCCCTTGTGGTGGTCTGGAGCAATGAAGCCGTGACGCTGGGTACCTCTAAGTCCTGCGGTGTAAGCTCACAACTTGTAAAGAAGGAACCACTGTAGCTACTACTAGCAAGGAAAGGCGACTCTTCCTTGTTTTCACAAAATGAAGACCAAAATAAAATATGTTGCCATTGCCCCCTTGTGAATGGGAGTGGGACCGGCGAGGATTTCATGTTACCAAAAGGTGTCCCCGCTACTACAAAAAATCCCACTCCACCCACGTGCATGCACGCACACACATAGATCAGTGGAATGGAGCTTGTAGTAACCTTTAGCATGGGAGTCTGTAGATATAGTTCATGAACTGCCCATGACTTTGCCTCATTTATATTGGATGAGATACTGGCTGCTGCAGTCATGAGTGGGCCTCTCTCTGAGATAACGTTTGGCGCCGCTGTCCTTGTGCACATCAGGATCCTTGCGGGAGAGGAAAGCTAACTGGGAAAACAATGGAGCTCGCACAGGGCCCATAGGGGTACAGGCATGAAACACAAAGCACAAAGCACAAAACACAAAAACCCAGAACCCCATGGGAGCCCCTCTCAGGGCAAGGATGGCTAGTACATGGGGCAGTTTGACACCCCCCTACCCTCTAACTATCCCTCTTTCTTTCATTCTCTCTCGCTCGCTCCACTCATCCGTCCTCACAGTGAGCAGAGGCAACAGAAGCAGCACATTTCACAGGATTTCAGAAGGCCATCCCCAGTCACATGTGAGAGCGACTCGATTCATTGGAGAATCTGGGCCAAATCTACCCAGAGAATTACATGCATGGCCTCTCCTCCAGCACTACTGACAGGCCGGAAGAGAAAAAGGAGAGAAAGAGAGAGTGCGAGAGGGAGAGCAATATGCAAAGTTCTCTTCTCTGTGGAGCGGTAGATAAGTGAGGCTGACTGTCAGAGGCTACCAGAAGTTGTTTTTGACTAGACTACCAGGCAACAGCTCTATCGTGAGACAAGATAGTATCTCGCTAACAAATCCAGAGCCTCCAACAACATGTGTAATCTCTTCCGAGACTCATTCAAACTGGCTCGTGGATAGTTGAAGAAAAGTGCTACCCTCGCTGTCGTCAAAGGCAGGGATACTGAAATGAGGGTGAAAAGACAAATAACGCAGCATTCAGCCAGGCACAAGCCAGCGTTTTTAGCAATCTGCTTGAGGAAACGTGGCTTGAAACAAAACAACTTGATCTGGGGGAGTGTGAGGCGGCCAAGGCAGCTTCCCAGATGAACACACTGTCGAAGAAAGGCGTGGCTAAGTAAGCATTCCCAAGCCCTTCCATAAACAGCTCAGGCTGTAACTAATGAGGGGTAGAGTCAAGGGACCCTCCTCGTTATGTTACAACAGGGGCTCGGAATCAGAAGAGAGGGCCCCACAATGTATGCCTTTGTCCAGTGTTGATCTGCCAGCTACCCCCCTATGGACATACATGGAGCATGTGCCTGAGAGAGGAGAAATCAATTGGCTCTGACACCGTCTTGTTTACAAGCTGATCGCCCATGGTGATCAATCACCCAAGCTACTATTACAACTTTCAGTTTATCAACATGTAATGCGGTTGTCAAATTATACTTGGCAATCTGGGCCACAACAGCCTCTGCGATGAAACACAACAGCTATTGATCAATTTTTTCTGACATTACAGGATTCCCCACTGAGGTTACAGTAGCTTTGAGCGCTTAAGTTTCTCCCAAGAATGTATGCCTCCACTGATCACATTTTGGATCTCACACGCCAGTCACCTGACTGGCCTGACGCTGTTTTTGACTTGGGGTTCACTCCCAGCGCACGTAACTCACAATTCCTCTTTACATCCTCATAGTGTTCAATAATTGAACAATTCTTAATAAAGCTACTTTTAGGCCCTAATTAAGGTAATAAATGAAAGTTCACGTGTTACTTGGTTTAAATACATCAGAAAGACTAGGTAGTCATGAGTCATATATATATTTTATTAGACAATTCAAAGCAAGATCCTCATTCGCATAAATGGCCAGCTATAGTTATGCGACTCAAAACTCCTTTGGGTAGAACAGAGTTGGCACAACTTGTTTGTTTTCTCTCACAATTTACCACAAGTGGACTCCAATCAAGTTGTAGAAACATCTCAAGAATGATCAATGGAAACAGGGTGCACCTGAGCTTTCGAGTCTAATAGCAAAGGGTCTGAATACTTATGCAAATAAGGTATTTGTTTTTTCTTTTTAATAAAAGTGCAACAAATTCTAAAAACCGGTTTGCACTTTGTCATAATGGGGTATTGTGTGTAGATTGTTGAGGATTTTTTATTTTATTTAATCCATTTAGAATAAGCCTGTAACGTAACAAAATGTGGAAAAAGTCAAGGGGTCTGAATACTTTACAAAGGCACTGTATATTTAGTATATGACTCTGGCCTCTCACCTCCACAAGCCTCCAGAACACTCACATAATATTTCATACTCTTTGTTCTTATTTCCTTACTTGCTGCTTCAAATTTCAAGGAGTGTGTAGCATCAGTGCCATATGATTTTTGGAGGCCTATTTTCAGAACATGTCACGTGAAAGTGTGTGTGTGTGTGGGCTGTGTTGAATGAGTCTACTGAGGGCCTGCAGGAGACCCGTTGTTTTAACTGGTAATCTGACCCTGTTTAGGCGGGGACCCATGTGTTTACTTTTCACATGTATTCTCCAGCTTGCCTCGTCCTGCTGCTAACTAAACAGAATCTGGGAGGGGCGACCGTAGGCCTGCCAACACGCCTAATGGGGATGGAAATATCCAGGCCTTTTGTTGGCAGCCTTCAGCTCTTAGCGTTGAGCTAACCCGGGCTTTAAACAGCCGGTTCTGGTGACCGTCCAGGCCTACAACCAGGTTTGGCTCTCTCTCAACAACGCATTACCATTGGAAAGGTTATCAGATAAAGTCTTAGTTAAAGATGAGTGGTATCCAGATTTTCATACCGACCTTGTGCCCTACAAGGATATTCGGTAATACCGGCATTGAACACAAGGGCCGCTGTTTTCAAAACACACTGAGGATATGTCATTCGAAGGTTATCAATGCTAACAAGTACATGTAAAATCCCATAGACAATGCTAACTAAATGATAACGAGCGTATTGCAAACTAAACTATACAAGTGTACAAGTACCTGAAAAATGCTACTCACAGTTTGCTGCATGCACACAACAAACAGACAGCAAGGCTCTTGATCCAGTAGGGGATTCTCTGCTGTTACCAAGCAAAGCTTGATTTTGGAAGAAGCTAACCACTTAACTAGATAGCTAACTAGCTATTAAATGCACAACTGGAGAGCATTTAGCACGTATTAGACAGTTAACTTAATAGTTATAAGATATCTAGCTGGTAAATATTTAGTTGTGAATTCAGTACTGTAACTAGATCATCTGGCACGTACAACACAACAGTGAGTGACTCACAAGGCTCCGGTCTCTGGTCGTTGAGTGCTTGTAAACAAACATCACGTGACTGGGGACTGCCAGTAAGCTTCATAATGACAAATTATGTGACAGGTGAAATGTAGAATGCAATCTTCTTCATCTACTAACATATGTGACCCGTTTCAGGAAACTAGGCGTTTGTAGCGAGTCACTACTTCACAGGAGAGTCGTTTGAGCGTTAAAAAAAATAAAATAAATCTAAATAGTTTGTGGGGCAGAAATGCCTTCTCGAACATGTGAACTTTCATGTGCCTTAATAACAAACTTGTATGCCATATGTAAATACGAATAAAATTGTTAAATTACAAGCCTAGTTGATTAAGCCACAGAAAAAGTCCGCAACCTTCCCGCTAGCCATGACTGGCTGAGATAATGAGTGGGCTGGACATGGCGAGAGATGACCGGAGGGTTGCAAGTTCGAATCCCCGACCTGACAAGGTAAAAATCTGTCGTTCTGCCCCCTGAACAAGGCAGTTAACCCACTGTTCCCCGGGCGCCGAAGACGTGGATGTCGATTAAGGCAGCCCTCCGCACCTCTCTGATTCAGAGGGGTTGGGTTAAATGCGGAAGACACATTTCAGTTGAAGGCATTCGGTTGTACAACTGACTAATAATGGTGACTTTGACTTTGGACAAAAACCCTCCTGAGATGTGTGCAAACCTGGTGGCCAACTACAAGAAACGTCTGACCTCTGTGATTGCCAACAAGGGTTTTGCCACCAAGTACTAAGTCATGTTTTGCAGAGGGGTCAAATACTTATTTCCCTCATTAAAATGCTAATCAATTTATAACATTTTTCACATGCGTTTTTCTGGATTTTTTTGTTGTTATTCTGTCTCTCACTGTTCAAATAAACCTACCATTAAAATTATAGACTGATCATTTCTTTGTCAGTGGGCAAACGTACAAAATCAGCAGGGGATCAAATACTTTTTTCCCTCACTTTAATGAAATGGGTTGCAGTCGGACGTGAAGCATTGATCCATGTATACGGAAAAGAGTCTAGCTACAGTTTCAGATAAAAGTTTCTAACTTTGTCATAAAGTTGTTTTCATTGCAAGTTAAAGTTTACTATTAGCTAGCTAGCTGACATTAGATGGCTGGCTCGCTAGCTAACATTACGTTTATGATCTGTGTGTAGTAATGCTATCTCAGAATGCCATTTCGCATTGATAGTTATAGCTAGCTAACATTGAACCTATTTGCTTAACTTTAGCTAGCTATGACAATTGGTTTGTATTGCTAGTACTCTAAGAATTGGTATTATGGTTCCTTGCTTAGCTAGCTAACTAGCTAGCTCCATGTTTGAACAAAAGACTCCTTAAAGCTGACTGTTAGCTAGCTAGCTGACGTTAGATGGCTGGCTCGCTTGCTAACATTACGTTTATGATCTGTGTGTAGTAATGTTCTCAGAATGCCATTTCGCATTGCTAGTTGCTAACTTTAGCTAGCTATGACAATCGGTTTGTATTGTCAGTACTCTATGGATTAGGATTATGGTTAATTGTTTAGCTAGCATGTCTAAACAAAACACTCCACTTCGCCAGATGATTACATGACCCATCAAGTTAGCCAGGTCTCTACAAGGAATCGATGACAGCACTTGGTATGGAAAGCATAAATAACACATTTTGATAATTTAATTGGACCTCCAACATCATTGGCACTACTTTTATTAATCTCACATTATTTCTGTATTTTCCAGAGTTACGTGTAGTCTGGCTGTGTGTTATCATTATAACTTCCAGTTTCCAAGATTATGTTTCTGTATGCAGTGCTGCTGCTCTGCACATTTGTAGGTAAGTGAAATTTACCTGATAATGATGCATCAAAAAATTATAGTACATTTTACGTTACTTTTTCTTTTCATTAACTTATCTTAATGTTCTTTTGTTGTTTGCAGGTGCACTATCCTTCTGACCCTATGCAGCCAGGTCCCATCTACTTTTTAACTCCTCACAACTGCAGTGGCCAAAACAAGAACAAGTTTGTGCTCTGGTATTATGCCTGGCGGAAGGACAGCACTGTGACAGGGGTCAACATCCCTCAGCTGGTTGGACTGGAGGATGGTACGGTGCTGGTGGAAAGCTATGGCTGGCAACAACACCTGACTCTGTACTTCAGGCCGCTGCCACAGATCAGGCAGTACCAGCACTTCAGGTAAAAAAATATCTAAACTTGGGAGGTGAAATGATGTTGTGCAGGGTTGTAATTAGTGGTCGACCGATTAATCGGCTTGGCCGATTAATTAAGGCCAATTTCAAGTTTTCATAACAATCGGTAATCTGCATTTTTGAACGCCGATTACATTGCATTCCACGAGGAAACTGTGCAGCAGGCTGACCACCTGTTACGCAAGTGCAGCAAGGAGCCAAGGTAAGTTGCTAGCTAGCATTAAAGTTATCTTATAAAAAACTATCAATCTTAACATAATCACTAGTTAACTACACATGGTTGATGATATTACTAGTTTAACTGGCTTGTCCTGCTTTGCCATATAATCAATGCGGTGCCTGTTCATTTATCACGGTGGGGATGGCCTACAGCCTACTTCGCCAATAGGTGATGATTTAACAAAAGCGCATTCGCATCAGGGTATATGCAGCAGTTTGGGCCGCCTGGCTCGTTGCGAACTGTGTGAAGACCATTTCTTCCTAACAAAGGCTGTAATTAATTTGCCAGAATTGTACATAATTATGACATAACATTGAAGGTTGTGCAATGTAACAGCAATATTTAGACTTAGGGTTGCCACCCGTTCGATAAAATACGTAACGGTTCCGTATTTCCCTGAAAGATTAAACATTGTGTTTTCGAAATGATAGTTTCCGGATTTTACCATATTAATGACCTAAGGCTCGTATCTGTGTGTTTATTATATTATAATTAAGTCTATGATTTGATAAAGCAGTCTGACTGAGCGGTGGTAGGCAGCAGCAGGCTCATAAGCATTCATTCAAATTGCACTTTCCTGCGTTTGCCAGCAGCTCTTCAATGCTTGAAGCACAGCGCTGTTTATGACTTCAAGCCTATCAACTCCCGAGATTAGGCTGGCAATACTATAGTGCCCAGAAGAACATCCAATAGTCAAAGGTATATGAAATACAAATGGCATAGAGAGAAATAGTCCTGTAATTCCTATAATAACTACAACCTAAAACTTCTTAACTGGGAATATTGAAGACTCATGTTAAAAGAAACCACCATCTTTCATATGTTCTCATGTTCTGAGCAAGGAACTTAAACGTTAGCTTTTTTACATGGCACATATTGCACTTTTACTTTCTTCTCCAACACTGTGTTTTTGCATTATATAAACCAAATTGAACAGGTTTCATTATTTATTTGAGACTAAATTGATTTTATTTATGTATTATATTAAGTTAAAATAAAAGTGTTAATTCAGTATTGTTGTAATTGGCATTATTACATATATATATATATATATATATATATATAAAATCGGGCCGATTAATCGGTATAGGCTTTTTTTGGTCCTCGAATAATCGGTATCGATATCGGCGTTGAAAAAGCATAATCGGTCGACCTCTACTCTCAACCATACAATTTTTTTATTCCTCATCAATCCAAGGGGATTTAACAGTTTTTACAGTCATTTTCTTAATGAGTGCGTGCTTATTAGTAACTGGAATAAGCAATTTCATAAATGTCAAGTGCAGCGTCTGGTTGCTCCTCTTTACGGCAGGGTAAATGCAGCAGAGGTAACTCTGGGTCTTCCTTTCCTGTGGTGATCCTCATGAGAGACAGTTTCATCATAGAGCTTGATGGTGTCTGCGACTGCACTTTCAAGATTCTTGAAATTCTTGTAATTTTCCGGATTGACTGACCTTCATGTCTTAAAGTAATGATGGCCTGTTGTTTCTCTTTGCTTATTTAAGCGTTTCTTGCCATAATATGGACTTGGTCTTTTACCATATGGCTATCTTCTGTATACCACCCTTATCTTGTCACAACACAACTGATTGGCTCAAACACATTTAGAAGGAATGAAATTCCACAAATTAACGTTTAATTGAAATGCATTCCAGATGACTACCTCATGAAGCTGGTAGAGAGAATGCCAAGAGTGTGCAAAGCTGTCATCAAGGCAAAGGGTGGCTAACTGAAGAATCTCAAATATAAAATATATTTTGATTTGTTTAACACTTTTTTGGTTCCTACATGATTCCATATGTGTTATTTCATAGTTCTGTCATCTTCAGTATTATTATACAATGTAGAAAATAGTTACAAATAAAGAAAAACCCTTGAATGAGTAGGTGTTCTTAAACTTTTGACCGATAGTTTATATAAAAATAGGGTCTCCATTTGTTGTTGTAATGCATTCGATTTTCAGCAGAACTGATGCCTAACCTCCATAACATTTCATGACTTTGGAACATCTAGAACTTTGGTTGATCATTGACCTTGTCCATGGTCCTTGACTACAGCACAGGTTAACGACACTTAGATGACCATTCACACTTCTTTATATTACACTCATTTTTTTTGTCATTTCAGCATATGACTATACTGACATCCGCAGTTCATCTTTGAAAGATTTGATGTGAAGTCATACTCTTTAAAGGGGCCATTGGGTTTGCACTGTATAGGCTTTCCCTCTACTTCCATCCAGATGGTAGCCAGCTACTAATTTGAAGTAGACTCCAAAAGAGAGCTGTTCAGTGACCATCCCAGTGTTGGAGCCATAATGACTCATTCACCACGATGATAGGATACACAAGACGTGCATGAAATAATTCCCCCCAGGCTGAAAATGTCCAAAGAAAACCATGACTTAAGCCCAAATATTGCTTCAAATCTTCAACATCTCCACTTCAAGAGAATTGAGTAAAGCTGTGTTTTAAACATAAGCCCAGAGCAGCGTCAGCAAAATAAAATGTGAGAGGTGAAATTACTTCAGGAAACTCTCAATTATGGATTCTAATTGCACGGAGAGGGGATTTTGCTGCAGTTTTTTTACCCAAAATGTTTAGTTTGTAATTGCTGGCAGGGGTGCAGTCCAAAGGAAGTGTGCTTTGCAAATGACCTCTGATCAGACGAGGCTGCTGATAATAGTAACGTTTACCTAAAATGGCATGACATCTTCAGGAGTTTCATGCAGTTAAGTATAATAGCCACCAGCCAAGGATATGAGGAGTTTAAACAAGGCGTACAAAACCTAATCAAAACACGACAATCAAAGTACAGGATATAGGCTACTATATAAGCAGAAAGGTCCCCCAACAGAATACAAATGATGAAGCCTAAAACTTTTACAAGTGCAATTCAGAAACGTGACATTACACAATTCAGAAAGTGGAGAAGGTCAAAGGCTAAACCACAAAACATGTTAAGGACTACACAGGGGCCAGATCTTATCCTTCCTCAGACTGTCGGCCTACTGTAAACCAGAATGTCAGAACTACTGCCACATCGGCAAATGAATTGCGACCCAGTGGGTAGGAAACAACCATTGGCCACAAACCAGCTTCTTTGTTTCCAAAGGAAACGTCTATCCTTCCAAAACCACAATAGTCAGGTTCTACTGTCATTAGCCTTTCAAAATAATGTCTGTGAGTATAACAGAACTGATATGGCAAAAACCAGAGCAAAATCCATCCGGGATGTCTGAATCAGTCATGTCACACTGTTTTCAATTGGCATGCTATTCAATGCTGGGTATTTTAGCTCCCAAATTGCAGTTCCTATGGCTTCCACTAGATGTCAACAGTCTTTAGAAAAAGGTTGGAACGTTCAATCATGAAAATCAAGGGAGTAAGACCACTAGTTCCTGGGTTCACGTCAAGTGTACTGTTTTGGATTCTGCGCGTAACAGGGAATGCGTGCTTAGTTCTTTTTCTCTTCTATTCAGCAGGTTATATTCCATCTGAAATATTATAGTGTATATTCATTTTAGGGTATCTGAGTATTGATTACAAATGCTGTTTGACTTTTTTCGGCAAACTTTATGGGTACTTTTGGGATATCGTTTGTCTGCATGGATGAAAGCCTTTGGGCAGGTGGATTACTGAACAAAACGCGCCAACCAAACGGAGCTATATGGATATAAAGTGGAACTTTATCGAACAAAAGGACCTTTTATTGTGTTACCTGGACGCTTTGATATGCCACCAGAGGAAGATCATCAAAGGTAAGTGTCACCGGGACCGGTATCTCTCGGGAGACCCAAAGAGATACCACACAACCCAGTCCCGCACTGATCCCAAAAGATCCCCTGAAATACAACCCAAAACACAACCAAGGGTTAATCTCCGTCGACAATCAGCAACGGAGATTAACCCTTAGGATAAATCAAACAAGGGAAGGGGTGGACGGAAACACCCAATAACAAAAACCAATCACCCTGTGAGCACACCTATTTGTCCAGTCTTCATTTTGTTGTTTTTGTACGTTTCACATTGATAAAAAATATGTGGAACGCTATGCATGTTGCGCCTTGGTCCGATTATTTGGAAGATCATGACAGAATAACCCACCCCCAAAGGTGCGGACTCTGACCGCAACCAAAAGTCAATGGGGGGGTTCGAGTGGGCCTTCGGTGTCGGTGGCGGCTCCGTTGCGGGCCGTACAGGCCCGAGAAGACGCACTGGAGGCCCGGTGCATGGAGCCGGAACAGGATTCACCGGACTGGATAGGCGAACTGGACGCCTGGTGCGAGGAACCGGCACAGGTCCCACCAGACTGGTCTCCCACACCTCTGGGCGAGTGCGGGGAGCTGGTACTGGACGTACTGGGCTGGAGAGGCGCACTGCGGATCTGGTACGTGGAACCGGCGTAGGTCTCACCGGACTGGTCTCACGCACCTCTGGGCGAGTGCGGGGAGCCTGTACTGGATGCACCGGGCTGGAGAGGCGCACTGCAGGTCTGGTGCGTGGAGCCGGCGTAGGTCCCACTGGACTGGTCTCACGCACCTCTGGGCGAGTGCGGGGAGCTGGCACAGGACGTACCGGGCTGGAGCGACACCCTGGAGGCCTGGTGCGTGGAGCCGGAACAGGACGTACATTTTCTTACAACCGATCAAATTGATGTCATTTGGAAATTTTGTACAACATTTTTTTTTCCTGTTTTTTTTCTCCCCGGTCACTAAACTTCTTTGCTCAGAGAAAAAAGCAGAGATGACAGAAAGCTATTTCAGCCACACCCATTGCTGACAGGTGTATAAAATCAAGCACACAGACATGCAATCTCCATAGACAAACATTGGCAGTAGAATGGCCCATACTGAAGAGCTTAGTGACTTTCAATGTGGCACCGTCATAGGATGCCACCTTTCCAACAAGTCAGTTCGTCAAATGTCTGCCCTGCTAGAGCTGCCTCGGTCAACTGTAAGTGCTCTTACTGTGAAGTGGAAACGTCTAGGAGCAACAACGGCTCAGCCACGAAGTGGTTGGCCACACAAGCTCACAGAATGGGACCGCGTAGTGTTGAAGGAAGTAGCGGGTAAATGTGTCTGTCCTCAGTTGCAAACTGCCTTTTGAAGCAACGCCAACACAAGAACTGTTTGTCGGGAGCTTCATGAAAAAGATTTCCATAGCCGAGAAGCCGCACACAAGCCTCTTGGTGGTTGCCCACCAAGATTTACATGCTAAAATTGCCACTGGTAGAGATGGAGATACAACTTTGAGTGTTTTTTGCAGCTCATTACAGTTGCTAGCTGCAGCAAACTGAAAAGAGGAGCGACCCAGGGATGTGTGCTTTGAGGACCTTTAACATAATGTGACTGGCAGAACAGATGTTGTATGTGGGTTGCAGGGTTGCAGTAGGTATCTCAGACAGGGGGAAGAAAGGCTAAAAGGGTTTTATAAATAAGCATCAACCAGTGGGTCATGCGTCGTGTATCTAGAGATGGCCAGTTTACAGAGGAGTATAGAGCGCAGTGATATGTCCTATAAGGAGCATTGCTGGCAAATCTGATGGCCGAATGGTGAAGAACACCTAGCCGTTTGAGAGCACCCTTACCTGCCGATCTTTAAATTACTTCGTAATCTAGCATGGGTTGGATGGTCATCTGAATCAGGGTTAGTTTGGCAGCTGGGGTGAAAGAGGAGCGACTACAATAGAAAAAAACGAGTCTAGATTTAACCTTAGCCTGCAGATTGTACACTGTGCTTCTCTAAGCACATATCCAATCTAGCCATACTCCCAAGTACTTGTATGAGGTGACTACCTCACACCGGGGGGGGGGACACATTCTTCAAACCGAACCACATGACCTTTGTTTTGGTGTTCAGAACAAGGTTAAGGGTAGCGAAACCTTGTTGGACACTAAGAAAGCTTAGTTGTAGAGCATTTAACACAAAATCAGGGGAGGGGCCAGATGAGTATCATCTGCATATAAATGGATGAGCAAGCATAGCTATGTTGTTGATGTAAATTGAGAGGCCTAGGATCAAGCATTGGGTTACTCCCTTGGTGACAAGCAGTGGCTGAGACAGCAGATGCTCTGACTTTACACATTGCACTCTTTGAGAAAGGAACAGTGATTCGGAAATATTCAGACCCATTAACCTTTTCCACATTTTGTTACGTTACAGCCTTATTCTAAAATGTATTTACAAAACAAAATCCCCCACAATACCACATAATGACAAAGCAAAAACAGGTTTTTATACATTTTTGCAAATGTATAAGAAAAAAACTTTACAAGTATTCAGACCCTTTACTCAGTACTTGTTGAAGCACCTTCGACAGCGATTACAGCATTGAGTCTTCTTGGGTATTATGCTTCGAGCTTGGCACACCTGTATTTGGGAAGTTTTTCCCATTCTTCTCTGCAGATCCTCTCAAGCCCTGTCAGGTTTTACGGGGAGCGTCGCTGCACAGCTATTTTCAGGTCACTCCAGAGATGTTCGATCGGGTTCAAGTCCGGGCTCTGGCTGGGCCAATCAAGGACATTCAGAAACTTGTCCCGAAGCCACTCTTGCTGTGTGCTCAGAGTCATTGTCCTGTTGGAAGGTGAACCTTTGCCCCAGTCAGAGGTCCTGAGCACACTGGAGTAAGTTTTCATCAAGGATCTCTCTGTACTTTGCTCCGTTCAGTTTTCCCTCAATCCTTACTAGTCTCAGCACAGCATGATGATGCCACCACCATGTTTCACCATAGGGATGGTTGTCATGTGCCTTTTACTGAGGAGTGGCTTCCGTCTGGCCAATCTACCATAAAGGCCTGATTGGTGGAGTGCTACAGAGATGGTTGTCCTTCTGGAAGGTTCTCCCATCTCCACAGAGGAACTCTGGAGCTCTGTCAGAGTGACCGTCAGGTTCTTGGTCACCTCCTTAACCAAGGCACTTCTCCGCCGATTGCTCAGTTTGTGTGTGGTGTTAATGCCAGCATCTGTTTGTGGTGGTAAATAGACGGATACGAAAAATATAGATTAAAACCCTCGAGACGTCCTTAATATTAGACATCGCGCACCAGCTGTTATTGACAAATTGACACACACTCCCACCCCTCGTTTTACCAGACGTAACTGTTCTGTCCTTCCGATGCACGGCAAAACCCAGCCAACTAAATTGTATCTGTGTCGTCATTCAGCCACGACTCTGTGAAACATAAGAGTTTTTGATGGCCGGTGGTAGGATAGCCTCGAGCGGAGATCATTCAGTTGATTTTCCAGTGATTGCACGTTGGCCAAAAGAATGGATGGTAGAGGCGGGTTACCCACTCGCCGACAAATTCTCACAAGGCACCCGATCTCCACCCCCAACCACACACCAGCCTTCCTTGAAAGCATGCAACATGTCCAGCGAGAGCATTTCAATTGGATGTGGAAGCCTAAAGGCATTAACCTGAAGCCACAAGACAAGGACAAAGTGGTACGCTTACGTGACATCTGAGTATTAGCCTACTTACAACTAATATGGGAACTATTTAAAACGTCTGACAAACCCATGATTATGGTTGTGTCTACACTTGAAACTTACATGCGAGTTCTGCTACCAGAATATGAAGATCGCATTGAAAAGAAGGGTGGTCAGGGATGCATTGTGTGCGAATTTCTCCTCAGTCTGGACGCAATCAGGCTACCGAAAGCGCATACAATGGGATACGTCGTCAGCACTCCTCCTACAAATCTCCAGAAACTTGTGTTTTGGACCGAGAGGCACCTTTTCAGTATAACATTGGAGGAAATACGTTCCTAGCATTTGTGAGGAACGTGTGTTTGCTGGCCTCAAATGCTAGCTAATATTTAGAAAAACTATATTTTGTTTGGCTAGAGTAATGCTAACCTGTTTGCAATCCCTTTAGCATTGCTTGCTGGCTAACTACAGGGGTTAGCTGGCTAGTTCGCAACAGTAGTTTGCAGTAGCTATCAGTTGTTGTCGTCTATCATATTTAGCACCGTTTGTAGAATGCATACTGACATTTGAATATAGCGTGGGAAAAGGGAAACCGGACACACTGTGGACACATTTAAATGTCGATGTAGACGCATGACGCGTTTGGAATTCCATGATCAGAACTCTATGATCAGAATACTAAAGCTGCATGAACTGTCAAGTCTAGACACAGCCTATGGTTCTGTAATAGTAAAGTGTAATCAAATATCTGATATGGATTGTGTTTACTTGTATGCTTTCTCTATTGTAAGTCCCTGCAAAGGTGATGCCTCACTGAAAATGAATATGCAAATTATGAGACAGGCTAAGGACATAATAAAATCGTAAACATGATACATTTGCCACGGCCGAACAGCCACACAAAATCTTTTTGAGTTTTGATAGTAGTGCCAGTCTTCAGCTGACTAATCACATGCCTTCACGGTGCAAATTTAGCCACAAACGATGGGAACCACTTCATCTGAACAGTTAGTTCAACCTAACGTTTGTAAATAGGCACTACTGAACAATCAGGCAGACAGTGGCTAGATTTCCATTCAAATATGCACATTTTCCCACCAGTGGTGCGTTTCCACCAAATGGATTTGTTGCAGATAAAATCAGTGCTTGATGACCTAATGCACACAAAAACTACTTTTTCGCTTAAGATTTCATGTACCGAATAAAAATCTCAAGTTCAATGCGTTTCCATCCCATTTTCAACACTACCGACAGTTTGTAACAAGCCAACAACAGCTTGCAAATACAGTTTGGATAGGCTGTGCGGGTAGGCTAGTCTACATGATGAGATTATAATGGTTAAGACAAATAATATTTTTACAGTGCCTTCAGAAAGTATTCACACCCCTTGACTTTTCCACATTGTTGAGTTAGACAGAATTTTTTTTAACGTTTTTAAAGACTAAATTTAGATTTTGCGTCACTGGCCTACATACAATACCCCATAACGTCAAAGTGGAATTATGTTTTTAGAAATCTTTCCAAATTAATAAAAAATTAAAATCTGAACTGTATTGAGTCAATTAGTACTCAACCCCTTTGTTAGGGCAAGCCTAAATAAGTAAAAATGTGCTTCACAAGTCACGTAAGTTTCATGGACTGTATGCAATAATAGTGTTTAACAATTCTTAAGTGACTACCTCATCTCTGTACCTCACACATACAGATAATTGTAAGGCCCCTCAGTCGAGCAGTGAATTTCAACCACAGATTCAACCACAACCAGGAGGTTTTCCAATGCCTCAGAAAGAAGGGCACCTAACGGTAGATGGAAAAAAAGCAGACATTGAATATCCCTTTGAGCATGGTGATGTTATTAATTACACTTTGGATGGGTGTATCAATACACCAAGTCACTACAAAGATACGGGTGTCGTTGCTAACTCAGTTGCCAGAGAGGGAAGGAAACCGCTCAGGGATTTCACCATGACACCAATGGTGACTTTAATTAAAACAGTTACAGAGTTGAATGGCTGTGATGGGAGAAAACTGAGAATGGATCAACAACACTGTAGTTACTCCACAATACTAACATAAATTACAGAATGAAAAGAAGGAAGCCTGTGCAGAATAAAAATATTTCAAAACATGCATCCTGTTAGCAATAAGGCACTAAAGTAAAACTGAATAAAATGTGGAAAATAAATTAACTTTATGTCCTCAATACAAAGCGTTATGTTTGGGTCAAATCAAACACAACATATCACTGAGTACCACTCTTTATATTTTCAAGCATGGTGATGGCTGCATCATGTTATGGGTATGGTCGTCATCGACAAGGACTAGGGTGTTTTTTTAGGATAAAAATAAACGTAATAGAGCTAAGCACAGGCAAATACATAATAGGAAAACTTAGTTCATTCTGCTTTCCAAATTCACCTTTCAGCAAGACAATAACCTAAAACACAAGGCCAAATATACACTGGAGTTGCTTACCAAGACGACATTGAATGTTCTTGAATGGCCTAGTTAAATGTTTTACTTAAATCGGTTTGAAAATCTATGGCAAAACCTGAAAATGGCTGTCTAGCAAATGATCAACAACCAACTTGACAGAGCTTGAAGAATTTATAAAAGAATAATGTGCAAATATTGTACAATCCAGGTGTGCAAAGCTCTTAAGAGACTTAGCCAGAAAGACTCACAGCTGTAATCACTGCCAAAGGTGATTCTAACGTGTATTGACTCAGGGGTGTGAATACTTAAGTAAATGAGACATTTTTGTATTTCATTTTCAATCAATTTGCTAAAATCTAAAAAAATATGTTTTCACTTTGTCATTATTGTGTGTAGCAATGGGTGAGAAATGTAATCCATTTTGAAATCAGGCTGTAATACAACAAAATGTAGAATAAGTCAAGGGTATGAATATTTTCTGAAGGCACTGTATTTGTCAAATGGCAGTCAAGCATCGATCGATCATCATATCACCAGAATAAGACTCACGATATGTATTGGAAAGGAGCATCAAGCTCATCACAATGAACTTTCACCACCCTTTGAAGTTCATCGTAACTTATTTCATTTGTTGCCTAATAAATTGCATGGTTCCCAAGTTGTAGTGGGAGGATCACACACCATATCATCGGGTGACTCCAAATTTACTTTGATATGATGGTAATTATGTCAATATTTCCACATAAAGGCGTTTCCACCACCATTTTACAGACAAAAAGATCCCACCTTGTCAAACAAACAAATTATCTGTCAGCATTAATAAAATTGTACCGAAACTTCCTGTTTCCATCACAGCTGGGGTTTTTTTATACAGCACGACTTTACTTGCATAAAAACTGTGCATGGAAACGTGGTTAGTAAAATGACCAACATTCGTGTATGCTGCTTACAATTATGACTGCTGTTCTGTTAACTTGTAATAATACAGAAAGGTCTAAATGTTCTGTATATTTCATTGTGTTGTTTCTAAAGGATCAGCGGAGAGAGGACTAAAGTTCAACCTGGAAACGATTGTGTTAGAAAAGGTTTGGGACTGAGGTCCAATAGTGGGTCTCGGCGAATGGGGTTCAGTTTGTTGGAATTCTACATTTGTGCGGTGAGGGGATACTGATCTTTTGCCTTGACCCATTATCCCGGACAAGAAACACCACAATGGAATCCAGCTCTCTTTCCATCCATTTCTTTAGCTTTCAACATCCTATTCATCTTTTATTATATGCACAGTTCCAAAAGCCAACGTCTCATGTTGCAACAAATTGTCGTCTCACAATCTTTCTTTTCTAAAAAGCTGTCATTCATCCAGGGCGACTAGTCTTTCCCATGTGATTATGTTCACTGATCTATGCACTATATATCACTCATTAACCGAGGCTCTTCAATCTGTAAAGATACACAGAATCTTAGTTTTCAGTAAGCCTAAGCACCTGCATGCCCTGTAAATTAACCTTGAACCATAACTGTCACTAAGATGTTGATTGTTAAACACTACTAATAAAAATAAACATCTAGAAATTGACACATTTTTTTATGACAACCATTACAAAACAAGGAGTAAATTAGTAACATTATTATGACAGGTCACATTGTTTTTGAGAGATATATTGTAGTGTGTGTACATTTATTTGAATGCTAGAACATTGCATAGCAAAGGATCAACGGTAGAATTGGAATACCAGTTTGAAGCACGTGAACTACTATACATCTGAGTTTGTCATACATAAATTATTTCAATCCAAAATGTTAAGAAATAAAACAATTCTTTTTAAATATTGTTTGCTTTTTCCTTACGTTTTTCTCAGTGTAATGTTATGACATTTAAATATCTTACTCCCAGACAACCAATTGCTAGTGCAACCTAGTGCTGCTATGGCACATCTGTAAATAGGCAGTGAAAAGCATCACTTTTGCCTCTAGTTTACACAAAAAGTTCTACTGGATTAGAGATGGAGCATTTCAGACCTTAAATTCTCTGGTCTTGGAATTGGGATATGCGTTTGAATAGTTTTGAGATATGCGTTTGAATAGTTATAATATATAAATAGCCTACATAAGAAGCATAATCATTATTAATGAATCATTTATAAACCAATAAAAGATTTACTGTCATGCTTTACAGTAAAGACCCACTTGAATTGAATAAATCGAAGTTTTAAGATGAGGAAATCTCACAAATCAATATAAAATTGTGCAACAAATTACAAAGTATTAATAATCATACAAAATCCATGCACGACAGCCAATCTTATAAACCTTACCTATTTTGTGTAGCGCTCACTTCTATTGAAGTTCGGGTAGTACCATTATCGGGACTGAGATGGTCGCTGCTGTTTTTTAAATAAGTTTTCAACAATTCCTGAGCGTCTGTAGACAAACTATTACTTGTTTTCTCCGAGACGGGGTGATCAGTTAGTGAGTTGCTCTGCTGAATGTAGTGAGTTTGCTCTAATAAAGTAGCCTGGACTGCACCAGGCGAGGATATAGACAAGTGCAGCTGCACTGATATCGGAGCCGTCCCGGTCTCGGGAGACAGGAGCAGCGACTCAGGCTTATCCAGATCCACACTTCGAACTTTCCGTAGCTCTTTACGTCTCCATTGCGAATTTTCCCCGGTACTACTCTTCGTCTTACCGGGACAGCTTGGAAGACCAGGAGTGCTTGAGTTTCCCTGAGGACCACTTTCAACGTTTGTGCCGTTATTCGACTCATATAATCCCGACGACGAGGTCCGGCTCCCCGCCGTCGCCATCTTCTGTCCCGGAGTTGATCACTTGTTAGGTTCTATGGAAGAGGGGGAGTAGGAAATTGGGGGAGCGTCGGGAGGGAGGAGCGATAGAACAGGGACATTTAGCCTACATACCGTAAAATGCGCATAAATTGGCGTATTTTGCGTAACTTTAGGCAATGGCTGAATCTCATCTAAAATGTTAGATCAACTTTCAAAGGTTGACAATTAATGATAAGTGACTCCTGTTTAATTTAAGGCTGTCAGCATGTGATACGACTTCAAAAGGCTTAAAACAATGACTGAGAATAATGTTGTAGATTTATTTTAAAACTGCAAAGAAAGTTAAACAATAAATAAGCATAATGCCTGGTTATTCTTTAAAAGTGCCTCCCTCACCATCTTAAATAAGCATGCCTGTTATAGAAATGATGTGCTCAATGTTCACAAACTGAACTTCAATTAAACAACTCTGTAACCCAGAATTTGTAAGATACTGGTTGAAATAAGACAGACAGGAGCCCAGTCTACAATGGTCAAATGTAAAAGTGTTTATTCACGCGAGAGCTCTGATTTACAAAAGGTGTACACAGTCTTTTATATTATACAAGTTGGAAATACAAAAGATACATATGCCCCACCCTCTCTAGGAAATAGTGTTTTTCCCACAGTACCCATTCATTCCTTATCACAATCTTTGCAACATAAGTCAACCTTGGACAGCTCCTAACTGTCCCTCCCGAGGGTTCCTGGTCTTCGGAAGGGTGTATACAGACTAATCTTGATTCTTACGAAACAAGAGTGTCTGAAGAAGAGTGTTCAGCATGGTAGGACAAGGTGAGAGATGTGTTATAAGTAAAGATCTGTGTGTGTGTGTGTAGTTAACCTGATGGTAAACAGAATATTGGGATAGAGATAACGTATGTAAAAGTCTTACCTTATAAGAATCTATTAAGTACAAACATTTAGTCATTAAAACATCCATAACAATGCCCCATTCAAGACATTTAGAACCAGGAACAGATATAGTCCTTGGTTCTCTCCAGACCTGACTGCCCTTGACCAGCACAAAAACATCCTGTGGCGTTCTGCATTAGCATCGAACAGCCCCCGTGATACGAAACTTTTCAGGGACGTTAGGAACCAATATACACAGGTAGTTAGGAAAGCCAAGGCTAGCTTTTTCATGCAGAAATTTGCTTCCTGTTACACAAACTCAAAAAAAGTTCTGGGACACTGTAAAGTCCATGGAGAATAAGAGCACCTCATCCCAGCTGCCCACTGCACTGAGGATAGGATACTCTGTCATTTCAATAAGCATTTTTCTACAGCTGGCCATGCTTTCCACCTGGCTACCCCGGTCAACAGCCTTGCACCCCCCACAGCAACTCGCCCAAGCCTCCCCCATTTCTCCTTCTCCCAAATCCAGTTAGCTGATGTTCTGAAAGAGCTGCAAACTCTGGACCCCTACAAATCAGCCGGGCTAGATAATCTGGACCCTTTCTTTCGAAATTGTAGCAACCCCTATTACTAGCCTGTTCAACCTCTCTATCGTGTCGTCTGAGATTCCCAAAGACTGGAAAGCAGCTGCGGTCATCCCCCTCTTCAAAGGGGGAGACACTCTTGACCCAAACTGCTACAGACCTATATCTATCCTACCCTGCCTTGCAAAGGTTTTCGAAAGCCAAGTTAACAAACAGATTACCGACCATTTCGAATACCTTCTCCGCTATGCAATCTGGTTTCAGAGCTGGTCATGGGTGCACCTCAGCCACACTCAAGGTCCTAAATGATATCATAACCGCCATCGATAAGAGACATTACTGTGCAGCCATATTCATTGACCTGGCCAAGGCTTTCGACTCTGTCAATCACCACATCCTTATCGGCAGACTCAACAGCCTTGGTTTCTCAAATGATTGCCACGCCTGGTTCACCAACTACTTCCCTGACAGAGTTCAGTGTGTCAAATCGGAGGGCATGTTGTCCGGGCCTCTGGCAGTCTCTATGGGGGTGCCACAGGGTTCAATCCTTGGGACGACTCTCTTCTCTGTATACATCAATGATGTCGCTCTTGCTGCTGGTAAGTCTCTGATCCACCATTCTGTATACTTCTGGCCCTTCTTTGGACACTGTTATAACTACCCTCCAGTCGAGCTTCAATGCCATACAACTCTCCTTCCGTGGCCTCCAACTGCTCTTACATGCTAGTAAAACTAAATCCATGCTCTTCAACCGATTGCTGCCCGCACCTGCCCGCCCGTCCAGCATCACTACTCTGGACGGTTCTGACTTAGATTACGTGGACAACTACAAATACCTAGGTGTCTGGTTAGACTCTAAACTCTCCTTCCAGACTCACATCAAACATCTCCAATCCAAAATTAAATCTAGAATTTTCTTCCTATTTCGCAACAAAGCATCCTTCACTCATGCTGCCAAACATACCCTCGTAAAACTGACCATCCTACCGATCCTCGACTTCGGCGATGTCATTTACAAAATAGCCTCCAATACTCTACTCAACAAATTGAATGCAGTCTATCACAGTGCCATCCGTTTTGTCACCAAAGCCCCATATACACTACCCACCACTGTGACCTCTACGCTCTCGTTGTCAAAGCGCTTGGTGTAGTAGGTGCAAAAGAGTTAGGCGCAGGACAGCAGAGATGAGCAACACAACGTAGTTTACTCATATAATTACAAAGTAGATAATATACCAAGCCCACCAAATAGGACTGACATAACTCAGGAATAATAACGCACAACAAACATGGGGAAAACAGAGGGTTAAATAATGAACATGTAATTGGGGAATTGAAACCAGGTGTGTATAAAACAAAGACAAAACAAATGGAAAATGAAAAGGCCGCCGGAGCGGGATGGAATGACAAAGCCCTGATCAACCATTACAGATGCAGTCTGCGCAAGGACGTCCGACGGGAGCTGGCCTGCAGGGACACCACCCTATCCTTCGACCAGCTGGTGGAAATGTCCATCAGGCTGGATACCCTGCTGGCCACCCGTGGACGTCCGGATCAGGGCCTGTTAGTTCCATCCCCCAACACCTCTGATCCAACACCTATGGAGGTAGGAGGGACTGCGCTTAGGGTGGCCGGAGGAGGGGCCACTCCCTGCACCTTATGTGGCTGCAGAGGGCACACTGCTGGTCGGTGCTGGGGGGGTACATCAGGGAGTCGAGGCAGCAGGCAGGGCACTATCGTGTCATCCCAGGTGAGTAGGCACCAGACTCGCCCAGAGCCCCCTGTTGCTCACATGTTTTTGTTTATAGATTTTCCTGAGTTTTCCCCACGTTCCCAGCATAAGGCGCTCATCGATTCAGGCACAGCTGGGAACTTTATTGACTGTTCGTTTGCCCGTAGTTTAGGGATCCCCATTGTGTCTGTAGATATGCCCTTCCCTGTGCATGCCTTAGATAGTCGACCATTAGGGTCAGGGCTGATTAGGGAGGTTACCGCTCCACTAAGTATGGTGACGCAGGGGGGTCATGAGGAGAAGATTAGTCTCTACCTCATTGATTCTCCTGTGTTTCCCGTGGTGCTGGGTCTACCCTGGTTGGCCTATCATGACCCCACTATTTCGTGGCAACAGAGGGCTCTAAAGGGATGGTCACGAAAGTGCTCGGGGAGGTGTGTAGGTGTTTCCATCGGTGCAACTACGGTGGAGAGTCCAGACCAGGTCTCCACCGTGGACATCCCCTCAGAATATGCAGATTTGACTCAATTACCACCCCATCGACGGGGGGATTGTGCGATAAATCTCCTGGTAGACGCAGCACTTCCCAGGAGTCACGTGTATCCTCTGTCACAGGAGGAGACAGCAGCTATGGAGACAAATGTTTCCGAATCTCTGGGACAGGGATACATTCGGCCCTCCACTTCACCTGCCTCCTCAAGTTTAATTTTTGTGAAGAAGAAGGATGGAGATCTGCGCCCGTGTATTGACTATCGAGGTATCAATCAGATCACTGTGAGGTACAGCTACCCACTGCGTCTTATAGCCAGTGCGATCGAGTCAATGCACGGGGCACGCTTCTTCACATAATTTGATCTCAGGAGCGCATACAATCTGGTGCGTATCTGGAAGACAGCATTTAGTACCACCTCAGGGCACTACGAGTACCTCGTCATGCCATACGGGTTGATGAATGCTCCATCAGTCTTCCAGGCATTTGTAGACAAGATTTTCCAGGACCTGCATGGGCAGGGTGTAGTGGTGTATATCGACGACATTCTGATATACTCCGCTACACGTGCAGAGCATGTGTCTCTGGTGCGCAAGGTGCTGGGTAGACTGTTGGAGCATGACCTGTACGTCAAGGCTGAGAAATGTCTGTTCTTCCAGCAGTCCGTCTCTTTCCTAGGGTACCGCATTTCCACGTCAGGTGTGGAGATGGAGAATGACCGCACGGTAAAGGAAGTGCAGCGGTTCTTAGGGTTTGCCAACTACTACCGGAGGTCTATCCGGGACTTTGGTCAGGTATCAGCTCCTATTACTTCACTGCTGAAGGGAGGGCCGGTGCGACTGCAGTGGTCAGCTGAGGCGGACAGGTCTTTTAGTCATCTGAAGGCTCTGTTTACCTCGGCTCCCGTGCTGGCTCATCCGGATCCCTCTTTGGCATTCATAGTTGAGGTGGACGCGTCCGAGGCTGGGATAGGAGCTGTGCTGTCTCAGCGCTCGGGTACGCCACCAAAACTCCGCCCCGTGCCTTCTTTTCAAAGAAGCTCAGGTCGGTGGAGCGAAACTATGATGTGGGGGACCGGGAGTTGTTGGCTGTCGTAAAGGCTCTGAAGGCGTGGAGACACTGGCTTGAGGGGGCTAAACACCCTTTTCTCATCTGGACTAACCACCGTAATCTGGAGTACATCCGGGCGGCGAGGAGATTGAACCCTCGCCAGGCAAGGTGGGCCATGTTTTTCACCCGTTTTGTTTTCACCCTTTCCTACAGACCAGATTCCCAGAACGCTAAGGCAGACGCACTGTCCCGGATGTATGACACAGAGGAGCGGGCCATGGATCCCACTCCCATACTTCCGGCCTCTTGCCTGGTGGCACCGGTGGTGTGGGAGCTGGACGCGGACATAGAGCAGGCGTTACGTACAGAGCCCACTCCCATTCAGTGTCCAGCTGGGCGTCTGTACATTCCGTCTGCTGTCCGCGACCGTCTGATCTATTGCGCCCACACGTCACCCTCCTCTGGCATCGGTCGGACAGTGCGCTGCCTTAGTGGGAAGTACTGGTGGTCCACCTTAGCTAAGGACGTGAGGGTTTATGTTTCCTCCTGCTCGGTGTGCGCCTAGGCACCTGCCCTGAGGGAAATTACAACCCCTACCCGTTCCACAACGGCCGTGGTCACACCTGTCGGTGGATTTCCCGACGGATCTTCCACCGTCACAGGGAAACACCACGATCCTGGTCGTTGTGGATCGGTTTTCCAAGTCCTGCCGCCTCCTTCCTTTGCCCGGTCTCCCTACGGCCCTACAGACTGCGGAGGCCCTGTTCACCCACGTCTTCCGGCACTACGGGGTGCCTGAGGACATAGTTTCTGATCGGGGTCCCCAGTTCACGTCCAGGGTTTGGAGGGCGTTTATGGAACGTCTGGGGGTCTCGGTCAGCCTTACCTCAGGTTTTCACCCCGAGAGTAACGGGCAGGTGGAAAGAGTCAACCGGGATGTGGGTAGGTTTCTGCGGTGCTATTGCCAGGACCGGCCGGGGGAGTTTCATCCCCTGGGCAGAGATGGCCCAGAAGTCACTCCGCCACTCCTCCACTAACCTCTCCCCCTTCCAGTGCATACTAGGGAACCAGCCAGTTCTGGCACCGTGGCATCAGAGCCAGATTGAGGCTCCTGCGGTGGAAGAATGGTTTAGGTGCTCGGAGGAGACCTGGGAGGCTGCCCATGTGCACCTACAACGAGCCGGGAGGCTGCAGAAGGCATGCGCCGACCGCCACCGCAGTGAGGCCCCGGTGTTCGCACCGGGGGACAGGGTCTGGCTCTCGACCCGAAACCTGCCCCTCCGCCTGCCCTGTCGGAAGCTGGCCCTTTAAAGTGTGTGTGGCCCTTTAAAGTCCTGAGGAGATTGAACGAGGTATGTTATAAGTTACAGCTCCCCCCAGATTACCGTATTAACCCCTTGTTCCATGTGTCTTTCCTCACTCCAGGAATCTGAAGTGCAGGAGGTTCCCCCGCCCCCTCTGGACATCGAGGGGGCCCCGGCGTATGCTGTCCGAGCCATCATGGACTCAATGCGCCGGGTGAGGGGCCTCCAGTACCTCGTGGAGTGGGAGGGGTATGGCCCAGAGGAGAGATGTTGGGTGCCAGTGGAGGACATCCTGGACCCGTCGTTGCTGCTGGAGTTTCACCGTCTCCACCTGGATCGCCCTGCGCCTCGTCCTCCGGGTCGTCCCCGAGGCCGGTGTCGGCGCGCGTCAAGGGGGGGGGGGGGGTACTGTCACGACTTCCACCGAAGTTGGTCCCTCTCGGGAGGGTTTTGGCAGTCGACGTCACCGGTCTTCTAGCAACCACCGATCCACTTTTCATTTTTACGTTTGTTTTGTCTTCATCACACACACCTGGTTTCCAACCACTTAATTACTTGTTCCTTATTTAACCCGCTGTTCCCCCCATGTCTTTGTGATTGATTGTTTGTTGTAACTCAATCTGTCTTTGTGGGCTCGTGACTTTACTGTTGTTATTTTGTATATTGAGTAAATTACGTTGATTACTCTATTCTGATGTCCTGCGCCTGACTCTCTACACAGCTACACACAGGACCGTTACACCCAGCTGTCAGAGCAGCTCACAGATCTCTGCACCTGTACATAGCCCATCTGTAAATAGCCCAGCCAACTACCTCATCCCCTACCGTATTTATTTATTTATTTATCTTGCTCCTTTGCACCCCAGTATTTCTACATTGCACGTTCATGTACTGCACATCTACCATTCCAGTGTTTAATTGCTATATTGTAATTACCTCGCCACCATGGCCTATTTATTGCCTTACCTTCCTTATCTTACCTCATTTGCATACATTGTATATAGATTTGTTTTTCTACTGTATTATAGACTGTGTTTGTTTACTCCATGTGTAACGCTGTGTTGTTGTACAGTGGGGAAAAAAAGTATTTAGTCAGCCACCAATTGTGCAAGTTCTCTCACTTAAAAAGATGAGAGAGGCCTGTAATTTTCATCATAGGTACACTTCAACTATGACAGACAAAATGAGGAAAAAAAATCCAGAAAATCACATTGTAGGATTTTTTATGAATTTATTTGCAAATTATGGTGGAAAATAAGTATTTGGTCACATACAAACAAGCAAGATTTCTGGCTCTCACAGACCTGTAACTTCTTCTTTAAGAGGCTCCTCTGTCCTCCACTCGTTACCTGTATTAATGGCACCTGTTAGAACTTGTTATCAGTATAAAAGACACCTGTCCACAACCTCAAACAGTCACACTCCAAACTCCACTATGGCCAAGACCAAAGAGCTGTCAAAGGACACCAGAAACAAAATTGTAGACCTGCACCAGGTTGGGAAGACTGAATCTGCAATAGGTAAGCAGCTTGGTTTGAAGAAATCAACTGTGGGAGCAATTATTAGGAAATGGAAGACATACAAGACCACTGATAATCTTCCTCGATCTGGGGCTCCACGCAAGATCTCACCCCGTGGGGTCAAAATGATCACAAGAACGGTGAGCAAAAATCCCAGAACCACACGGGGGGACCTAGTGAATGACCTGCAGAGAGCTGGGACCAAAGTAACAAAGCCTACCATCAGTAACACACTACGCCGCCAGGGACTCAAATCCTGCAGTGACAGACGTGTCCCCCTGCTTAAGCCAGTACATGTTCAGGCCCGTCTGAAGTTTGCTAGAGAGCATTTGGATGATCCAGATGAGGATTGGGAGAATGTCATATGGTCAGATGAAACCAAAATANAGGAGCCTCTTAAAGAAGAAGTTACAGGTCTGTGAGAGCCAGAAATCTTGCTTGTTTGTATGTGACCAAATACTTATTTTCCACCATAATTTGCAAATAAATTCATTAAAAATCCTACAATGTGATTTTCTGGATTTTTTTTCCTCATTTTGTCTGTCATAGTTGAAGTGTACCTATGATGAAAATTACAGGCCTCTCTCATCTTTTTAAGTGAGAGAACTTGCACAATTGGTGGCTGACTAAATACTTTTTTTCCCCACTGTATGTGTCGAACTGCATTGCTTTATCTTGGCCAGGTCGCAGTTGTAAATGAGAACTTGTTCTCAACTTGCCTACCTGGTTAAATAAAGGTGAAATAAAATAAAATTAAAATAAACCATTGGCAGCTGAAAACACACCCAGGGCACACTAAGGTTTAAAGACATTGGATCATTCGAGCCACTGAGGTATAATAACTGGAGACTGCATCCAAGATGTCCGACAGTTGTTTTCAAGGTAATCTACTCAGGCTTGCACACCCTGATTCATGGTCCATCTATATCCAAATTGCATCAGGTTTATACCGGCTAACATCACATGCGCACTCAGTGTGCGAAGGGAGCAGCGATTATGTAATCCAAAAACATGGCAGACATTGGCTGTGAGGATTTTTGTTTTTGACTCAATAATTATTTGAATAATTCAATGGATGTTTTGTGCACATAGGTGATAACTAAAGTGTCTTATGAGGATGGAAATAGTCTTTCTGGGCCTGGCGTCAGTTAAACTGCAGTACCGAAGCAAAACTATAGGAGCAGTCCAAACCGTGCTTCTACACCAGAACCCTGGCCTCTTGGTTCAAGTGGATCACTTTTATCAAGACTTAAACCAACGTTGGTCACCACCTTTCAAAGTGTGTTGCATTATGTGTATAAACATTGTCTGACGACTACATGCAGAGAGGAAGAGGAATAGAGAGGCCCAACTCGGTGGAAAATCTGTCTCCCTTCAGCAGGTGGCGTTTTTTTAATCATCGTTTCGCCCACCAAGCAAGGAGTTTTTGTATGGAGTTCAATGAGAGAGTTTATTTGCTATGTAAGGTTTATTTGATCGTATAGAAGTTTCGAACTGCTTACGTTGTTACGAGTGTACTGATATAAGTAGGACCTGTGATGGCTATGCATATTCATGGCATGAGGCTAGTAGCATAGCATCTTTCTCCATTGAATACAGGCGGCTGACGTCAACAACACTAATCGAATATTCAAAAAAGGATTACAATAATAAGATGTATCCACCAATCCAAAGAAAGGATAGGCGGGAGCTAGACAGCCCGCCATGCCGCATTGTGGACAACGATTCCCATTGTTAGGAAGGAAAGACATAATCTTTGCTACAAGTCGACTGGATGACCTTTACAACAACCATGTGATCTAAAGTTGTGAACTTTTGACTGCAGTTGTTCCTCACCAACTGCAACATGAAGTCGGAACCAAAGCAATGTGGGAAACAACCTTCTGTTTTCTGGAATCAAAAGGCACTACATGCTCCTAAATGTTTGGTGTCGTCACCTATGATTGGTTATTATTGATGCATGTTTACTGTTTTGGGTGGATGACTATTTAGAGCTTAAATACATATTCATCCTTACAATCTAATTATGTCGGCCTACATGTGATCCAAATATCCTACTTACGACAATATAGCTAATATATTTATCTAGATGTTACTGTAGTGTTGTGTCCCATGTTATAACCTACAACTGGTCTTGTCTGTAATATTGTTGTCACCAAACAAATTCCAATATGTTAATTGTCTATTAAGTGTGAATAAAATGTTAGACATATTGTAGGCTACACATCGGTTATTTTAGGGGATTTCTACACTGGCAATTTTAGAAGCTTAATTTGTGTGTAGGAAACCGGCCCCTGACTGAGCAATTACCCCAGACACCAGTCGTGGGGTCAATACCAAGTGCATTTGACTGCTTGGTATATTGGTTGGCATATTGTTTACCCGGTAACTTATGTGAACTGATGTACATGTATAGTCTATGTCACGTGAAATAACAGAGGATTCAATAGCGAGTGAAGATAAACATTTAATGAAGCAAACAAGGATGACAGCGTAGCAAGAACAGTCTGAGTCTTAGTAGCGCAGGGACTGAATGGGGTAAGCCAGATCCTCCGTGAAGGTGAGTGTAGCGAGGGGAAATCCCAAGTCCGTGAAACCAGGAAGTACCCGGCGTCGAATCCTCCACCGGAGAGACAGCAGAGCGAACGTAGAGTCCAGAACAGAGACAGAAACCATCGGAGACACAGGACTCAGCCAGGGGAACGAGCTAGCACACAGGAAACAACCCAATGAACTGACAAACAAAAGACAATGACAAACAGTATAAATAGACACAGAAGATGAGTGGCAGCTGGTGCTGATAATGAGCTGAGTGGTGATCAGCGGCCACACCCACACCCACACACAGAGCGAGCCAGTGAATTCATGAACCGTGACAGTACCCCCCCCCCCCCTAGGGGGACTTACCTGTTGATTGTAATCATCAATAAGGGAGTGATCCAGAATGTCTCTAGCAGGAACCCAACTTCTCTCCTCCGGCCCGTAACCCTCCCAGTCCACCAAGTACTGAATTCCGCGTCCCCTCCGTCTTGAGTCCAGAATGCGATTAACCGAATAAGTAGGTTCCCCATCCACGAGTCGCGGCGGGGGGGGGGGAACCGGGGCTGGCGGATTAATAGGTGAACGAAACACGGGCTTCAATCTGGATACATGAAAAACGGGGTGAATTCTCCTGTACGCCGGCGGGAGTTTAAGGCAAACTGCCACCGGGCTAAGGACTTGAGTGACACTGAACGGGCCGATGAACTTGGGAGCCAACTTGTTGCTAATGGAGCGGAGAGGAATATTCTTGGTAGAAAGCCACACCTTTTGACCTACGATGTAAACGGGAGGCTTCAGCCGGTGGCGATCGGCCTTAACCTTGGTGCGTGCCCCCACCCGGAGGAGGGTCTCCCGGGCTCTGGTCCACGTGCGGTGACACCTCTGGACAAAGGCGTGAGCGGAGGGGACCGCGACTTCGGATTCTAGGCTAGGGAATATAGGTGGCTGGTAACCTAAACTACATTCAAACGGAGTAAAGCCCGTTGATGATACTGGTAACGAGTTGTGAGCATACTCGACCAATGAGAGTTGCTGACTCCAGGATGAAGGGTTCTGGGATACCATACACCGCAACACTCTCTCAAGGTCTTGGTTGGCTCTCTCGGCTTGACCATTACTTTGGGGATGAAACCCCGAAGATAGACTGACAGTCGCACCCAGTAGTTTACAAAACTCCCGCCAGAACTTGGACACAAATTGTGGCCCCCTGTCGGAAACCACGTCCATCGGAAGGCCATGTAAACGAAAGACATGATCCACGACGGCTACCGCTGTCTCCT
Organism: Hucho hucho; assembly: GCA_003317085.1. Lineage (NCBI taxonomy): Eukaryota > Metazoa > Chordata > Actinopteri > Salmoniformes > Salmonidae > Hucho > Hucho hucho. The sequence continues at coordinate 807,770 of QNTS01000015.1, read as the reverse complement.
TGGCAGAAGGTAATTTAAGCAAGGGAATGAAATGAGCCGCCTTCGAGAACCGGTCCACAACAGTCAAAATGACTGTCCTGCCCTGAGAGGGTGGGAGGCCCGTGATAAAATCTAGC
>QNTS01000015.1:791028-806239 GCA_003317085.1 Hucho hucho | reverse complement strand
ACAAATTCACCGGCTCCTCCTGCAACACAGAACCAGACACAGACGAACAAGCAGACACAAGACAGGACGCATAACACTCATTACCCCAGGCCGAGACAGAACTGTGTCCCCAGTCCACCCTGGGACAATGTTTCACTAGCCAGGGATGGCCGAGTACCACGGGGATAAGTGGAGAGTCCATGAGCAGAAATGAAATCTCCTCCGAGTGATTGCCAGAAGTGATGAGGGTTATGAGTTTAGTGCAGAGATGAATGTTTGGGAGTTCTTGTCCGTTGAGTGCCTTAACAGTAATCTAGCGTGTGAGAGGAATGATGGGAATGTGAAGTTGCTGGGCAAGACTCAGGTCCATAAAATTACCCTCCGCCCCTGAGTCCAATAAGGCACGACAGTGGTGGGAATGGGTACCCCATTTCAGTCTTACCGGGAGGAGGGTTGAAGGAGAGGCCTTATCCACAGAGAGGCCGCCCGATAGTAGCCCCTGACTTACTATCGGGCTTGATCTTTTACAGGACAGTCGTTCAAAAAATGTCCTGTGCCTCCGCAATACAGACACAGTCCTCTAGTTCTCCGTCGTTGTCTCTCCTCCCGGGAGAGTCGAGCTCCTCCCACCTGCATGGGCTCGTGATGGAAGACGGGACTGACCGTATCGCCGCTGGGTGACGAGTGACCCTCGAACCTCGCGAAAACCGGGGTCTGGTGTGTACGTTGTTCCAGCCAGTTTAAGCGAGCGTCGACCCGTAAGGCCAACTCAATGAGCCCGTCCAGGCTCCTGGGTAGGTCCAGCACGTAGATCTCCCTCTGTATACGGTCAGCCAGCCCATGCAGGAACATGTCCCACTGCGCCTCCTCGTTCCATTGGCACTCTGCTGCAAGGGTCCTAAATTCAATAGAATAGTCCGACACCGGTCTATTCCCTTGACGAAGATCCGCGAGAACGTGGGCTGCCTCTCGTCCCGTCACAGCACGGTCGAAGACCCTCCTCAGTTCCTCTGATAGTGCCTGGAACGAGGTGCAGCATTGGTGATGGTTCTCCCACACCGCCGTTCCCCACTGAGCCGCGCGTCCTGTCAACAAGGTTAGCACGAAAGCCACCTTGGATTGTTCTGAGGCGAACGTCTGTGGCTGGAGTGAAAAAAACAAGGAGCACTTGTTAATAAACGGTCTGCAAAAACTGGGTTCGCCAGAATATGCCTCCGGGGTGGGCACACGCGGCTCAGGTTGGTGGTAAGGTGGTATAGGAGTGGGGGGAACAGGAGGTGAGGTGGGCGCAGCGGGAACGCTTAGACGTTGGAGCTGTTGGGTGAGCTCGGACACCTGCGCTACCAAGGCTTGCACTGCATGAGCTGTAGCCTTCATCTGCTCCTCCTGCTGATCCATACGAGACATGCTTCTGGACAGAAATTCTGTCAGCTCCGGTGCACTCGCTGAATCCATAAATGGTCAGTTCGTTCTGTCACATGAAATAACAGAGGATTCAATAGCGAGTGAAGTTAAACATTTAATGAAGCAAACAAGGATGACAGCGTAGCAAGAACAGTCTGAGTCTTAGTAGCGCAGGGACTGAATGGGGTAAGCCAGATCCTCCGTGAAGGTGAGTGTAGCGAGGGGAAATCCCAAGTCCGTGAAACCAGGAAGTACCTGGCATCGAATCCTCCACCGGAGAGACAGCAGAGCGAACGTAGAGTCCAGAACAGAGACAGAAACCATCGGAGACACAGGACTCAGCCGGGGGAACGAGCTAGCACACAGGAAACAACCCAACGAACTGACAAACAAAAGACAATGACAAACAGTATAAATAGACACAGAAGATGAGTGGCAGCTGGTGCTGATAATGAGCTGAGTGGTGATCAGCGGCCACACCCACACCCACACTCACACACATACACACAGAGCGAGCCGGTGAATTCATGAACCGTGACAGTCTAATCCTTTTCATATTGTTTACCCAGTAACATACAGTGCTTTCGGAAAGTATTCAAACCCCTTGTTTTGTTTTTGTAAATAAGGTATTTCTGTTTTTAAATGTCTGAATACCAGTTTTTGCTTTGTCATTATGCGGGAAAAAAACAATTTATTCCATTTTAGAATAAGGCTGTAATGTAATAAAATGTAGAAAAAGTCAAGGGGTCTGAATACTTTCCGAATGCACTGTATATAGTCTAATCCTTTTCTGTACAGTGAGTGTTTTGTCCTTCATGTGATTAAATTTACATGCTTGACATTATTACTGACAAAAGCAACATAAACGTTGAGAATTAAAGAAATACACTGCAGGTTGTAGTGATGCTGACATGCAATTAATTACCACACAGTAAGAATATTTGTGGCCTCCATTTAATCACATCTGTTACAATTCCATGTTGAACAATCACAAATAATAATGAGGAAGAGCATATCCCATATGCCGCAAAAACTCCTACAGTATATGTTCTCATTCTAGTAGCCTATGCACTCACTACCTGGTTTTGTTTTGTATTTATGTGATGTTTTTCTCAAAATATCTCTTGTGAATGTTAGATCTTGGGCTGGTATCTAATTTCCTTATCAGGATATTCATTCCTTGGGCCATGTTGATTAAGTTCAGCTTCGTGTAGGAGAAGTGGAATTTCGATAGCATCCACTTCATCAACAATAACAAAGGCGAATGCCATGTCTGCCATTGTCGGGTTTCCTAGAATCATCAGAAGTTATCCGAATTGCTGTCGGTGCATACAGTATGTACCTCCCCCAAAAAGCATGTTCTGCAGGCTCTAGTTTTGTCTTATCTTGATTATTGTCCAGTCGTGTGGTTGAGTGCTGCAAGGAAAGACCAAGTTAAGTTGCAGCTGGCCCAGAAAAGAGCGGTACATCTTGCTCTTCATTGTAATCAGAGGGCTAATTAAAAACTATGCATGGCAGTCTCTCTTGGCTAAGAGTTGAGGGACTGACTGCATCACTTCTTCATTTAATAAGAAGCATTCATATGTTGAAAATCCTAAATTGTTCGCATAGTCAACTTACAAATAGCTCTGACACACACAATGACCCCACCAGACATGCCACCAGGGGTCTTTTCACAGTCCCCATATCCAGAACAAATTCAAGAAACCGTACAGTAATATATAGAGCCATTATTGCATGGAACTCCGTTCCATCTCATATTGCTCAAATGAATAGCAAACCTGGTTTCAAAAAACAGATAAAGCAACACCTCACAGCACTACACCTCACACCCTATTTGACCTAGATAGTTTGTGTCTATGTTTTGATATGTAGGCTACGTGTGCCTTTAATTTTTTTTTTTTTTATGTAGTTCTTGTCTATTAATGTTCTGTATTATGTCATGTTTTATGTTTGGTGTGGACCCCAGGAAGAGTAGCTGCTGCTTATGCAACAGCTAATGGGGATCCTAATAAAATACCAAATACCCCACAATTGAAACACCCATTTTTCCACCAAAACTACTCACTCCTTTGTCCCATGCCCTCCTGCACACTTCTCACACCTCGGATTCTCCCTCCTACATACTGCTGCAACATGACCATACACTTGGCACCTGAAACACCGTACTGGGTTCCGAACAAAAGCTCTCACAGAATAACGTATATGCCATAGCATGACTTTATCTGGTAAACAATCTGCATCAAAACTCAGACAGGGTCAGTCTCGCGCTCGCCACTTGGTTTGCGCACCAAACAGCGTACATGACAGACACCGGGGATCCTCAACTTCAGTTGATCCACCTCTACACTCGCCAGTTATCCCTCCTTTCACTGGCTCTCTGCTCTGGATAGCAAATTAGGACACAGCGCATAGTGCCCTCTCGTCAGAAGACAGACAAAAAAGTAAACACAAGTCCACTTCTGGATACTTTGACCGAATTGACAGATCCCAGCTCTTTCTTCACCCAGCCTGATGCCACGAACAGATCGGCCAAAAGGCATGGATCCACTTTCTCCATGAATCGTACTCCCGTTGGGTCCGTCATCTCAGACATATTCCTGATCATTGGGGTGAGGTTCAGAAGCCTTCACCTCACCTGTCATTGCAGATTCTTCCTCTTCACTTTTGTCAGGTTCAATTTCTGAGCTTTCATGTTTTCAATGCCTTTTTTAAATATATTTTTTTAAGATCACTTTATTGTTCAAATGCACACAAGGTCCAACCGAAATGTGACTTACACTTTTGTAACCCAACCTCTCCGAAAGACACACATACACTCACCAGCCAGTTTATTAGGTACACTTCCCCGTTAACGGGGCTTAATATATAAAGCAGGCAGAGAGGCATTGAGGCATTCAGTTACTGTTCGATTGAACGTTAGAATGGGCAAAATGAGTGACCTAAGTGACATTGAGTGTGATATGATCGTCGATGGCAGCCGCTCCGAATCCAGTATCTCAGAAACGGCCACCTTCCTGGGATTTTCACGCACAAGAGTGTCTAGGGTTTACCGAGAATGGGGCAACAAACAAAAAACAACCAGTCAGCGGCAGTCCTGTCGGGGAAAACAGCTTGTTGATGTGAGAGGTCAATGGAGAATGGCAAGAATCGTGCAAGCTAACAGGCAGGCCACAAACAGACAAATAATGGCGCAGTACAACAGTGGTGTGCAGAACGGCATTTCGGAATGCACAACTCATCGATCCTTGTCATGGATGGGCTATTGCAGCAGACACAGGGTTCCACTCCTATCAGCTAAAAACAAGAAAAAGTGGCTGGAGTGGGCATGCGATCACCAACACTGAACAATTGAGGAGTGGAAAAACATTGGCTGTTTACTTGAGGGGCCTGCGCAGTCCACAGGCCTCAACACAATAGAGCATCTTTGGGATGAGATGGAACGGGCTGTTCACAGCATGAATGTACCGCCATCCAATCTGCAGCAACTGCATAATGCTATCGTGTCAGCATGGACCAACATCCCTGTGGAACATTTTCAACACCTTGTAGAATGGCTGTTGTAGAGGCAAAGGGGGGTCCGATCCAGTGCACATAATAAACTGGCCACAGTGTAAATATACAGGTTTTGGAGAGGTGCAGGGGGCTGCCACATTGGGCACCCAAGGAGCTGTTGTTGTTGGGTGTTAAGTGCCTTGCTCAAAGGCACAACAGCAGGTAATGACATCTACGATTTGATACCAGCAAGCCTCCAATTGCTAGCTCACTTCCCGCCAGATATTTCCCGGCAGACCCAGGATTCAAACTGGCAATCCTCCAGTTGCTGGGTCGCCTCTCTAACCACTAGGCTACCTGCCAACATGCCACCTCTTAGTGTTTTCAAGAGAGGAACAAGTAATTAGCAATGTAGATCTGTACGGTTTGTATCTAGCACCCTTCTTTCTGCCTCTCGTCATCTCGACATCCGCCATTCCACCCACGTCCATCCAGCCACTTCTAAAACAAAAAGGTACATTACCGCCACCAACTGGACTGGAGAGTAAATCCATTACACTTTGTGATACAAAAAGGGGAACAGGGGAAAAGGAAAGAAAATGACCTTGCCAACTAACCCTACACTCATAATTTTTATTTTAATTTTAAACACCACCCCATTTTACTACTTTGACCCTATCTGATCCTACACCAGGCTGACGGCCTGGGAGGACGGGACACAACCATTCAACACACCCTGTAACTCTTCTGCAGTAAAATCTCGCAACCCCAAGTACTCTTTAACTGCCACCACAGCACCTATTTTTCACTGATTTATAAGCTCCATTTCTGCGGTACAGTTGATAACAATGGCAATGAACGCTAAAAGGGCGCCTCTTAGGATCCCTCACCCTTGACCCATCTTCCTCTACTCTCTTAACTTCCTCAGCACACAACACCTTCTGTACTACTCTGACGCTGGAAACCTAGACCTGCTTCACTCACGCCAGACACTTCTGATCCCCAGCAACATTGGCACCCCTACAGTTAACACAAACCACTTATTTCATTGTTACTACACGTTCATTTGTCCCATGCCCTGCGTCACATTTCTTACATATATGAATCTCCCTCCTACACACTGCTGCAACATGACCATAAGCTTGGCACCTGAAACACCGTTGTAGGTTTCGACACAAATGCTCTTACAAGATAACTGATATATCCTTCAAATTACTTTGTCAGATAGATACTCTGAATCAAAACTAAAAAGGACAGACAGTGACTCTTCTGTTTCCCCTCGCTCAAAATCGGGTCTGCGTCGCACCAAACGGCGGATGTCACAGACACCGGGAATCTTCAACTTCAGTCCATTTCGGGTTATCTTCCACCAATTCAACAGTACCCAACTCCCTTTTCACCCAACCTGAAACCACATATGGGTCAGCCAAAAGGCAAGGGTCCACTTTCTCCCAAAATTTATACTGGACCAGAATCATCTTTATCATGACCATCGGTGCGAAGCTCGGCTCACCACACCTGCCTCCTCAGATAATTCATCGTCATTCTCATCCAATTCACCTTCAGAGCTATTGACTCATTCTGTTTGTACTTGACGCCAATTTTCCTCGACACACCGTCTCCCTCGGCACTCAACTCCTCTCCTTCCTCCTTGCTGTTCGCATCGTAGAACACAATGCCTAGCACTGCTTTTGCTTTTTCTTCCTTATCACCTGTCAATTAACCACCAATAATCTCAACCAATAGAAAACAAGAAACACTTAACAATGAACACATGATTGTAAAGGTTGAACTGGTGGAAAAATTATTTGAATTGGAAGTTTTGTAAATGACTGAATGAAACAAACATACATTGAATACTTATTGTTATTAAATATGGTAGCAGTGCAAGACACAATCATTATATAGCCTTACATGAATGAACAAAAGAACAGAATTTATAATATAATTATAGCCCTTTTGAATACATCAGTTATCGGTTCTGAAGGACAAGCCCTTTTCTCACTTTGAAATGCAAGAGAAAGGCCATAATGTATTATTCCAGCCCAGGCGCAATTTAGACGTTGGCCCCTAGATTGCAGCAGTGTATGTGCAACATTTTAGACTGATCCAAAGAACCATTGCATAACTGTTCAAAATGTTGTATCAAGACTGCCCAAATGTGCCTACTTGGTTTATTCATACATTTTCAAGTTAACAGTTGTGCACTCTCCTCAAACAACAGCATGGTATTGTTTCACTGTAATAGCTACTGTAAATTGGACAGTGCAGTAAGATGAACAAGAATCTAAGCTTTCTGCCCATGTCAGATATATCTATGTCCTTGGATTTTTTTTTGTTTCTTACAACCTCATGCTAATCACATTAGCCTACGTTAGCTCAACCGTCCCACGGGGTGGGGACACCGATCCTGTAGAGGTTCATTGCATATATGTATTACCTGCAGAGATTGGTTCAAAACACCAGGGAGGTCTGTGGCCATGACAGGTTCAGTGTGTTCCTCTTTTTCTAGGGCAACCGTTGGTCTGGACAGCAAATTGCATGTCCCCCTGAATCAAACTTTTGTTACTCAAGTTATGTAATGGCTCTTACTTAACGCCCTAAAAACAAGGGGATGAGTGTGTTTAAGGTTGTAACAGCAAAGGCCTCAATACAGACCCACATCTTGCGAAGTCAATTCTTATTTTGATATCCAGTGCTTTTTCCCTTCACTTTATTCATGTTATGTACATTGTTGAAAATAGCAGCACTCAATTGAAACCGTTGATATTGTTCTCCTCTTGATATTAAGTGATTCAGAGTACATTAAAGTTAGGTACCAAATGCATTTCGGGTCGTTGCCTTTTGAGATGTGTAACTTGGTGAAGAAACCATTTGATTTCACCTTATTTTAACATTCTGTCACAAAGAGCACATGATCAACTTAATAAAAAACAAGTTCTCCCATCTCAAGAGGTTAAATTTAAAAAATGACTAGTAAGTGCCAACTAAAGTAACAGGGTTGATGATTTTATTTTAAATCAGCTATGAATCCCCGACTGGGGGAATGGAAGCTTGTTGTGTGCAACAGGGAGGGGCAATTGAATGCAAGTTTCACAACCAAAAAAATGAAATTGTTAAAACATTTATAGTTTGTCTATCTATAGGTAATAGAGTTGACGTGTTATGCTCGACCCACTCAGTTTTCCACCACAAAACACCAGAAAATTAAAAAAAAAGAGTAGAACCAGCTCACCTGCTTATACACTGTGATTTGACTATTAGATGTTCAATGTTTCTTTTTTTATGAAAAAATTAATAATTTCACCATATTAAAACAAGAGTTCAGTTCACCTAACAGGTTTGATCTTAAAACCTCTTAGGGCTAGGGGGCAGTGTTCGGAAGTACGGAGAGTCTGACGTGCCCAAAGTAAACTGCCTGTTACTCAGGCCCAGAAACTAGGATATGCATATTATTGGTTGTGTTGGATAGACTCTGAAGTTTCTAAAACTGTTAAAATAATGTCTGTGAGTATAACAGAACTGATATGGCAGGCGGAAACCCGAGGAAAATCCATCCGGAAAATGTTTTTTTTTTTAAATGTTTTTCCATTGACTTGCTATTGTCTATAGAGGGAATTAGCTCCCAGATTGCAGTTCCTATGGCTTCCAATAGATGTCAACAGTCTTTAGACATGGTTTCAGGCTGTTTTTTGTTTTAAATGAACAAGAAATAGAAGTTCTAACAGGTGGCTATTGAAACGGACACTACTGTTTTGCGCGCGTGACTGTGTGAGCGCTCTTCGTTATTTTTCTTTCCTATTGAACATACTATTCTCCGTCTGAAATATTATTGTTTATTTAGATATTTGACAACCTGAGGATTAATTAGAAACATCGTTTGACTTGTTTGGATGAACTTTACTGGTACTTTTGGGATTTATTTCTCTGCAACTGGATTACAGAACTCCATGGCGCCAACTAAACTGACTTTTTGGGATATAAAGAAGGACTTTATCGAACAAAACGACCATTCTTTGTGTTCCTGGGACCCGTGGGATTGCAAACAGAGGAGATCTTCAAAGGTAAGTGATTTATTTCATAGCTATTTCTGATTTTGTAACACCTGTGCTGGTTTGAATAAGTGGGGCGCTGTCCTCAGACAATCGAATGTTCTGCTTTCGACGTAAAGCCTATTGTAAATCCAACAACGCGGTTCGATTACCAAGATTCTCAGCTTTTGAATGGTGTACAACACTTTTATTTTCATGAATGTTTAATATTACTATTTTTGGAATTTGAATTTGGCGCTCTGCATTTCACCGGATGTTGTCATAGGTGGACCCTGATCCCTAAGAAGTTTTTAAAGGACCAATGCAGCCATTTTTATCTCAACATCAAAAACATTTTGGGTAACAATTGTGACCCGTTTCAGGAAACTAGGCGTGTGTCGCAAGTCACGACTTCACTTGTGTCTATAAAATTAGCTGCTCGTTATGCATTGATAATCCTTTCTACTGCAGTTTTTTCGAAAGATATAACGTTAGCCATGGAGAACTGCAAATATTTTGCTACTACTCTCAATAACATTGCTGCCCTGAATTTATCAGGCACTATTGACAAAGGTCAGTGTGAAAAAGTTGTGATGGACTACTTTCTGGAGGACGATCGTGCCATGCTGACTCTCTCTGACTCTGAAAATGAATCAGACGATGTGGAAATCCCTGATTTAGGTAAAAGCATTTTCATTGAAGAAGACATTGTAGAGTTTTCTGATGACAGTGATGGGGAAGAAACTGCGATCAACAGTGTTGTTGTTACGGAAGAAGTTGACCGAATTTTGAAATCAGTGGAATGTCTGGTAGAAGCAGAATATGATACATGAGATGAATAGAATTCTGGAGTTTGATTGCAGATGCCTAGGGAGTCGAAAAGAGAACACAGAAGGCTGTTGTATAAAACACCTGTCACCGGATTACATCTTCAAACTAAGGGCAACCATGGCATCTGTGACAGAGAGGGAGAAAGATCTGATGATTCTTATGGCATTGCACACAGTCCGTGTGAATCAGAGTGACACAACGTGCAAGCAAGCTGTACAGACAAAACAGAAACGACACAGGACGTCTTATTTAGTGAAAGGGGTTGCAGTCTGCTCTGAAGTTTTCACCCATGTATACGGGTAAGAGTCTAGCTACAGTTTCAGATATTATACTGTTCTAATTTTGTCACAAAGTTGTTTTCATTGCAAGTTAAAGTTTGCTGTTAGCTAGCTAGCTGAAGTTCGATGGCTGGCTTGCTAGATAACATTGAACCTATTTGGTTAACTTTAGCTAGCTAAGACTATCGGTTTGCATTAATAGTTCTCTATGGATTAGGAATATAGTTCATTGTTTAGCTAGCTAACGTTACATCTCTAAACAAAAGACCCCAAGTTAAAGCTTGAGTTAGCAAGCTAACATTAGCTAAGGTTAGATGGCTGGCTTGCTAGCTAACATTACGTGTATGAACTGTGTGTAACGTTAGATGTTTTCTCAGAATGCCATTTCACATTGCTACTTACAGCCTAATGTTAGCTAGCTAACTAGCTAACATTGAACATATTTGGTTAACTTTAGCTAGCTATGACAATCGGTTTGTATTGATAGTGCTCTATGGATTGGGATTATGGTTCATTGTTTAGCTGGCTAGCTAGCTAGCTACATGTCTAAACAGAAGACCCCAAGTTAAAGCTTGCTGTTAGCTAGCTTGCTGACGTTAGATGGCTGGCTTGCTAGCTAACATTACGTGTATGAACTGTGGGTAGGGATATTATGGCAGAATGCCACATCACACCTATTGTATAATAATGCTAAAATATTTGTATCTGGAATTTGTCTTTCAGCATCAGTTGAACACCTGACTCTCCTCCACCAGTCATACAAGGAGAATGTTCTAATGCCTCCCATCAAAATAGAGCTGGCCCAAGCAAGCACAGGTTACACCTGAAGCATGAGGACTTGCAGCAGTGTGGCGTCTCTACAAATATTCGATGACAACACTTGGTAAGTAAAGCATAAACACATTTTGATAATTTAATTGACCTCCAACATGATTGACACTACTTTCATTGATCTCACATTATTTCTGTATTTTCCAGAGGTACGTGTAGTCAGGCTGTCTTCCTTCAGGAATCTGTGGAGAAAATATCTGCCCTGGACTGACCTGTGGAGAAAAATACTAAGCCCAGGACTGACCTGTGCTGGCAGTGCCAGAGGAACAACTATCAGGTCTTCAGATCTGCCAATCTGCCAGAAGCTGTTAAGTCAGCCAAGCTGAAGAAGCAAGAGCAGTATCTCCTGCTTGTTCAGAGTGAGCGGTGTGTCTACCAGAAGATGGTTGCTGACTGCAAGACCACCTGTCAAGACCTGCACTTGTCTCTGGGGGCCCCTACTGAACCAGCAAGACATCAGGATGCATTACAGCTTTGATTTTCCTCAACAAGTAAGCAACATTTCTTCCTTTATACTGATTAAGGACATAGATAGATAGATATACACAACATTTTTTATCGTATATAATATATATGGGATGTGGCAGGGTCTACAGTCAATCACGGACTACAAAAGAAAACCAGCCCCGTTGCGGACCATGACGTCCTGCTCGCTTTGAGGACAATACAGTGCCACCGACACGGCCCACTACCAAAACCTGCGGGCTCACCTTCACCGCAGCCAATGTGAGAAAAACATTTAAATGTGTTAACCCTCGCAAGGCAGCCGGCCCAGATGGCATCCCTGGCCGTGTCCTCAGAGCATGCGCAGACCAGCTGGCTGGTGTGTTCACGGACATATTCAATCAGTCCCTATCCCAGTCTGCTGTTCCCACATGCTTCAAGATGGCCACCATTGTTCCTGTTCCCAAGAAAGCTAAGGTGACTGAGCTAAATGACTATCGCCCCGTAGCACTCACTTCCGTCATCATGAAGTGCTTTGAGAGATTAGTCAAGGATCATATCACCTCCATCCTGCCAGACACCCTGGACCCACTCCAATTTGCTTACCGTCCCAATAGGTCCACAGACGACGCAATCGCAATCACACTGCATACTGCCCTAACCCATCTGGACAAGAGGAATACTTATGTAAGAATGCTGTTCATCGACTACAGCTCAGCATTTAACACCATAGTTCCCTCCAAGCTCGTCATTAAGCTCGAGACCCTGGGTCTCGACCCAGCCCTGTGCNCAATGCCATTTATATAATGTTTACATATCCTACATTACTCATCTCATATATATATGTGTATATACTGTACTCCATACCATCTACTGCATCTTGCCTATGCCGGTCAGCCATCGCTCATCCATATATTTATATGTACATACTCGTATTCATTCCTTTACTCTTGTGTGTATAAGGTAGTTGTTGTGAATTTGTTAGATTACTTGTTAGATACTACTGCATGGTCGGAACTAGAAGCACAAGCATTTCGCTACACTCGCATTAACATCTGCTAACCATGTGTATGTGACAAATAAAATTTGATTTGATTTGATTTGGGAGGCAGGCAAATATCTTTCACTGAGCTGTGTAAAGACAAACTGACAGGGGTGAGACAGTTAATTGTAATTCATCTTAATGTTATTTTGTTGTTTGCAGGTGCACTATCCTTCTGACCATATGCAGCCAGGTCCCATCTACTTTTTAACTCATCTCAAGTGTGGCTTGTTTGGTGTCTGCTGTGAAGGAATACCACAACAAGTCAACTACTTGATTGATGAAGGCATGTCATCCAGCAAAGGCAGCAGCGCAGTCATCAACTACATGCACCATTTCTTCACCAACTACGGAGTTGGGGAAACACGTGTGGACCTGAATTGTGATAACTGCAGTGGCCAAAACAAGAACAAGTTTGTGGCCAGGTATTGTGCCTGGCAGACCATGCACAAGCTCCACCACAGTCTGGACCTTCACTTTCTGATCACAGGCCACACCAAGTTTGCCCCCGACTGGTGCTTCGGCCTCATCAAGCAGCGCTTCAGAAAGACCAGAGTGAACACTTTGTCTGAGATTGCTGGTGTTGTGATGGACAGCACTGTGACAGGGGTCAACATCCCACAGCTGGTTGGACTGGATGATGGTATGGTGTTGGTGGAAAGCTATGGCTGGCAACAACACCTGACTCCGTACTTCAGGCCGCTGCTACAGATAGAGCAGTACCAGCACTTCAGGTGAATATCATTTTCATTACATTGTATGAGGTTATTCATCTTATGTACACTTGGGAGGTGAATTAATATTGTGCAAGGTTGTAAAAATGTTTTGTTATTTCCTGTTTTGCAGCTTTGATGCTGTGGAGCCTGGTGTTGTTGTCGCCAAGGAGCGTTCGGATTAAGTCGGGACCAGGTTTCAGCTGCTGCGCAACGCCGACATCTTTCCTCCCATAGATGGCCTGCCTGTAAAAGCACCACCTGTACTGGACACAGCTAGACAAACGTATATTTTTGAGATCAGGGAGTTTTGCGACGAAGAGGCACATGACTTGCCCTGCACCAAAGTCAAAGCCAGGACAGAAACAGGCTCTTCGAATATAGATTCCCTTGTTCATGTGTGGTTCAGATGGACCAGTCATCAGCACTATCTGCGGTGCCTCTATTCAAATGACTCTCTCGTAACACACATGACATACGTTGCTGCTACAATTTTTCTTTTATCCTGCTGCTCAGCCACTTTACCCCTAATTGTACGCATATAACTACCTCATATCACTGATATCATTATTGAAATTGTTCTTGTACATACTGTATATATTATTTTATTTATATTGACACTATCTATTTCTGTTATTGCTACTATGCAAGTAACCATTTGGCTCTACCGTTTACACCTTCTGTAGAGACCCATCCACTTAGCAAGATTTGGCCAGGGGTGTAAAGAACTTAAGGAAAAATAATTTAAAGTACTTCTTGGTTATCTGTACTTTACTTTTTATATATTTATATTTTTGGCAACTTTTACTTCACAACATTCCAAAATAAAATAATGTGTAAGGGGGGGGGCAATGCAAATAGTCTGGGTAGCCATTTGATTAGATGTTCAGGAGTCTTATGGCTTGGGGTTAGAAGCTGTTTAGAAGCCTCTTGGACCTAGACTTGGCGCTCTGGTACCGCTTGCCGTGCAGTAGCAGATAGAACAGTCTATGACTAGGGTGGCTGGAGTCTTTGACAATTTTTAGGGCCTTCCTCGAAGCTTAGCCCTAGTGATGTACTGGGCTGTACACACTACCCTCTGTAGTGCCTTGTGGTCAGAGGCCAAGGAGTTGCCATACCAGGCAGTGATGCAACCAGTCAGGATGCTCACGATGGTGCAGCTGTAGAACCTTTTGAGGATCTGAGGACCCATGCCAAATCTTTTCAGTCTCCTGAGTGGGAATAGGTTTTGTCGTGCCCTCTTCACGACTGTCTTGGTGTGCTTGGACCATGTTAGTTTGTTGGTGATGTTGACGCCAAGGAACTTGAAGCTCTCAACCTGCTCTACTACAGCCCCGTCTATGAGAATGGGGGTGTGCTCGGTCCTCCTTTTCCTGTAGTCCACAATCATCTCCTTTGTCTTGATCACTTGAGGGAGAGATTGTTGTCCTGGCACCACATGACCAGGTCTCTGACCTCCTCCCTATAGGCTGTCTTATCGTTATCGGGTATCAGGCCTACCACTGTTGTGTCATCGGCAAACTTAATGATGGTGTTGGAGTCGTGTGGGGCCATGCAGTCATGCGTGAACAGGGAGTACAGGAGGGGGCTGAGCAGCCACCCTGGGGGGGCCCCGTGTTGAGGATCAGCGAGGCAGATGTGTTGTCCAGGATCGAGTTGCAGAGGGAGCTGTTTAGTCCCAGGGTCCTTAGCATAGTGATGAGCTTTGAGGGCACTATGGTGTTGAACACTGAGCTGTAGTCAAAGGGCAGTGTGGAGTGCATCCTCTGTGGATCTTTTGGGGCGGTATGCAAACTGGAGTGGGTCTAGGGTTTCTGGGATAATTGTGTTGATGTTAGCCATGACCAGCCTTTCAAAGCATTTCATGGCTACAGACGCGAGTGCTGCGGGTCGGTAGTCATTTAGGCAGGTTACCTTAGTGTTCTTGGGCACAGGGACTATGGTGGTCTGCTTGAAACATGTACAGTGGGGAAAAAAAGTATTTAGTCAGCCACCAATTGTGCAAGTTCTCTCACTTAAAAAGATGAGAGAGGCCTGTAATTTTCATCATAGGTACACTTCAACTATGACAGACAAAATGAAGAAAACAAATCCAGAAAATCACATTGTAGGATTTTTAATGAATTTATTTGCAAATTATGGTGGAAAATAAGTATTTGGTCA